>MU158712.1:550384-734598 GCA_015888305.1 Antheraea pernyi
ACGAAGGACCATGAATATGGTCTTTTCGTCCTGGTTCAGCTATTTATCCGGCTCGAAGGACCATGAATATGAGCCACCTTCGATTGACTCACAACTATAGCGATGGTTTGGTGAAATCGAAGTTGAAGTTGAAGAATGTTCAGGTTTTCTTGCAATAAAAGACTTGTTGCTAGTAGAGCAGCGAAGGATGTGCTCGTGTTGCCGACTCGTACAAAACAGGATATCTATACCGCCCGCGCCGGTTATTGAGGTCGCTCTCAGGCACAATTTCGGGACAAAGCACCGCTTACGCACGCTGGCGGTGCCCCGCCAATCAAAGCGCTCATTGCGTCCTAACTTACTATACAGGCGGGGCGGTATGGCGATGAGTCATCCTTCGCTTTCTATTTATTTGTTTACAAGTGTATTACATTTCTACTTACAACTTATACTATTTTAAACTATTAAACTATACTATAAATCTATGCACTCTATAAATCTACGTAATACAATATTAAATCTATTATGAATTACTTTGCACACAGATTACTCTAAACTGTCGCGAACAATGGAATTGAAAAAAAAACGAGCTATAGATACCGTTAGCTTGAAAGTTCACTTATTTACACAGCACATTCGAACTATTAACACAACACATCACAGTCCTGGACTGGACACAGATTTAGCACATTCACAACGTCTGCGGAGTGTTCTTAGACGGCTGACGCTTCAGCCGCCTGCTCACTGATCACTGTCAGTTATTCTTATCGAAGTTGTGTATGGCCCAGTTGAACGAAGTTGTCCAAGAGTTCTTCATGGCTTCCGTGAACTTCTGACGGAAGTGCTCCATGGCTTTCTCTTCGGACAAATCCATCACCTGATCAAAGAAATCACTTGTTTTAGTTTCAGTTACACATAGTTTTTAATTATATTAGAATTATAATATTAATCTGTTTCGAAATAGAATGCATAATGAAGTATGTATAGTCCGCGTCAAACTTTTTAACCGCTCTGAAGTGGATGCGCAGAACACAAATTTAGGTATCAGAGGGACGTAGTGAGGTAAAAGGGGAGTAAGCGTACCTCGCCCCTTATTTCACAAACGTTGACACACGTGTCCTGTCATTATTAGTTGCAGTACAGTTGCATTCAGAATTCAATTTAGTTACGCTGTTGGTAATTACATGTTATTGCTATTTTCGTTGTTTTCTTTTTCTTGTACATTTGTCTTTATTAGAAGACCTATCCACTTAACTGCCATTCGATTATGGAACGCATTACCGCGTCGACTTCAAGATATTCAAACGATCCATAACTTCAGGATCCAACTACACCGTTATTTATTTGAGAAACAGGAGGCAGAGTGTTTGTGATTTTACAGTTTGTATTTATAATTAATTTTTGCTGTGTATATATGTATAATTATTATCTTTGTTTATTGTATATATTTGCATGTAAGTCTGTATATATGTTTTATCGTGTATGTACTAATATTTACTTTATTTATGTATATATTTGACTTCTGTATATGCACTACCTACAAAACTATTCGATTGACAACAATACCGCTGGTTAGCTGGAAGAAAATGTTTTATAGCATTAAGCTCGCCAGTGTACAAACAAAAAGTGCAATAAAGTATTCATTCATTCACTTCGAAAAATGATGTTTCTATAGAAGGTGTTGTTTATTACAAATTATTTATTTATATATTTTATTTACAATAACGTTATTCTAACACGCATAATACCTGCACAATATATGCTACAAGATATATCCCATAGATAGAAACAAATACTGCATAAGGCGGATCATTCAATTAAAGTACGCGATCATCCAAAACTCACCAACCAGGTGATTAAATGTTGTTTGGATTTAATTATAACTGGCAAATACATAATGTGGTGTAACTGTTAATTTTATAGTTTTGTCTATTGTCCATTTCTAGTTTTTGCTGTTGTTTTATTACCTTAGTAATGATTCTATTTTTATTTTCTGTTCCTTTTTATTTCTAATATTTTGCAAATAGTCTATATGTATGTAAAATAAAGAGGTTTACGTAAATTAGCTGCCAAAGCGTTTACAAGATGACACAATCGAAGTCGTATCTTCATTCTCCAAATCTTTTGAAAGTTGTAATGTGGTCGTTGTACTGCCACATTCTTATTACATAATGTAATAGGCAAATATCTCCTAGAACCATAATTGATTAAAAACTTACTATACTGTACGCATAATATCGTAACAAAGATGAATAAATGTCAATGTTAAGTATAATATTTTGAATTTGTTTTGTATTAACTTCCTGACTGTACTATGCGCAAAGCCGAATTCATAGTTACATTGAGAGCGGCCGTAACATTTGACGCGAACTATACATTGTACAATCAATTCGGCCTCCAACAATGCCTATTAGACGTTTCAAAACGGAATCATAATTTTTTTTTAATACTTTATACTGAAGTTTTTGACTCCCGTGTATCATATGGGCTCCCATTGAAAATCAACACTGCCGTACTGCTGTACTGTAGCATATAGCTTGCCAGTAGTCGGACATTTCTATTACATTTAATCGCTTTACTGCTTTCAATAATAAACTATTGCTTTCTTTCACAGTATCGTCTGATGTTAAATGACAATGTGGGCTAAGTTGGGAATCACGCTAAACCTCGACTGGCTCTCAAGTTTAGCTGCCGGAACACACAAAGAGGTGCGACAGATTTTCTACTTAAGGGTGGTAATGGTTTTAAGGCACTATACTATGGTTTTAAGGCACTATACTATGGTTTTAAGGCACTATACTATGGTTTTAAGGCACTATACTATGGTTTTAAGGCACTATAATATGGGGTTAAGGCACTATACTATGGTTACTATGGTTTTAAGGCACTATATATAATATCACGGAATTTTGGTATCATATCACGGAATTTTGGTATCGGGGTTAAGGCACTATACTATGGTTTTAAAATTTTGGTATCATATCACGGAATTTTGGTATCATATCACGGAACACTATAATATGGGGTTAAGGCACTATACTCGGAATTTTGGTATCATATCACGGAATTTTGGTATCATATCTATGGTGTTAAGGCACTATACAATGGTTGAAGACACTATACTGTGGTTTTATCATGATGCTTTCCTTGATCGAAGGCTCCGACTCAGTTGCAATGATTTGAACCTACGTTGACACGTACTACTTGACGCAATAACCGACACGCTATCAACAAGCCATTATCGCTCCAAGTTACACTACTTAAAGCGTGGTGCTTCCTAATCCTCGTCTAACTATCAGCCAGAAGTCGAAATATACTTGAAAGCCCCACGTAGACTTAGCATCTTACCATCAAATCTAACTTAACGTCAGGCGAGACTGTGGTGAAACTTTAAAACTATAAAGTGAAAAATAAAATAACAACTACAACATTTTCTATGGAAGAGTCATAATTTAAAATGGTTTAGATTTTTTTAATAAGCTCTTAACTATGATTTTATAGCATCGCTTTAGAAGTACGGTAATCCGAGTAATTTATGGATACAATAAATAATTTACTTTTTACATATATTATTTTTATAGAGAATGTAACTTCTGAGTGTGAAGAATGTTAAATTCCGAGTTCGAAATTTCGGTACAAACATGTATATATAACGTTTTGAAAGGTGACGTTTCTGACGGGAAAAGGACGGAAAATTGGCAATTCCCTAAAGAGAGAGATATATGCCATAAATCGAAATAAATAGTCCATGCAAAGACTATTATTAAAAAGAGAATGTGGTATTATATTTTTCTTTAGTTAGTGGACTTTATATTTTATTCATAATGTTGTGTTATTTGCCTCTATCTTATTTAACATTGATGTTCTTTTCTGTATATTACGTGTGCACAATTAAAATAGAAAATAGATTAAGGCTTGCCACAAAAACTACCCTGGAAAGTTCTAACAAGACGGCCATCTTGTTAGTTTATTTAAATAATCGCAAGAAACTTGTAACATATTTGCCTATTCAACAACGACAGTAGTAATCTACTAGAAGAGTGGTTACCAAAAATAAAATAAAATAAACATGTGTTTTTTTCTCTATATCGTGTATAGCAAATTATAAACGCGGTTTTTTTTAACTCACCAACGTTTCTCTTAGGTATTGCAGATCCTTTTCGGAACTCAGCTCCGGCAAACCGGTGGATATCATCATCGAGAATAGAGATAATATTAGGTGGCCGTGTTTGCGGAGTATTTTAAATGCCTATGGACAAATAATAAACATTATTACAACCTCATTTTGTATCATTATGTAACTTTTTACATAATAAAAAAACGGCCAGTTGTGAGTCGAGTCAAGAGCTAAGAGTAAGGTAAGGGTAAGTCGATACATTACAAAATGAGCTAAATCCAATTTTAGCCTTTCCTAATATTTTACGTAATTTTGAAGTGAAACTTCTATAGGCGCATGCGGGTAAAATTTTTACAGGTGTAACGTCACGCAGGTATGCAACGGAAGTGACGTCAAATTAGTTCGCCAAAGAAGTTTCACTTCTGACATTGTGTACTTTGTATGCACGCACTTTTTTTTTCAAGATCTTCAAATTTTGTACATGCAAAACACGAAGATCATAAAACAGAAACTTTATGAACGATAAAATTAGAACTTCGTTCTCGGTGTATAAAAACTAGGAAGCTTCAAAAAAATTAAACATGTTATATAAGCGCTTAAAATTGGATTTAGCTAATTTAGAAATTTATTCGACAATGTCAGTAATAATCAAGAAGATTTATATGAATCCAGAAGTCATAAAAAAAAATTAAAAATAACTCACCGTCTCGCAGTGTTCCTTGAATATCTTAAAGTCTAGAGGTTCATTGTCGCCGGAGCCCTTTTGCCCTTTGTTGATGACATGTATGAAATGGTAAGTGAGGACGAACGGCACCCTCTCACGTTTGAACCCGTACTTCTGTTTGAAGTGGCCGAGGAAATGTCCAAAATCTATATGAAATAACTGTAAAAAATGTATGCTCATTAGAATGGAATATGGAAAATAGTACTGTCATGTCATTTCTGTTTTGGAGTAATTAATTTTAATGATTAAATATGGCCTTTATATCCCAAAGAGGGTTGATGTCAGGCAAGCGGCCGATCGTAAAAATTTAGCCAAATCATATACCAAAACATGACAAACATGTTGTACCGACCCTACTTATGTGGGATAAGGGTAAGAAGAAGAAGAAGATTAAATATGGCCTTTATAATATTTTTATTAGTTAATATGATATTCAAAGGATTTAAACAGACTTATCATCTACTTCCATTACCGCTACTACACATCTGAGACGCGACTGGAACATTAACACTAGCACTATTCTATTAGAGAGTTCGGCCTATAAAAGGGAAGATGTTGATCTGCACGCGCACATGTTGCCATTTTAAAAGAGGAAGAAGTTGCTGTTATTATTTCATTACATGCTGGTTCTGTACTGCGAAGATTTGGTTTTATTCTGTTTGTTAGTAGGTAGTTAGTTTATTTTAGTTAACTAGTAGTTTCTTATTTTTATCACGCTTTTATTAGCTTCACCTGTATGTATGTAACCGACCCCTTTAAGCTCGATTTTTGTCCTACTTTGATCAGATTTAATTCAAACTTTGCACACCTGTCAAAGTTCGATGACAATGCAATAATCCGAAAAACAAACATTTAACTAAAAAATGAAAAATAAATAATAGTTAAAAAAAAACTAAAAAAACACGCTTTCATAAAAAATCCATCTAAAAAACAGAAAATAAAATTTAATAAATTTGGATTAAGAATCACTATTATAATGACCTCCAGACATCAGTGTTTTTATCTTTTTTTGTCACTTTTTACAAAAATATACATTTATTTCTAATTTACACTATTCTTAATTCAAATTTATTAAATTTTATTTTCTGTTTTTTAGATGATTTTTTTATGAAAGCGTGTTTTTTTAGTTTTTTTTAAACTATTATTTATGTTATTTGGAGTTATTCGAAGCCGAAGCAGGCAGCTTATCAATAATGTCATTGCTGATTCACTCTTATTTATTTCTTTTAGGATCGTTAACATGACAATACATTAGTAAGTATATAAAAAGTAGGACTATTGTGATACATTATAAATGTCATATTTAGAAACAACCACGGCATGCTCCAACAATAAATTAAATATTAATAAAACTAAATATTAAACTATTTTATATATTTAACACTAGGCTCTGCTCGCGACTTCGTTCGCGTGGAATAGTTACTTTGGTCTAACGCTAACTCGCAGCGGAAGCTCTCAAGAGGAAAAAATACCTCGATTTTGAAAAATTATTTCACTGTTATATAGCTCATTTATCGAGAAAGGTTATAGGATATATATCATCACACTAAGACCAATAGGAGCAGTAGTTCCTGAGATTATCCCCTAAAACGTCACAAACTTTACCTCTTTATAATATTAGCATAGATGATAATACAAAAACAAGGAAATTGAAACAGAAAGAGAGAAAAAAGAAATACTGAAACAATGGGGAGGTACACTGCTTATTTATCCCGCTAGGTAGCGCATAGTCGTTGGTTCTGGTGTATTGTCAAGCTCGTGTCAAATAATGACAGGCGGGGAACTTACAAGTAAAAGTGTGCAAATTGAACGTCCTATATGTCTAACATAGTCCTATACTAAAATATGACCTAGACCACAATTATATACCACTAGCACATAAGAGTAAAATTAATTAAATATAAAATGTAATTGTTAAAAACAAGCTTTTACTATATAACGTATAATTAGATTAAAAAGAATATAACAAGTTGAAGTGACATTTGTCATATGTATATAATACTAATAGATTATAAAATAAAAATGACACATTTTATAAATTAACTACAATTATATATAAAAGACATTAACAACTTTTAAACAAAACTATGTAATGTAGCAAATTGTCATGTAGATAAATGTATTATTGCGATCATAGAGAAAAATTGAAGAATATAGACGTACAGCGTATTGGTACATAAGTGTCACTGCCGATGGCGCAAAGTTTAATTTTTTTTTTCACTTTAGTGTCCGCCATTTTGAACATTTCGACTTAATTCGGAAGCCGAAGGGTACATACGATAAAAATATTTGACGTTGACAACTCGTTGACAAGAACCAATTATGCTAGCGCCATCTGAGATTAGCTTCACCTGTGCCTCCCCATTATAACCGTATTTTGTGAATAGATGTCTCTATTGCTGTTTTGAAATGATTTCGTTTAGTTGAGAAAATGTCGCATGTTTTATGGAATAAGTTATATGACCTAGATATTCTGTTGACCGGACAATAAAAGCCTAAAGCCTAAGCCACTCTTCTGATCTTATTTACTAAAAGGAGAATTTCAGATACTGTGATTTTTAAAAGTAGGTCACAAAGGTGTGTCAGAGGTTATACCTGTCCACTTTTCTTGACCATGATGTTGTCGGGATGTCTGTCCGCTATGCCCAGTACATATGTAGCGACGCAGTAGCCGGCGCAGCTCATCGTGAACTCGTCCACAGCTTTATGCAGCGCAGCCTCATTATTATCGCACTGCTTTTTGAGCCATTCTATAATAAATAATGGTAATAACTATGTGATATCCGTGACCTAATCACAATATATTTTATGTACAGAGAAACATTGCAAAGCACAACACTGCTTACTCCACTTCTCCACGGCTAGAAAATACATGTAGTGCTTATAAAAATTGTTTTCATTTTTTTTGTAATATCATAGGACGCAAACGAACAGGTGTGTCACCTTATGTTAAGTGATCACCGCCGTCCATAGACACTTGCAACACCAGAATAGTCGCAAGTGCGTTGCCACCCTGTGTTTGGGGGAGGGGGATTGGGGAAGGGGGAAGTGAGAGTGGAGTTGGGTTATCCGGCGCTCTCACTGACTGAATGAATCGCAACAATGCAAGCACTGTTACTTCACGTCGGTGTTTCTGTGAGATTTTTGTTTTTTTAGTTTATTTTTGGCAACCAATCTTTTAGATTATTACTGCCATTGTCTTGTAGTTAATAGTATTACAATTTCTACTACTATTCTATTTTTGGCAACCAATCTTCTAGTAGATTATTACTGCCATCGTCAAGTGAGTATCGATATTACAAGTTTCTTGATATAATTTCAATGAACTAACAAGATGATGACCATCTTGTTAGAACTTTCCATGGAGTTTTTTTGTCATCTCTGAATTCATGGTCCGTGGTATTATTTTCCATTCCATTTCCATGGCATACATGTAGATATTTAACAGCCGTGCCCATTATACAAAAGTCAGTCAGGTGCGGAGATCGAACTGGCGACCTCAGCTCAGTAACAGGCTTTATTACCACTGCACCATGAGGCCATTAGAATCTAGATTAGGCAATTTATGTGATATACTAAAATATCTTCAAGCTTAATTCTGTACATATTTATAGCATAAAAATAACGTTATCATTACCTGTAGAAGAAACTGAATGACAATGCAAATGGTGAGTATATAAGGTTATTATGGTTAGGATTATACTGTATGCTACACATACAGTTTTTGCTCCTCATATACAACAGCGATAGCTATCGCCCAATCAGCCTGTTAGATACATTAGGTAAATTATACGAGCGGCTCCTTCTGAACCGTCTCCAGGTCTCGATTACAGATTTAAAATTAATACCACCTGAGCAGTTCGGATTTCGTGCCGAACACTCTTGCACGAATCAAATACACCGCCTCACGGAGTACATTTTCTCTAATTTTAATGCCGACCCGAAACGTAAACCGAAACGCACAATTGCAGTTTTTTTCGATGTCGCCAAAGCCTTCGATAAGGTCTGGCATGGAGGGCTCGTCCATAAATTATGTAAATATCACGTACCCGATAAGTTAATTCATATTATCCACGATTTTCTCACTGATAGGACTTTCCGCTTTAGAGTGGAAAAAAGGTACTACCCCGGGCCTGTTTCTTTCTCTCGGTTTCTTAAAACTTTAATAACCTCATGTTAAATTAAGACATCATAATTTTTTATCGATATTATCTGACCATGGTATTCTAGTATCCAACTAAGAATATAAAATGAAACCGCGTACATTCGACTTATGAAAATCAATCTTAAACAGTCTTACTTAATTACACCAATACTTTGAACAGTCCATGGGTTATTATCCTATATTACTACAAAAGAATAAATTTTATAGACAAAAGTAGAAACATAAAAAATATAACCAAAAATATACTTTACATACGACATTTTTTTAGTATTTCGTAGTGCATATAAAAATCGTAGTTTCATAAAAAAAATGGATTAATTAAAATAATGTTATTCAAAAAAGTATATCGAAATCAATACAATAATAGTTTTTGCGCAACGCGCGCACAACGTTTATCGTAACGTATAGTATCGTAATTTTGTAATAAACGATAACGTTTTTATATATCAATGTATATGTCAAATCCACATTAACGCGAGTGCAACCACGAGCAAAAATTAGTGTATAAATAAACTCACGGAATAACGTGTCTCTATATATGGAAGAGGCCGCGTTGAAAGGAGCACTTTGCTTCTGAATGTTCGCGACTGTCTCAGCATCTTCCACCACCTCGATCATCCCGACCGAATATTCCATAGATATGCAGTTATACGGATTTAATCTGTGAACAAATTCCATAGACAATGTATTCAATATTAAGGTCACTGGAAACTGAACTGGACACTCATTGTGACGAGATCTTAGTCTGTAATATAGTTAGTCATTCTTATATTTTATTTATAATCTTGTATTATTTAAATCTATATTTAGAAATATTGGTGGTGCTTTACGTAATGTAGATCGATTATTAAACGTAAGTGAAGTGGATCGGAAATAATAGCACGGAACATGAATCCTGAGATGCCACAAGAACTCCATGAAAAGTTCTAACAAGGGAGCCGCCATCTTGTTAGAATATTGAAATTATCACAACACACTTACTCCAGAATTGGCAATTTAGGGTGTAAGGTGTGTCGAATAACATCATAATGATCCAAGCCAACCTCACAACGAACGAGGCAATGGCGAAAGCACCCCGCTTAGGTACCCCGGTAGTGTTTTACAGCATGACTGGGTCGCAACCACCATGTATATGGCGAAAAAGTCCATCATAGTGATTCGCTTCTGCGGGTCGCGTTTCGGGATCAGCCTGTGCATATCCAGCTTCTCGCAGGCCGGCATGACAGCGGCGACCGGCGATGGATAGTGTGTCACTCGGTGATCGTCATTGTTTTTGGATTGTACTGTGCTTACCATCAGGCATAGTGCAGTCATTTTGCCGTGCTATTATACAAAAAATGAAATGACGCCTGACTTGGCTGCATGGTCTAGATACTTTTACTTAGAATGGAAAAAACAGAAACCAAAAAAACAGTCACTGGAAACGTGTCCTTCAGTCCTACGGCACATTTCCTAATTACTATTTTAACAAAATGGTTACCTACTTTTCTAACTTTAAAAGGAGTAGTATTTGTGGTTTCATAGACTTATACTATAGTTTTTATTCCAATCGTCTTATACACTACAAGCCAAATTACATTACATGAGGGCCAACAATAATACACAATATATAGTGAAATAGTGTACGTTTAACAATAAAAATCACCGCAGAGGTAAGAACCCGCCAAAACTGCCCTGCGATAACGTAGTATGTAATAGTAGTAAGATATAAAGTGTTGCCATGTGTTAATTCGATTTATATGTTTAGGTATTCCTTTAACCGTTAAATGTATGATTTTTGTATTGAATATTGAAACTAATTATAAAACAACAAAAAATAAAAATAAATTACCCGCCAAAAGTTATGTCAAGTTTGTGTGTTCAAGGTGGTTTGAACATGCTTTCGGGAACGCAAACACTTGGGTTTTTGAATAATATTAAATGGAAATGGACTGCATATATTGACAATTACAATTTGCAATATATTGATCGAATTACGCTTACATAACCCTGATACACATTTTATTCTTGTAGTCCGGTGAAGCTGTTAAGACCTTGGTTGGTCAATAGCGTAGTCAGTTCATAAAAAAAAAGACATTTTATTCAAACATTCGTAGTTCTAATAGAAACATAAGATGTTTCAGATAGAAAATCCTATTAGAGCTAACAAATTATATCAGTTATCTCACCTAAAATCATATCCGTGACTCTTCCACAGTCTATCCATGATTCTGAGCATCTGCAAAGTGAACATATCCTGGCGTAGATCGTCGCCAATCTTCAGTATAATCCTAATGTCGTTTCCCGTCGGATCCACGTTCTCGAAGTCCAACAATAGCGGTCGCATTTTACTGTCCATCACACGACAACCTTCTGGCCTGCGTTCAATATAATACAGTCAATATACAATTGAACGCATATCCCGACCCTCCCAATATATTCTTGATAACATACAAGCCATGACTTCCAACATATTGCATACATCATAACGCAAAAAAAAATTGCGTTTGACTACAAACTTATACAATGTTATCATGTGGTCTAAAACGGTAAATAACCATTAACCAGAATGTCGATCAAAAGGCTACAGCCCAAGCACAGGTGTGCCGTGCACCCTTGAGCTAGTTGTCAAATAAAATCGGCTGAGTGCCTTAAGCGCTCGCCTTAGTAGTCCGGTGAAGCTGTTAAGACCTTGCTAGGTCAATAGCGTAGTCAGTTCGAAAAAAAAAAAACAAAGAATGTCGATCAATGCAATATCAAAACAAGCCACGACTGAGTCATTGTCATTTCAAAGTCCCTAAAATCATATTTCGGTTCGAGTCCACAAGTCCATTTTAAAACATACATATATCTAATCATCTATACTAATATTATAAAGAGATAAAGTTTGTGACGTTATAGGGGCTAATCTCAGGAACTATTGGTCCGCTTTGAAAACTTCTTTCAGTGTTATATAACTCATTTATCGAGAAAGGTTATAGACTATATATAATCACGCTAAGGCCAATAGGAGCGGAACACCAATGAAGAATGTTTCAAAATCGGGTTATTTTTTCCTCTTGAGAGCTTCCGCTGCGTGTTAGCGTTAACCTAAAGTAACTATTCCACGCGAACGAAGTCGCGGGCAGAGGCTAGTTATACATATATCTACTCACTGACCTGGCCACGCATTGCTGTGGCTCTGTTATTGAAAATAAATTAAAACGTCGCGCCATCTATGACATATCTATAACAGTCGGACCTACAGTTTTCTGTCAACAAAGTAATTTAAAGCGCCATCTGTTCAAGACTGACGAAACATACAATTAATAACAATAATCAACATTGATAATCATAAAATTTATAATTAAAAAGTACCGAAGCCATTAATACTAATATAAATTAGAACCAAATTATATATAAATGCAAACTTTCATGAACATTGGTTGAGTAGTTTCGGAGTTAATCGTGGACAAACATCATGACACTGGATTTTTATTTATTTAAGATATTTAAATAAGGAGATAAATAAGTGAAAGAATAAACATACTTGATCCTTTTACATATAAAACCGGGATTAAGAGGCGACACGAAATCGCAGAGCGCGTCGACACAGTGCCTCTCCTGCAGGTGCTGATACAAAGCGCTGCGGGCTTTCGATATCTCCTTCTTTTTACGTATGCTCTGACTCGCCCCTAGGAATTATTACGCATTCATTTATATTAAAACTAGCTAGCATTTATATACAAATCCTAAAAGTCAACAGCAGCGCCATCTACCAGGTCTAGTTGTGAATCTAAACCATTGACTTCACCTGAATACACATGAAAAAATTTCATCGAAATCTGTTCAGTCGTTTAGAAGTTCAGTATATATATATAAAGATAGATGTTGTAATTCACATGCGATAGAAGTGAAATTTAGTATTCTGATTATTTTTGAGAGAATGAGATGAATACAGCATGCACGGAAAAAAAAGAGTTTCGTGATTTAATCAAACCAAAGATGTTTCCATTCATTCAAGCAATTATATTCCCTTGAATGTATTTTTTACAAGGAAAGCAATGCAATTTTAAAATAAAATCTAAGTTATTGAAACAAAACAATCATTTTCTTCACTAAATACGGTTTACTTTTATTGTCTCGAACAAATTTTTATTCCTTTTGACATATTGCACGTTTTCGGACAAAGAAACCTTAATAAATTGCGTCAATACCTTCATTCATTTGTCATAAAAAATGAAATCATCAATTCAATATACAAAATTCCTCAGGTTGAAAACTTTTAGAAATGCTTGCTACAAAAATCAGTAACTTCTACTTAAGATTTTATTTTCTTGGTTCTATTTTATGGTTATTTTAAATACCAATATTATAATTCAAAATAACATTATCTTAAGTTTAAACTCATTATTTACCGTCGAAATCATGGAATTCTGGATCAAGTAGTTTTGAATTCTTAACTGAAAATAATCATTCAGTCGATTTGAATGAATTAATGTCTCGAAGAAAGTAGAGTCTAGTGATGTACATTATAACACGATATCGACTGCCATAAGAGGAACCTAGGTTATGGGTAAAATATTAAAATGTAAAGAATGGTCAGTTAGTTACGTCCAACGAACTCTTAACACAAGGTTTTACTCTTTGGTTTAATTATCACATAATAGTTAATTAGTTGGCCACTACGTAATGGGTACATTGGATCCTTGAAGATTTTGTACAGTACTGTACAGTACAGTACAACTCGCTCCAAATACATGATCAAATTGAGAAGGAACTTACTGTAGAGTACTGTACTTATGTGAAATAGAGAGATATAATATCTTAAAAACTTTTACCGCTGCTACGGAAAACAAAATCGAAATAAAATTTATATTCTCTAATAATATTTTTGGGGTGTAAGGGGTGTCGCATAACATCTTAAGCCTTGAGATATCGAAGCCAACCTCACCTGCACGTGGTGCACCCTGCTGAATAACGAACGAGGCAATGGCGAAAGCGGGGTGGTAGGGTTTTGCAGCCCGATTGGATCGCGACCACCATGCATATGGCGAAGAAGCCCGTCATAGTGATTCGCTTCTGCGGGTCGCGTTTCGGGATCAGCCTGTGCATATCCAGCTTTTTCCAGGCCGGCATACAGCGGCGACCGGCGATGGATAGTGTGTCACTCGGTGGTCGCAATTGTTTTTGGATTGTACTGTGCTTACCATCAGGCACAGCGCAGTCATTTTGCCGTACTACAATAAAAAAAAAAGTTTACGCCTGAATGTATTTTCATCTGATTGGTATTAAGCAATGATACTGTCGAAGATGTACTTTACTTGCTTATAAGATGTGTATCTTATAAGTAATATAAGATATAAGGATAAGGATAAGGTAATATAAGGATGTTATATATTATATTTTCGATATTTTATCATAGTCGGAATTTGCGGCTGGATCTTAGAATATCATATAGTGGCTTTTATATTTTATTCATAATCTTGTGTTATTTGACTCTATATTTTATAATACTGGTGTCAATTCACGTAATATAGTTTGGTTATTGTGCATAAGTGGATGGAAAATGATATCACAGAGCACGAATTCTGAGATGCCACACACAGCCACACAAACTCCCGGTAAAGTTCTAATAAGGGAGGCTACCATTATGTTAGAACATTTAAATTATGGCAAAAACCTTTTAATAAAGAAATATATCAGAGTCAATTACTAATAGCACTCTTAACTAGGACGAGATAACCGGATTCTATATTGATTGAATATATTGTATGAATCTTAGTATACCGTCGGTATCGACATTTGCGAACTCGTCAATATTGACATCACTAATTTTGAATTTCGGTTGTTTTACTTCATACTTGAGTTGTGAACTCCGTTAGGATTGTTATTATTTCGTGGTTGTGAAGTGTAACATTGCCTTTTGAAAGATGGCCAGCGGAATTAATGATTTATTGGAATCATGGTACATGCCAGACGATGTTATTACTTCTTTTCACAGTAAGTAGTAGTATTTCTTATTACAAAAATAATCTATGTAGTACGCCATTGTTAATACCTCACGTTTCCTAACACGTACAGACAGGTGCAAACATGCTTGTTATCCTTTGCTAAAAACAAGTTTGAGATTTCTTGACTAACTTTAGGCTAACAAGACAATCATCAAAATCAAATTAAGCGCAAGCGCAGGTATGCAATAAATACAATTTATGTTAGCTAAGCCGGCTGGTAGACGTATAAAGGCAGACCTTTCTCATTGTTCGTGCATTAGTTTGTTTGGTCGAATAGATTAATTACTTGGCCAATATTTTTATTTGGCAACCTGATTCAACGTAACCGGGATGTATTTAGGTTATTTTTGGTAACTATAATACTTATACTATAGCTTACTTAGGTACTTATAGTTAATAATAACAAGATCAAAATCAAAATATCCTTTATTCAATTTGTGCCCTGAGAAGGCGCTTATGAACGTCAAAGTTACCACCGGTTCGGAAAATAACCCAGTCATCGAGAAGATCCGGCAAGAAACTTGATCTGATTTATCTATTTATGTTATATATTTTTACAAAACATAAATAGTTACATTCGTTATTAGTGGTTGCACAGAGAGGGGCGTCATTTCCAGACGTCACGATCGTTCATATATTGATCCACCCTATAATAGCCTTTAGATATTAAAACCCGCTTGACATTGTTCTTGAACTCACTATCACAAGCACAGTGCACACTTTTTTTTTTTTCGAACTGACTACGCTATTGACCCTGCAAGGTCTTAACAGCTTCACCGTCATCATATACAACCCTTTACTACAGAATGGTATGTTAATTAAGATGAATTATATTACAGGTAATGGAATTTCTCTTAATCACCTCCAACATTTAACAGAAGACCATCTAAAGGAATTATGTCCTTTAATGGGTACTAGAATAACTCTCCAAAAAAAGATAGCCGAGTATTTGGAAGCAACGGTATAGTACCTATTTTATAAGATTTTATGTACTTAAGTATGTATGCTTTATTATTAAGGAAATATATATATATATACACACGCACATATACATATATATATACTGTTTGTTAATATCATTATGTGAGGATTACTGGTCTAATGATTATACTCCATTTATGAACTCAGGTACTAACGGAAAGTATTGCAACTGTTAGTAATTCGTCTATATCATGTGCTGGACATTCACCTTCAGGGCTTGAGGTAGATGGAGTTGGAGATATATCAATTTCGTTGACAGATTTATTTCCTGGACAAAGAACATTTCCAGACTTTGACCTTAAAACACTGTTGGAGACCTCACCTGGAGGAAAGGACATAATCTTATATTATTGGCATAATAAAGGTCTTGACACCAAAAGAAAAACCAGACTTACTGACATTATTGTCCACCACTTATTCACATATATTGTAAACAAGTAAGTAATAATATTTTTGGAATATGAGTATGTATAAACAATTCTCTGCATTTGTCCAAGGATCATGCTAATGCCAGTCAAATTTAAGCCTTTACAGATCACATGTTATGAATTCAGCTACATGATTGTCATCTTCAGATGTGATGACAAATACTTCCAATACTTTTTTTCCTCACAGGCGTCTTACTTATGACGATTACAACATTATAACGGGGAAAATAATATCACTCTTCCCGAAAGAATCTGCTGGGACGTACTTCACCAGACCTATAAAAAAAAGTGAGTCTGGCCAAGGAAGATCAGTCGCAGCTCGGGGAAAACTCATAGACAAGGTCAGGAATATTTTATTCCAGTTCTTTGAACGTAAAAGAAGGTCAGATACAAGTGAGCAGTCAACTAGCAAGAAAAACAAAAATGAGGATATTCTACTGGGTTAGAAAAAACACATTATTATAAAAGTTTTATATATATTATTATCCTTTTCAAAATTATTGAAACAACATAAAAATTAAGTTAAAGAATTAACTTTTAATTGCTTCTTATTATACAATGCTTAATAAAAGTTATACCATTGCTTCTAAATACTCTAATATCCACAGTTGTACTTGTGCCTATATATATAGTATAACTCTTAGATGTTCATTAGGGAAGTGTGGTTTCCATTTTTCTAAAAAGTGATTTTAGACTTGCAACTGTTGTAAGCAAAGTTTAGGTTTAGTTTATAACTGTCAGCTATAATATATTCCATTAACCTTTTTTGATTAATTTTAATAAGTTTTACTTACAAGAATGTACTGTTTCAGATTTACACAAAGCTGATATTGATTGGCTTCAAGTTAATACTGAACCATGGTCTGAAGTAATGACCAAATGGAAAAAAACTGCTGAAATACGACATAGAAAAAATTATACAAACATTGAAGATTTCCTGTCTCAGTGGAAAATATTGATAACTCCACAAGCAACACAATTGGTAAATATATTTATGAAATTTATTCTGTATTCATAATTTATATTTAACTATCTATACATATGTTTGAGTATTTTTTTATTTATATAAAAGAGAATTTTATTGAAATGGGACCATTTAAAGTTAATTAAAACAAGTTCAATATATTTTTTTAATCAATTAACAAACTTTGTTGAATATTTAAAAAAAAACCATCTATGTATAAAGTAGTTTCGCTGTGCCAAACGCAATAGGACATCTGTATTATCAAATTACTATTTACAAGGAATTAAAATTGTTTAATGTATATTATTTTTATTTGGTATAATTTTAACAAACATATGTCTCCACAGTCTAGATGGCCATTGCTGCACATTAAAATTAAAAGGTACCTTAATATAATAAGTTATTAATGTGTATTCTTGGTTGGTTTGGGTATTTTTGTTTGTTTTTAAGATTTTTTTTAGCATGCCATACTATTAAAGTTTGTCTTTGTTTTCTTTTAACTATATGCAAAATGGCTTAACTTAACCTCTTTTTGCATGTGAAATAAGTTTTTATTCATTCTGTTTCAATAATGCAAGTGTAAATTATTATAACCACTAACTAATCTTTATCAATTTCTAAATATTACATTTTGAACATATTATATGGATTAAGGTAAATTGATCTATTATTGACACTGGTTTCTGATTTTTCTTTTTTAACAAATTAGCGATAATAATTGTTTGAAACAATCACCAAGAAGTTCTTCATTCTTAACTTGAGATTTTTTTATATTCATTTTTTTAAATCCGAAACCAGTTTCAATTATTGAAGTTGCGTGCCAATTTTTAGTAGTTATACTTTATTATTATTATGTTATGTATACATTATGATTCAGATTGAAGACGATTTTGAATTTTTATATCCTGGAAGAGGACATCAATTTGAAGAAAATTGGAACACATTTTTTACTAAATTTGTTAAATTGAAAAGGCATGAGATACAAACTGATGAAAGCAAGAATAACTTATTATCTTCTCTAGAGTCATTTGAAACAGAAGGTAAAATAATATGTTAAAGAATGAACTATGCAATTAATTTTCTCTAGTTAAAATATCACTAACAGATAGCTGTGTTCACTAATCATATTACTGTCAATATTTCAGTATAAAATATATTATTAAACTAGAGATTGTGGCTTTATATGCATACTACGTTTAATGAATTCACATGCAATTGAAATTGGTTTGCTTGTTTTAGACGCAAAACTGCCTACACAGCTTAAACTGCTGATAAGTGTTGTGCCGCCTAAAGGACGAACGTCGAAAAACAAAAAGTACTCAACACAGGAATGCAAGTATAATGCTAATTGTGGAGGTAACATTAACTAAAGCAGTTACATATTTTATAATAAATCTAATTATACATATAATAACAGCAGTTCACTAATATTGTCTAATGTTTCAGAAACCAGGAGACATAAACTCTGCGATAAAAAACCAAATTGAAACAGCTGCAAAAAAAAAAAACTAAAAGTACAGCCTTATCTAATTATACTAGGAAGCTTAGAAAAAGTTCACCAAACGTATATAGTTATTGATGAAATAAGGTACTCCTTTGATTGTATATCAAGAGCATTTGATATATTATTCAAATGCTATCACACTTTAAGTGCCCAATACCCGAAATCAAGTGAACACATACATATAATAATACAGCGCTGTGTTTATAATATAACAACTAAATTTGACCACCCGCCGCCATATATTTCAGATATTTTAGATCTAGCGAATGTAGACAATTCATAGTTGAATATAATCCATAATGAAGTGTCCAAAGTGTGGTAGCACTTTTAGTGATTTGAGAAAGTACACGTTTCATTTGAAATTCTATCATAATATTTCTGATTATTTTACATGTCCTTATTCTGGATGTGATAGAGTTTATGATAAGAAACGGTCTCTTTCAAGGCACATAAATTTAAGTCATAAGAAAAACAATGCCAAGAATTTGAGTCCACCTGTACAAACCGATAACCATTCGCCTAATATTGTATCTAATTACATTGAAAAAAAGGATTTGCTAGATTTAAATAATTATGACGATCTTAATAGTTATGAAAAACATTTAGAAAATAAGATCAGAACTTTAATAGATTGTTTTGTTTCTAAGTTGTATGACCGACTTAATTTATCAAGATTGTATACACAAGAAGTGATAAATACTGTAAAGTCTTTAATAAATGATGTTATTAGTTGTGTGAAAGAAGCAGCTATTAATAAAAGTTACCTCGATACTTTGTTCAATGTAATATCTACTTGCTTTTCACATGTTGATACCGAATATAAGAGGATCAAATATTTTGAAAGTTGTGAAAAATATATAAAACCAACATTAACAGTTATTGGTATGACAAAAGTGAAGGCACAGAAAAACAATAATACTGTAATGATTCTAGGAAATAAACAATTATGTTTAGTATCTCTAAAAGAAAATTTAAGACTATTTCTTGAGTTGCCTGATGTCTATAATAAAATAAGTAGGTACCAATCGGAATTAAACAAAGAACAAGGTGTTTTGAGAAATATTATTCAAGGTGAATTGTGGCAAAATTTGCATCAAAATGACCGTAACATTTATATCCCATTAATCATTTATTTTGACGACTTAGAGACTGGCAATCCACTAGGAACCCATGCCGGAAAAAACAAAATTGGTGCGGTATATGTTTCTATAGCTACCATACCCCCAGAATTTTCAAGTAGATTAGAGAACATTTTACTGACAAGAGTATTTTACAGTAAAGATCGTGTCACTTTTGGTAACAAAATCATTTTTAATAGTTTGGTTAAAGAATTAAATGTTCTTAAAGAGGAAGGTATTCAGATAAATCTTAATGGAACTTTAACAACAGTAAAATTTCAATTAAGTTGCGTAGCAGGGGATAACTTAGGTATACACGGAATAATGGGATTTTTCGAAAGCTTCTCTGCAATAAACTATTGTAGATTTTGTTTATCTACTAAAGATCAGTGCCAATCACAGATATCTGTTGACAATAATAATAAACGTGACCCACTTAACTATGAAAATGACTTAACGAATCGACGTGGAATCAAAGAAAGATGTGTTTGGAATAATGTTAGTGGTTTTCACGTTTATAGTAATGTATACAGCGATATCATGCATGATGTTTGTGAGGGTATACATCGCTATGGAATGGCATTTATAGTTAATCATTTAATAAGGCAATCATTTACAACTCTTGAACAATTAAACGAAAGAATAAAATTTTTTAAGTTCAATTCCACAAACCCCCCACCTGAGATAACGAAAACTCATATTCAACAAGGAATAATTATATTCTCTGCATCAGAAATGCTATGTTTCGTCAGACACTTTCAGTTTCTTGTAGGAGACCTAGTACCCTCAAATAACGAAATTTGGCTGTATTACTTATGCTTGCTGGAATTGACTAATATTATTATGTTACCAGCTTTTAATTCAGATCTTATACAATATTTGCAAAGTTTAATTTGTGAACATCATGAAAGGTACATTCGTTTGTTTGGTGCTCTCAAGCCAAAACATCATTTTATTATTCACTATCCAGATGTGATCTTAAAAATTGGCCCCCTTATTCTAGTAAGTACATTTAAATACGAATCAAAACATTTGGACTTAAAGCGTATCTCGAATGCTATAAACACACAAAGGAATGTACCTTTATCATTGGCCATAAAATGCCAACTACAGTGTTGTTACAGATTTTTGAACCGTAAAGGATTACCTGCTTATTTTGAATATGGTAAAATTAAAGGTGAACGGTTAATACAAGACGTTAACGGTGATATATATTATATAAAAGTAAAGTGGGTAACAGTTAATGGCATTAAATATTTCGTTAATGATTTTCTTGTATATGACTATGATTACCAACTGTGTGAACCCCGTTTTTGTAAGATTGAGCAAGTTTTGTTAGAAAAGGATAAGTCAGATTTCTGTTTCTATACGTCTAGTTTTAAAACATGTTCTTATAATGATCATTATCAATCATTTGTTGTTGAAGAAGAAAACAATTATACTGTAAAACGTTTAAGTGAATGTTTTAGTTTAATACCAAGGAAGATGTATTCTATTTCAGGGAGTAAATATATACATTTGACAGATTAACCGATATCTAAAATTATAAACTTCACGAAATAGTAAACTTTATAGCTCACAAAGCAAATGTAACAATTTGTAAATAATTTTTTTATTTGTAATCAGTTAACAACACAACTGTAAAATTTATTGATTTCATTTATGTAATCCAATGTTTGCTCATTGGACTAACTATAGATACGTTACCTGTATTAATAAGAAACTAATCACTATGTAACATACTCCGTATGAGAATGAGAATACAAAAGTGTGTAAATTGTTGATTTGATGTTTGTTTTTAAAAATAAAGACAGTAATATTATTTTTTTATTTCACTTTATTGCCTTTTTTCACCGTGATTTAGAAGAGTAACAATTAGCTACAGAAATAGTGAAATAAAAAATCATCTAGGATAGGATATGGACAATCGTAAACCAAGTGATCAACCTTTACTAGTGATACTATTCTACCAATGTCTGTTTAAATAATCATTTGATGAAATATAAATGTAGCCAATAGTTTTTCTGCAGCTGACTGTAAACGACAAGGTGCAATGTATAAGCAAACTGATAATTTGTGTACTTAAGTTATTTTTGTGTTAGTCAATTATCTGATGTAGCTTAGTTTGTGATGTGTAATTCTAATTTATTTTTCGTTGTATTGACTTGTATATAATTATTTAAACTTTGATTCAAATATTTTTACCAATGGCACATTCAGGTATATCTTGGAATATCTTACCGGAGTATTTTAAAATCTTTGCAACAATGATTGGAATGTAGAACCTACTAAGGTCGTTTGCATTAACTAATACAAACTTCTAAGTAGGTTTTATTATTTGGTTATTATAGCAAAGCTTAAATACCCTGGTAATATTTTTCAGGGTATATACCTGAATGTACTACTGGTAAATTTATTTGAATCAATTTATTATCAGCTTGCTTCAATGCATTTTTTTTTTTGGATTGATAATATATTTTCTTAAATTAAAATAATATTCGTTTCTCTAAAGATAATATTACATTTTATCAAGAAAAATTATCTATTACGTAGATTATACAATCTCGAATCAATATCATCAAGCTCTCTCTACAAATTCAAAATAGTTTGCATCAATAGATTATATTATTCTATGCAAGGAAGCGATAACATCAACATAAACTAATACTTACTCAAGTGTAAAAAAGAAACTCTTGATTTTAAAGACAAAGATCTTACATGAAATTTCTGGCATGTTGCCTACAAAAGTTTTTGTCTTCGTCTAAAGTTACTTTCTCTTTAAGCAATAGTACTAAATTTTCGATTAATGAGATTAACCTTGGTCGTATATCATCGATCCTTGATCGAATACAGTTTTGTATCAGTTGAAGCACTCTGTCCTTAAATCGAAAGTACAAATAATCGGACTAAGAATTACATTTTCTTGAGTTAAAACACAGAATTTCTTCAAGATAGTATAATACAAAAGCTATCTTCAAGAATACGAAATGGTTTGATTTAAGAAAAAAATATTCTTGGTTTTATGAAATAATACCTTAAAACGATACAGTATATGTTTTTCGAATAAAGGGTTATTTGCTTACTTTAAATTAATATTATTTTAAATTCTCAAAATAATTTTTATCTTGCAATGATAAAATATTTGTTAGTGCATATATGAAATTATATTATCTTGGATGAGCGAATCCTTTTTCACCGTGTAGTACAATTAAATACAGTGATCGAATGGCTTCGGTAGAACATCAATCAGATGTCCGCAAGTTCGAACTCCGGCATGTACTACGAATTTTTCGGAATTCACGTTCATTCATAATTTAAATTGATAACAATATCGGCTGACGGCGAATGAAAACATTGCGAGGAAACCTGAACCTGAGAAATGTTCTTGTAATACCTCCATATGTGGGAAAATATAAAACTGTGGATATCTCAGGGCTTGAAATCTTCAATACGTCATAAGTTTTGATTATGCTCATATCATCCTTCGGGAAGAGGTCTATAGCCTTGCAGTGGGTATCTTACAAACAAATATAAAATATATATGTAGTTGAAGTATGTATGGCAGTGTTTCCTATTCATCAATCTACATTACCCGGCTTTTGAATTGGCACGTCGGGGAGAAGACCGAGATAGGCGCTTAAGTTCGATTTCGTATAGCGTTGTCTTTGTCAATCGCAATTATTATGCTTTGTGACAAAGAGAAACTCATCTTAGCAGGACGTCTCACTCTTTTCCCCGACGTGCCGAATCAAATACCAAGTACTATACTACAGACTTTATGAACAAATATAACCAATATATTAAGTAAATAACATATCTCCGTAATGTTTCTGGCTCATTTACATGCCTCTGTCCATACATCAATCACCAACTGAATATGAATGTGTGATTGATTGATTAATGATTCCCCATGAGCGTTCATTCACTGCGGGTCCGCTGGTTAGTTTATATTTTTACATTTGACCCCGACGGCCATCGCTGATGAAAGACTGATGAGTTTCAAAAATTATTTTCTGTTTTCTTCTCAATTACATTTAATACAATACGATTGATTCCGATGGTTTATAATTTTTGTTTAAACTAAAGTTTCGTTTATCATGCTATATTGTCGATTATTATATTATGAACGTTAGATAATGTATTAGATATAGAAAATCAACGTGTTTCTCGAAAAAAATCTATATCCATACCATATAATTTTAAAGATATTCTTAAATAATAATTATTTCTAACTGGGTCATCAAGCTCTCTCTACAAATTCAAAATAGTTTGCATCAATAGATTATATTATTCTATGCAAGGAAGCGATAACATTAACACAAACTAATACTTACTCAAGTGTAAAAAAGAAACTCTTGATTTTAAAGACAAAGATCTTACATGAAATTTCTGGCATGTTGCCTACAAAAGTTTTTGTCTTCGTCTAAAGTTACTTTCTCTTTAAGCAATAGTACTAAATTTTCGATTAATGAGATTAACCTTGGTCGTATATCACCGATCCTTGATCGAATACAGTTTTGTATCAGTTGAAGCACTCTGTCCTTAAATCGAAAGTACAAATAATCGGACTAAGAATTACATTTTCTTGAGTTAAAACACAGAATTTCTTCAAGATAGTATAATACAAAAGCTATCTTCAAGAATACGAAATGGTTTGATTTAAGAAAAAAATATTCTTGGTTTTATGAAATAATACCTTAAAACGATACAGTATATGTTTTTCGAATAAAGGGTTATTTGCTTATTTTAAATTAATATTATTTTAAATTCTCAAAATAATTTTTATCTTGCAATGAGAAAGTATTTGTTAGTGCATATATGAAATTATATTATCTTGGATGAACGAATCCTTTTTCACCGTGTGGAGCTAGTAAACATTCGTTTTCAGCATTATTTTGTAATATTTTAATACATATATAAAGAAAACGTATTTCTTAAATATTATCTGGAATTTAGACACATTTAGGTTATAAACTCTTTAGTAAATTAATTGTGATATATAGAAACGGAATTCCGTAGATTCCGTATGTTATGTCAAAGTAAATTAGAAAGTAGTAAAGAAAAAGGTTTTTCTTAAGATATTCGTAAAAGAGTCGATTATCTAAAAAACACGATTTACTTCAAATTTAATATTCCTGTTAAGCTTCTTAGATCTAATAAAAACGTCCTATTTTACATTTCACATTTCTATACTAATTTATTCTCCATTCAACAGAATATATAGGGCATACAATATATTATATAAAACATGCGACATTTTCTCAAATAAACAAAATAAATTCAGAACGGCAGTAGATATATATCAGGCTATTTATAATATAGAGTTTTAGAGTATTAATGTGTTTTAGTATTTTCTTTCTTTGTTGCAAATGTAATTAATATTTATTAAAGAAGCAACCATACTCACTATTTATTTTTTGTGAATTGTTGAATCAAATATGAAAGTGTACTTACATTTAAGTTTGTCGAGACAAGTGATCTGTCGCTTTAAGCTCTTTATGTGTTCTTGTGAACCGCGACAGTAAGCTTCGAGCATGAGACCGAAACGTACTGACACCGATGGAACGTGCATCTCGGACCTTAACAGGAAAAATAAAAATGATTCCCTTGAATTCCCTTCCCTTTGGATGATTACCTTGCATATATATGTGTTGTCTATTAATATGTGTTAATAATGTATATAAAATCACGTATGCATTTAAATATTAAGTGACCTTAGAGCTGTGATTCTCAATGTGGTCTATGTGGACCTCCACGGGGTCTATTACGACTTTTAGAGGGGTTGATGTCAGCGAAAAAAAAACTGGGAATCAAATGAGGGTCAACGATTATCGTTTAAGCAGTATATGGGGTTAATTTTGACTTTCCATTAATGAAACAAAACATATACACATACTGTCTACTTAAATAATTCTCCTTTATATTGTGACGACATATGATAATAGACGTATAATTTAAAGATGAGGAATTTGCAAAATAAGTCAATATCAAGTAAGTTTTGTATACAAGACAAAAAAGTTTGGTTACCCTAGGGGAAGTAAAAAAAAATCCCTCCAAATAATTTTGACGATGAATACGCTTTTAGATTTGTTAGAGAGGATACTGTATAAATACTTTTTTTTCATTGTCACCGTGTTACCTTTTTCTTATTAAAAAAATACTTCTAAAAGCTCATATCTTAAAAAACCACTCTAATAGGAATCTTTGGGTAACAAGAAGTTCTAAAGCTTCGGTTGTAATAGAAACCTGTAGGAAACGGAATGTGGAATTCTGATAACACTCTTTTAGTGTAAGGCGTGCATTACGATCAATCTAGAAAGTGTAAGTGAGATAAATGGATTCCAAGTTGACCATATAGTAATTCAATACTTTTATTTACAGTAAAATATATTATTTACTAAAGAAATAGGAAAAATATATGAAAATAGTGTTTACTTGTTGCAGTATTTTCACAATGGAACTATGGAACTACGTTAATGGAGTAAGTATAAATCTGGGATACACATTCTAAAATAACTATTGTTATAAGTACGCTGTAAGTGTTATAATATCTAAATAAATGTTTTCTATGCATTAAAACATATGGAACAAAATACACTCACTGACATATATATAAGAACACGAAAAAATGAAAAAAAGAATATGAAAGAAAAGGGGTAAACTAATATGAAAACAGGTTTATTTGGACAACATAAGATTTTAAAATTCGTTGAATAGAATCAATTAATAATTTTGAACACAACAAATTAGAAGAAACAAAAAAAAATAGAGACAGTCACCTGAGTATTTTAATTGTACGGAAATTGTAAAGAATTATTAAAGATAATTACAAACCTTAAATGCCAGAATAGGTAATGGCCAATCGTCATGTTCTTGAAAGCCCTTTGGAGAAGAAATTCCGAGAGATCACACATCAAGTAAGATTCGTGCTTCAGCGCTTGCACCAGTTGCAGGAGGTACAGTAAGAGATCGTTGTCACTGTTCATAAACGAAAATATTTATTCAATGAGTATATTCTAAATATATAACATACAATATAACAATACTTATACTAAATAACATTAAAAATGCAAAAGTGTGTTTGTTTGTTTGTTACGATTTTACCCTTTAACTTCTAAAAGTTCTAAACCTATCATTATTTTTTTAATATCATAGGTGGCGAACGAACAGGTGGGTCACCTGATGTAAGTGATCACCACCGTCCAAGGACACTTGCAACAGCAGGGGAGTCGCAAATGCGTTACCAGCCTGTGTGGAGGAGGGTAGGGGAGGGAAGGGGGGGGGGGATTGAGGGGAGGTGGTTCTCCGGCGCTCTCACTGACCGAACGAAACGCAACAATGCAAGCACTGTTACTTCACGTCGGTTTTCTGTGAGAGGGTAGTATTAGAGCCGACCCATTCATGCTGAAACCAGTAATACCTTCAGCGTGGCTCTACCACCTACTAAAATATATATTATTTATTTCATTAATTTAATAATCATTTGAATGAATAACAAATATGCTAACTATATATTAAAATTAATGAATTATCAATAAACCTGATTAAAATATTTCATCAAATTCGTTAAATATTTTTTGTAATATTTTATATTATTCATATTTTCGTTAGTCGCAGATAAAATATCGATAACTTAAAAAAAATTGTAATAAAGAACAGCCAACCATTTTCTTTTATTTGACTTAATAATCCATAAAAACTTTACGCCACAAAAAGTTAATAGTGCCAAGTCTAGAGAAATATTGACCCAAAAAACGAGGCTATACCTATACTAACGATGTATAGTATATGATACCTTATTTTGAGTAGACACTAAAAAAACGATATATAGTATATGGTACCTTATTTAGAGTAGACACAAGAAAACGATGTATAGTAATGGTACATTATTTTGAGTAGACACAAATAAAATCGTGTAGGTGGTAGAGTCACGCTGAAGCTATTACTGGTTTCAGTATGAATGGGTCGGCTCGTCCGGGGTAGTACCACCCCACCCACAGAAAACCGACGTGAAGTAACAGTGCTTGCATTGTTGCGTTTCGTTCGGTCAGTTTGAGCGCCGGAAACCCACTTCCCATTCCCCCACCCCTCAAACACAGGCTGGAAACGCACTTGCGGCTTCTCTGGTGTTTGCAAGTGTCTATGGACGGTGGTGATAACTTAACATCAGGTGTCCCACATGTTCGTTTGCCACCTATGATATAAAAAAAAACGATGTATATATACCTGATTTTGAGTAGACATTTGACTGCGAAGCTCCTGACAGCCGCGTCCGCGTACGCGTAGTCGAGGAGCTCGAGTGCGGACTCGACCCGCAGTAGCGGCCACTCGTCGAGCATGCGCGGCACGCTGCCCGCCATCGCGCGCTCCCCCCACTCCACGCACGACAACAGCTTCGGCAGCAGCTCCGGCGTCTCGCGTCTGAACCGAATACACCCAATAAAAAGAAACAAATAGTTTATTGTTGGAACCAACAAAACAATGAAATCATTACATAGTATAAAACAAAGTCTCCCACCGTGTCTGTCTTTTCGCGATAAACTCAAAAACTACTGAACGGATTCATCAAGCGGTTTTCACCAGTGGATAAAGTGATTCATGAGGAACGTTTTGGTATATAATTTGTCAAGGATTTTTTTATAATCAGGGCGGGACAACGTCTACCGGGCCCGCTAGTTAAATAATAAAAATAATATATGTGATTAAAAAAAAATATCCAACAATTGGCATACTCATTCAGCAAATATATTGCAGTACTGCTGTACTGTGCTGATTTTCGCAGGGAGCCCATAGGATATTCACGGACGTTCAGTCAGTCATATTAGATGTAACAGAATTTAAAAAAAGTACCAAACCACCAATATTACAAAATATATAGTGAAAGATTATGATTATTATGAATAGAATATAAAACCCAATACAGAACAGACTAAGATCCCGCCAAAAACTGCCAACGACAACTATACTATCAATAATAAGTAATATATCCACAATATACAATAATCAATGACACTGTTACATACAATAAATTATTGTTATTAATTTTTCTGCTGTTGGGTGTTTCATTCTGTACGGTAAAAAAAAAGATGTTAGGTAAACATTTTACATCTTTCCATTCTGTTAAGCTCAACATAACCTATTGGATTCAAATTGTGAGATTTTCTTATATAGTAGTACCATACCACGAGTGATTACGAATAATTTTGGTTGCCAGATAGAGAATTTGTATCCCCAAAAAAAAACTCTATTGTACGAAACCTCAAAGAATCCAAGCATTTATAAGTTACACAATATCTTTCAGGTAACAAAATCAGAAATATGAAAATTGCTAATACTGGTTTAAAATGAATCTACAACATAATAATGAAAATCTCTCTGTCTCTTTCTTTCACACTTTGTCTCTGTAATAATAAGACTCGTAATGAATGTATAGAAATGATTACATTACCTAGAAGCCCAGATATCCTTCTTCTCTTGTTCATGCATCTCATACATCGGATCCTTCTCTGCAACGGTACGCAATCGGTCGAAGTCTCTCCGCAGCCGTTCCATGACGTCCGGTGTAACACTCTCTATATGGTCTGAGTACACCTTCACCGTCTCTTGCTTCGGGAACAGTATCGGATACTTGCAGTCGTAACTGAAAATTGGTGAAACAGTACTTATGGTAACTAAATTTTAGTGTCGATAATAATGAGAAACATTTGCGTTCAGAGGTTTAGTGTCATAGTGTTGGACCAATATTTAATTTCTCATGGGCCAAGTGGGTAGCTGTATCGTGATAACTGGATTTTAGGATAGATGGTAAATAGAAACGTTGTTTGTTCTCAAAAGTTTAGTGTCTTAATGTCAGAACAATATTTCATTTCTTATGGGCCAAGTAAGTAGCTGTATCATGGTAACTGGATTTTAGTATATATATTAGCAAGAAACATAGAGTTTGTGTTCAAAAGTTTAGTCATATAGTGTCAGATGTTCATCTGTCATGGGCCAGGTGAGTAGTAAACGTGACTTACTTGGAGAACAACACTTGCAGCACAGCACAGGAGTCAGTGATTGGGTTGGTGACAACTGTTCCGAGTGGATGCAGGATCATATCATCTCCCTGTGTGTCGTCAGCGACGTGGGTCCACATAGCGAGCCGCACTCCATCTGTCCTTAATTGTTCCTTGTAGTCAAATATCATTGTGTTCGCCCACGTTAGCCTGTTCACTGCCGTTTCCTGCACAAAAAATTCATACATTACTAATTGCCTTGGTTCACATTATTCTGATAATTTAATTCCATAAATGTGTCTTTACATTTTAAAATGAGCTAAATACAATTTTAGTCGTTCATATAACATTTTTAAGATTTCCCGTTTTTATACAACAAGAACGAAGTTAAAATTGCCGTCCATAAGGGTTTTTTTAATGATTTATTTTCCATGCAAAAAATTTGAAGATCTTGAAAAATAACGTAAAACATTAGGAATGGCTAAAATTGGATATAGCTTATTTTCAATGTAACAACACAAATATATAGTATATTAATATCGATCACTACGTCACCTATCGAATTATAGCAAAGTTATAAAACAGATGCGGTGTGTGAATCTGTTTGTCTTGTAATACTTTATAAGTTTTAGCGTTTGACCACAACTTCACCTGGTGTTATATAATGATGTCCTGTAAGACTTTTTTTTTATAGTAGCACTGCAAAATGACTGCACTGTGCCTGATGGTAAGCACAGTACAATTCAAAAACAACGGCGACACCGAGTGACACACTATCCATCGCCGGTCGCCGCTGTCATGCCGGCCTGCGAGAAGCTGGATATGCACAGGCTGATCCCGAAACGCGACCCGCAGAAGCGATTCACTATGAAGGGTATTTTCGCCATATACATGATGGTTGCGACCCAGTCAGGCTGTAAAACCCTACCACCCCGCTTTCGCCATTGACTCGTTCGTTATTCAGCAGGGTGCACCACGTGCAGGTGAGGTTGGCTTGGATGTCTCAAGTCTTACATGTTATTTGACACCCCTTACACCCCAAAACACACTTAACCTAGAGGGACTGGCTATCAAGTGCAACTGCTGGAACACACCAATAAGTGCTTGTCGACCAATTTTCAACTAACGGGTAGTAGATAGCTAGGCGAGCTTAGAAGAATTCCCCCCTACCATCACGATATGATTTCATCACATTGTTTTCCTTCACCTAAAGTTCCAACTCTAGAATCCAAACCTACTTTGGTCGACGTGGTGCCCGTACTTGCTAAACACTGAGTCATTATTAATCAAAGTCATTCGAAAATTAAAAACAGTCATTAATGGAATTTGTACCCATACAACCCGTAAACCCATAAAAGCAAGCACAACAAGACAATAGATTACTAACAACCAGAACACATACTTAAACCCAATTTGTTTAATAGGGATTTTATAAAAATATCTTGTCAATATAAATTAGACTGAAATAATTATGTAATATATGGATATCATATTTAAAAAAATTTAAAAATGTCCCTCGCTGTCAGATATCCAGTGATGTCTCGCCAATTTTTAAACGAGTTATTAAAGTATTTCAAGTTTTGAGTATGATGGTGGATGGATATAGGAGTAGAGGAAAACAGAAAAAGGTATGAAACAATCGTGAGAAAAATTATACTGAGATGACATCGGACAGGCGAGAGTGGAAAACGAAAACATGTTGTGCCGACCGTACTTAGGTGGGATAAGGTTAAGAATATGGTGATTAAAGGCTTTCTACTCAGTAGAAAAATATGAAATGTTAAGTGAAATTCTATAATAAATCTCAATGTATAAAACATTTAAAAACGCTACACATTATGTTATCATAATGTAAAGTAAAGGTTACAGATCTGGTCGAATTTAAATACCTATGTCATGTTTACGTAAAGCTTACCTTATTCGGATCCTTCCCTCTCCTCTTTGACTTGGCTTTTGTTATTTCATAAATACCGAAACAAAGTCGCGCCATACGCGGTACGTTGTACACTTTGATAGGGAAAGTTAATTCCTCGTCCCATTTCGCGACACCCTCCTTCGATATAACGGTGACCCGTGTCTTCTGCACTTCGCACAACGGTTTCCCACCGAGGAATATACCAGCTTGACATACCACCTACCATAAATTAAAACAATCCATCTATACCGTAAAAGTAATATTTCTTACATTACATTTATACCTGCAAAATGCATAAGGCACTATTGAGTTTGTATACTAGCGAGCTTAATGCCACAAGGCAATTTCTTCCAGCTAACCAGCAGTATTATTACAAAACATAAAAGTCTTGTAGATGTCATGCCCGAATGCAAGAATAACATTCAAGGAAATTCAGACACACAAAAGAAAAACGTCAATTTTATAGTAACACTGGCTGACCCGTGCAACTTCGTCTGCAGTAAATAGGTTATTACCGGTTCCAATTTTATTTCCAAACGCTAAAAATATTAAAAACCTAAAACCCGATTTTAGCGTAACTTATCGGGTCCAATAGTGACTCGAAACTATACTATATTGGCAAGAAATGTCTTCCCGATATCCACTGGGTTGCTCCTTTGACCCTCTCCTCCACGCCCCATTTACTAGATAATATATATTTACCTAAATAAAACGTAATTTAATATACCTTTCTAACAGTGAAATAATTTTCAAAATAGTTGATCAGTTATCGAGTGGGATGAAAAATTATTAATTACTAAAATGGCTATTAAAAAATAGGGATTGGCGTTAGAAGGGTGAAAATTTAGGGTTGTATGTATTATTTAATGTCTCATTATAACAAAATAAAATTAAAAAAAAATGTCCAAAAAATAAAAATAAAATTTAGGGGTGGACAACCCTTATCACTTAGGGGTATGAAAAATAGATAGTAGCCGATTCTCAGACCTACTGAATGTGCATATAAAATTTCATAAAAATCTGTCAAACCGTTTCAGAGGAGTATGATTACTAATATTATGACACGAGAATTTTATATATAAGATTATTTTCACAGTAGCTAATACCCGGGACTTAGTCTGCGTCGTTTATATATTTTGAATACATTTAGAAAAAAAACATATATATATATACAAAAATAAATAAGAAAGCTGTATATAAACGAAATAGGCCAGTCCAACTCACCTCAACCCCTCGACCGGGGTCTACATTGAGTCCACAAACACTCTGCACCACACAGGTATAGTTCTTGTTGATATCCCACGAGGACTCGTTTTTTTTTCTTCGCATTGTGTTCGAGTGTTCTGACGTTAACCGTCTACGTTCTGGCATATAATGTATGTCCCGGTTTACTGTTACAATATATACATATATTTATATTGTTTAATTACACAAATCAATGGACAGCATCATCATTAGTAATATACTCAAACACAGCTGTAACTGTTAGTGATGAAAAATATTACAATAAAACTATATCATAAAATATCAATCATAAGTTATCCTGTAATCATTCCGATGTCCGCAGGTTCGAACCCCGACATGTACCAACGAATTTTTCGGACTTCGCGTATATTTACTAATTTATTTATTTATTTTAGGATCGTCAACATGACAATACATTAGTGAGTATATAAAAAGTAGACTATTGTAACACATTATAAATGTAGTTATATTTACAGACATCCACGGCATGCTCCAACAATAAATTAAATATTAATAATACAAAAGATTAAACTATTTTACATATAAAATTTTTTTTACATGATAATACAAAAACGAGAAGATTGAAACAGAAAGAGAAATATAGGAAATACTGAAAAAAAATTATAACTGTATTTTGTGAAGAGACTGATATGTCTCTATCGCTGTTTTGAAATTATTTCGTTTTGTTGAGAAAATGTCGCATGTTTTATGGAGTGAGATATATGACCTAGATATTCTGTTGACCGGAGAGTAAAAGCCGTGTAATTTAAATTGGTAACTATATCGGCTGACGGTGAAGGAAAACATCGTGAGGAATCGTGAACCGAAAAATGGTATTGCAGTACATACAGTGGTATGTGAGAATACATAGAACTGTAGTTATCTCAGAGTTTGAAATAGCCAATACATCGTGAGCTGGCGTGATGATTATGCTCGTATCTTCGGGAAGAGGCATATGACCCTGCAGTCTCTTACAGGCTGACGATGAGGATATCATTGAATTGCTTCTACATATGCAACGTGTAAGGTAAATTTAAGATAACCTTATCAAAATAAAAATAAACACGAACTCACGCGCTAGCGGCAATTTGTCAATGCTGACCGGCATGACTTGGGGCACACCGTAAATCGATAGCATCTCCTGGATATAAAGGAACTGTATGAGCGGATAGTCTCCAAACAGATACTCTTCACGGCCGCACACTTTTAGTACATAATTTTGCGAGTGCTCTCCACGCATGTTCAAAGTATTTGCCAGCTTACGCAGTATCTCTTCGATATGTTGCTGGGGAGTTCGCGTTGCTGGGACATTCGATGAAAATGATACCTAAAACAAACAAAGAAGTATATCCAATAAGACCCAACTAAAACTTCCTAAGAAAATCTCCATACAATTCACAAATTCTCGTTAAAAAAGCTAAGAGATAATACTGATTTTTGAAAGAGAAAAAACTCCAAAGTTCTGATAATACAATTTTCTCATAAGTAGAGTGAGAACCAATTCATTTTCTTCTAATTCCCGTAAGATAGGATTTTGTGAGAAACGACAGGAAAAAAATAGTGCGTGGAGTCCCTCTTGAGTCCCTGCGGAGTGAAACTTCATAATGTGGAAATGAAAACAGGAAGGGGGAGAAATTGTTTTTTTAGTGAAATCATATTGTTTCTCTAAGACAAACTTTATTAACATTGCTTAAAATTCACAATTGATCGCATCTTTTAATTATCATTTTCGAGTGGAGAAATATCAAAATCTATAGCAATTACAATGGGATTATGATAACTAAAGTAAGATACGAAATGTTTGATTATTTTTCTCGCTCTGTCTCTTTCTATTCCTCCTCCCCAGAAGCGTTGAACGATTAACGTGACAGTGCTTTCATACCCCTTCCAAGGTAGCTTTTAACGTTTAACGCAACTTTGTTGGAAGTCGCATTAGAAGTTTCACTTCAAAAATATAACAACTGTTTTTTTAATCTGACATTAAACTAAGAAATCATTTTTATTAAAACGGTTCAGTTCTACAAAATTTTAACGAAAAATGTCACACAGAGATTTTATAAGGATTAAAGCAGAAAAAATCACCTATTAGAGAGACACGAGGATAAACTTCTATTACTTAAATGTTTTACTAAGTCTTTTACTGAAAAAACTTTATAGTTAAAATAAATTATATTATCTTATGTGAGTATCTATATATTAATACGTGACGCCTAATCTTTGTATCCCTTTTTAACGGAATTGGGCGAACGGATGAACGTGAAACTTTGCATAGTTAAAGTTTATATGGAGGAGCAGTGCAGAAAGTTATTTATTTTATATAAAATGCATTAGAAGTACATTAAATTAATTAAAATATGCATTACTCACACTATTGCTTCAATTTTACACAATATACACACATGTAAATAAAAAGGACATTTTGACATCTGTCAATAAAGGACTTCAAAAAAGTTTGCGAAGGAGGTTGCTATGCTCGACTGTATGTATTATTTTACTCTTAAGTTCCAATTACCTTTTTCATTCTACATTCAACTTTAAAAAATCAATGAACTATGGTCGAATGTCGACCACTGGGCGCCCACTAGTACTTATAAATCCTCACAGGAAAACATTCAAAACTGCTACTTATAAGTTCTTATAAAAATACGTACGAGAAAATTTTCAAATAAAAGAAAAACAAATAGAATCTCTTTAAAAAAATCAATATTTTATCAGAATTATTAAGACTACCTCCATAGGCTAGTTCACTCGTCTAAATATTAGCCAATTATTTTATTACTTATATTCACGAGGCTAGTTCAAATATTAGCCATATAAGGCCAATCTCAATATTCAACCTCTTCTCGCCATATACTTTAGATATATAAACTAAAGACAAAAACTTTTCAGTCAATGTATAAATTGACTTTGACATTTAGTAGCTTTTGCATAACAGAAATCTACTCATAAAACATCAAAAATGTTGGTATCTCATTTCAATCTACAAAAAGGTGAAGAAGAAGAGCATAATATAGAGGAGGAACATTCAGAGCAGATTGGTGAAGCGCTCGTCGAAGAAGAAAAAATTGTTAGTTATCCTGAGAGAAAGCTGCATAAGTCGGAAGTCAGTATTCGGCTTAGCTTGCTCGGAAAGACGGCTAATGGAGACGGGTAGGCAGGCCATCAACCTTAAATCGTAATACAATATTTCAAATTTGATACTATATTGTAAAAAGTAATAAGAAGTCTTTAAATGGAACTAGTTGTGCCAACGACTCTTCATGCGTTTGGTACGCAGTTATTATTTTTGTCTCGCAAAAACTTTGTGTTTTGTTTGATTTTGTTAAAATATTATTCATTATTTTGATAGCCTAACATTTACGCAAAAATATATACTTAACGTATTAAAAAAACATAAATATCGCTTTAGAATACATTTATTTCGATTTCTTTAATTATAATTACATTTTCTTTATAATTAATCGAATAATGACATACTTTCTGTACACAAAATTGCATAAAATTCAGTCGCCGTTATTCCTGATTTAAATTTAGACCTACAAAGAGAAGGATAATTAAAAATCACTATAATATTCACGATCAGCGTCCTTTATAATATATTTATCAAAGACATAGAAAAAATTTAAATGAACCAAAGAACCACAGGTTTGTTACTATATTTTGACCACTACTTCCATACCTGCGTGTCGAAGCTTCGACTGCAAATCATGTTAGAATAAACGTTAAAGATCATTCCTATAACGGCACAGATTAAACGTGTCCCACACCCGTGTCATTCAAGTTTGACGAAATTAGAGTCCGTTAAACTTCTTTGGTGTGCGTAAAAACCGCCAGACCAGCCATCGTGCTGTGTCTATCGTCACGCCAGCAAATAGTTCATAACGCATGGCGCTCTACTCGTTTGTCTTCCCACACCTACATTTATTGCAATCATAGATAAAACTTCATGGCAAATCAAATCAAATCAATCAATTCACGTTGACGTTCATAAGCGCCTTATTAGGGCCTAAACTGAATAAAGTATTTTTGATTTGATTGATTTGATTTACTTAGGTGGGATAAGGGTAAGAAGAATAAGACTGTTCTATGTTAAAGTACAGAATAAGAAAACAGATTTTAGCTAATTATTATTAATGTGTAATTATGAAATTATGATTGACTTTATGAAGTCACAAATTACAAAAGTATGCTGTCAATCAATCATGCCTGGTTTTGTCCAAGGGAATTGGAAAGAATGTGTGTTCTCTTTACTTATACAAGATTTTACTCGTAGACAGTTTGACGTAATGTATATTTATTTTCTTTTTTTTTAATAGTGAATAAGGCAAAGGGATGGCACACTGCCGTATTCGTGGTAAGCACGATACAATTTAAAAAAAAACTGCGAACACCGGGCGATCTGTATTCCATCGCTGGCTGACATGCCTGCTTACAAGTTTTAAGAACCATGACAATTATGGCCGCAGCCCAACCGAATATATATCCCTACCACCCTAATTATCGCTAAGCAAAGCTTTGAAAAAACATCAACTTCCATAAATTGCCATTTAACTACTCTATTTCCACAGATACACTTATTTGAAAGCTGCATGTACTGTTATGAAACTAACTGACATAAGAGCGATGAAAAGTTTCAAGCATTTGCAATTCGTGAACGTATCAGATAACTACTTAAATTTGGACGCTTTACAAGTCCTTACTGAATTACCGTTCCTCGTGTTAATACACGCTGATAAGAATTTACTAAACTCCGCCGCATTGAAGAGAATGAAATACCTTCAAGTTATTATTATGAATCACAATCAAATAACGAGCGTCCACGATGTGTATCAACCAGAATTGAGTACTTTGGAAATTGGATACAATAAAATACGTAACGTACACTTCGAGAATAGAATGCCTAACATTAAATGTCTCGATTTTAGATACAATCTTATACAGGATATAAGACATTTTGACTTTCCCAATTTAGACAGTTTATATTTAGCAGGCAATAGGATAACGAGTTTGGCAGGTATAGAGAAATTGGTCAATTTGAGGATTCTACATGTTCGCAATAACCCTATAAAGTTGTTGAATGGATTTGAACCAGGACAAGTTAAACTGCAGTATATAAATCTAAGAAACTGTAAAGTGAGGACGCTCATACAAGTAAAAAAATTAAAGGTACTAAAAGGTTTGAAATTAATTTCCAATTACAGTCTGCGTCAGTCTGTGTCGCGGGGTGTCGAATAACATCTAACACTTGAGACACTCAAGCCAACCTCACCTGCACGTGGTGCACCCTGCTGAACAACGAACGAGGCAATGGCGAAAGCGGGGTGGTAGGGTTTTACAGCCTGACTGGGTCGCAACCACCATGTATATAAAAAAAAAACATTTAAGTAGGGGCGTAATAGGAAGTAGTACTACGTAGAAATAGAGGCGCAAAACACAAATGTAGGTATCAGAGGGACACCGAATAGTTAGCCGCGAAGCAGACTCGCCCGCGTGCGTTTGTCGTCCCTATTGTACCCACGTCAACGGGGGCCAGTGCCAGTACTAGTTGCAATACAGTTAGATTCAGAATAGTTTCGTTGTCAGTTACACGTTATTGCTATTTTCATTTTTTTTTCTTGTGGATATTTTCGTTATTTCCTTCTCTTTTTGGTTACTTGTTGATATTCAATATTATTAGGATACCCATCCACTTCAAAAATGTCGTTTCTATGAAAGGCGTTGCCCCAGTATAAATAACGTTTATTACGAATGATCTGTTTACTATGAATGTATTTAATTTACAATTATAGGTATATGTCGCTACGATAGTGTTGTTGCAAACTAAATATACTCGCAGTAAACAAATCATTAGTAATAAGCATTTATTTATGGTGGGGCAACGCCTTCCTTAGAAACAATATTTTAGATATTAGCCTACACAGTATATGCTACAAGATATTCCCTACAACTGAAAACAAATACTATATAAGGCGGATCATTCAATTAAAGTACGAGATCACCCAAGGAGGTGGTGACCAAATGTTATCTGTAGCTAATTATAACTGACAAGTACATAATTTAGCTTTCTCTATTACTTTATTGTTAAGCTACCACTGTTCATTTTTAGTTTTTACTTTTCTTTTATTACTCCGGTAATAATTTAATTTTTTATTGTCCGTTCATTTTTATATTTAATCCTACGCAAATATTCTATATGTATGTATATCTCGTAGGTATATTTCCACTCAATTCAAATAAACTAGTTTTCATAAATTAGCTGGCAAAGAATTTACAAGACTACACAATCGGGCTGATCATAATTTCACGTAAAAAAGGTTCCGAAAGTAGCAACGTGGTGATTTTTTTTTTCGAATTGACTATGTTTTTGTCCTATATTACATTAATCACTTATAATGTCGATGCAGTCAGGAATGGCAATAAATACTTCGTAGATACTATCACTATTTATTTGGCCAGAGCTTCGCCTTACAATACTTGGTATATAAAAAGTGTGTAGATATCACAGACATCTTGCCTTTTAAAAGCCGATCTATGCAAGTCAAAGCGATTACTATTTACACATAATTCCGCAAAATAATTTAAGTAACACAAAAATAATAAAGTATGACCAAATTAATATTATTTAAGCTATACAACAATTTTATATAATTATCCTTATTTATGTATCTCGAATGTGTTCACTAATCTGTTTCGACATGTAGATCAGAGACATCTAGCCTTTCATGGTCGAACTATGAAGTCAAAGAATATACTATTTATTATTCATAATGATATTCTTATTTAAGTCTTATTAAAATTATATAATAATAATTATTCTTATTTATGTATCTTTATTATGGTGGCGCTAGTTTCAATGTGTCTCTTAATATGGTGGCGCTAGTATCAATGTGTATCTCTAATATGATGGCGCTAGTGCCAATGTATATTTATAATATGGTGGCACTAATATCAATGTTCCGGTCGTGTTGTAGTCTCGTCTCTTGAATGTGATGCAGCGGCACCGGAGGTGGGCGGTAACACCTAGTAAGGTCTTAACAGCTTCACCGGACTACTAAGGCGAGCGCTTAAGGCAGCCGATTTTATATGACAACTAGCTCAAGGGTGCACTGCATACCTCGGCTTGGGCTGTTGCCTGATACATGTAATTCGCGACCTATCTGAGCTAACCTACGCTAAGCTAACTGTTCATAAATATATGCGTTTTTGAAACATATATGTGTCCCAAGCATACATACCTCAACAACTCTTATATATATTTCGTATCGGATAATTTTCTAAACTCTTTCAGTTCGATAAGGGAAAAAAAACCCTTCCACTTTCATGTGTAAGCGTGTGTGCGTGCACGTGTGTGGAGGTGACATGTGTAATGTTGTCGCAGTGATATATGATTTTGTGTCACTGTATCGCGCTCACCGTGGTGGCTATATTGCCAACTAAGCAGTATTAAATCTTACTCGAGGATATGCTTTATGATTTCCTTGGAGAGGTTTTATCATGAACGCAGTATTTTAGCAATAATTCATGTTCAAACAAACGTACAGACAGACATTTCTAAAAATGATTGAAAGGTATTTTATTACTTATTCCAAGATACCTATAACAATTTTTTTCACAAAAATCTAAAAAAAACAGACACGTTACGTATACATACTTATTATATGTATAGAACAAGATATAACAGCCAAATATCTACTTGAATTATAATTAATTAAAAACGTTTTATATTGTACATAGGATATCGAGACAACATTTTTAATGGTGGTAGAGCCAAGCTGAAACTATTACTGGTTTCAGCATGAATGGGTCGGCTCGTCCGGGGTAGTACCACCCTCTCATAGAAAACCGACGTAAAGTAACAGTGCTTGCATTGTTGCTTTTCGTTCGGTCAGTGAGAGCGCCGGAGGCCCATCTCCCCTCCCCTCCTCTCTCCTCTCCTTCCCCTAACCCTTCCCCCAAAGGGTGGCAACGCACTTGCGACTCCTCTGGTGTTGTTAGTGTCCATGGACAGTGGTGATCACTTAACATCAGGTTACCCAACCGTTCGTTTGCCACCTATGACATAAAAAAAAAACATTCGGATTAATAAATGTCGATTTTAAATTCCTATAGTAATATTTTGTCTTTGTTTTATATTAACCTCTTGACTGTACTATACACAAAACCAAACTTAAAGTTTGACGCGGACTGTACTTTCCGTTATCTAAATAGTATCAATTGTATCGTTATAAAATAATGTCGCTATTATTTATAATTTTAGTTAATTCATATTAATCGTTTCATTCGTTTAGATACTTAAAACGTTAGACACGCTTATACTAAAAGGTTGCCCGTACATGGGTGGATCTGGTGAAGAAAACGCTGAAGTCGCAGACGAAGAAAATGATGCGGAACTGAGGGTAGAAGTTTTAGCGGTACTGCCAAAATTGAAACGACTAAATAAAAGTGTAGTGACTTCCGAAGAAAGGTAAGATATTTACAATATATAATAGTTTCACTAATCCGGTACTTTAAAAACCAGAGGGTATCGAACTATTGGATTGTATAGAAAAACTGTTTAGAATTTTTTGATGCTATACCTGATACCTGTGCGCAAACACGGAAGGTATGTATCTCATAGTCATATTTAACAAACTAATAACAGCAGTCGTATTTTAAAATACGAGTGCTAGTCCAATGATCGAAATTCGACCACAATTAATTATTATTGTAAGTTCAATATAATTCAGTTGTTGTTGACAAAGGGTGTACAGACGTAGAGTAGTAGACGTAAGGATCGTGGAGTATGACGATGATACGGTAAAAAACCAGTTGTGCCCAAAATTTTTGTTGATAACATCACTAAATCTCATCAATACATACTAAACAAAAAAAGAAAATGTATTCTGAAACAGAGGAGGAACATATACTAATACTAACTCTAAAACTAATGACCGCGACTTTATTGTCGTGAAAATAATTTTGTTATTTCATGAAAACTACCTGTTTTATCTGGATTAACAGTAAGCTGACCGATTTGAAGTTAACTCTATTACTTTGTTTTTATAATACACTGTGCGTCGTTTGACCTCAGTATACCTGATGGAGAGTTAGGACGAGGCCTAGGATGTAACGCGATCGCCCAGTAAAAACTCATTCAATATTCTTTCAAAGACCGTTATATAGTATTGTAGGAAAATAAGACGTAGCGCGTTCCATTCCTTAGCGGTTCGCATGAAAAACGAAAGATGCAAAGCGCTTCATGCGGATAAATGGTACAAAGAAATCGGTTATAATTACAGCTTAACCAGTATTTAAAAGTATAATATATCGATATATAGCCCAAATAATACTTAGAATATTCCTCTATCTACCTGTAAAAGGTTCGAATAAATAGGTTAAACCGGTTTAAAGATTATCCGGGACAAACAACAGATACTACAATTTTATTTATCTTCTATATATAGATAGAGATAAGTTGAAAAGACAAGTGTTAAGTACATCTTACTCATTTGTTTCTCAACCGATCTTCTTCTTTTTTTGTTTATCAGGTATAGACGGGCTTTAAATTAAAAACAAATAAATATGTTTTTTTTTTATATTGAAATATAAAAAAATTGTGAATTATGATCATATTTCGACCAATAGTATGTATAGATTGTTACATAATAATCGAACTGTTTAAGAGTTGAAGCCAAAGATCTAATGACACAATGGTTGGAGGAAGGCGAAAACGACGAAGAAGAAGTAGAAGAAGAACACCAAGAAGAAGGTTCTAATCCTGATGATGAAGAGAGATAAATGTCAATAAGAACTCTAAACGTACTAACTTATTATTCGTAGCTCTCGATAGATACTTCGAATAGATGATACTATGGCATCTTTTGTTACCTATATGTGGAATTTTTGATAACCGCTTTTCATTTCACAACCCTGTCCTAATAATGTAGATTCAATTTTATTTACAACTACTAATAATGTATAGTTACTAGTTACAATCGAATAACTTCAATGAGGAAATATTTCAAAAACAACAACGAGTTCTAGACAAATGAGAATGATTAACTTTATTAATAGAATAATCTCACAGACAAATATCATTTTATCGCCGTGTCGAGCAATGAAACTGTCAAAAGGGAGTACTTTAGTTTTGTTAAATTGGGCCGTTGAAAGCGTAGATCGGTGAAAATAACGCGTTTCATTGTCATTGCCAACATCTACACGAAGCGCCGCGCCGTCCGCTATAATGTCTAGACTAGTCTGGACTATTTATAGACTTCACCTGATCTGTCTCCTAGTCTCGTTGCTTATTTTGCCTGAAACTATACAAATACTAGCTTCTAGTCGTGACATCGCTCTCTTTAATATATATAACATATATTTATTGAAACTTGGCATAATTAAAGTTTATATGGAGAAGTGCAGAAAGCTATTTATTTTATATAAAATGCATTAGAAGTACATTAAATTAATTAAAATATGCATTACTCACACTACTGCTTCAATTTTACACAACATATACACACATGTAAATAAAAAAGACATTTTGACATCTGTCAATAAAGGACTTCAAAAAAGGTTGTGAAGGAGGTTGCTATGCTCGACTGTATGTATTATTTTACTCTTACGTTCCAATTACCCTTTTTCATTCTACATTCAACTTAAAAAAATCAATGAACTATGGTCGATGTCGACCACTGGTCGCTCACTAGTTATAATTAACTAGCGGGCCCGGCAGACGCTGTCCCGCCCTGACTATAAAAAAACCTTGAAAAATTATATACTAAAACCTTCCTCATGAATCTACTTTATCCAGTCAGTGGTGACAACGGCATGAAAATCCGTTCAGTAGTTTTTGAGTTTATCGCGAACAGACAGACAGACAGACGCGGTAAGGGGCTTTGTTTTATACTATGTAATAATGATTAACACTTTTTTGATACAAGAGAGGCAATCTCACACATTAAAACATAATTTCTGCTTATAACTTGGGATAATATTGTAGGTCCGACTTGGCTAGTTCGAATATACGAATTATATTATAGCCTTCGCAAGTCTTATTTTATTCTTCCGAACGTTTGGTTTATTGGTAGAAACTAGCCATCGAAGATAGGGCTCTTCCATGACTGTTATAGTAGGTACTACAATTCGTATGTTCGAACTAGGCAAGTTGATCTTGGGCTTCAATATTATCCTAAGTTATAAGAAAAAATGATATTTTCAGTTGTTATAACATATTTTATGTTGTTCTAAATAAATTTCAGGAATGACCGTTGCACTTAGTACCAACTTAGATCTCGCTTCTTTTGTCGTTGGAGTTAACAACCAAGGTTATATCCAAATTATTGAACTTGGCTCGCATTTCATATTTCTGTTTTTGATGGGATAACTTCTTACGTGCGAATTATTAAACATGATTCAGCATAAGATGCGCCACTATATCAAGGCAGAAGAGTCATAATAGTCATAAAATTATTCAGATAAACATATTATTCTAAAATGTTTATGAACATTGCGGTTAAAAGGTACCACAAACAGGAAACTACAGTAATTTAAAGATAGCAAAGGAATCATTACAGTAAAACCAATGGTACGTTAACAAACGAAGGAAGGGGACTTACCCTACGTTTTAATAGATAACCATCCTATAAATAACTTATATTTAAAAGTTCAATGTACTGAGTAAGAACATAGTGACATGTGTGCAAATTTTTTTATATATTTTTTTTTTTAATTAGCAGCTATGCCCCCGACTTCGATCGTGTGGAATGGAATGAATATTTAAAAAAGCATGATTAATAAAGTCATCTGTATATAAGTTTATTTATTTATTTACATTTCTCTTCTACTTAAGTTGCGTCGTCATTAAATTACAATAACTTTTGATATACAGAACCGATTTTAATGAAATGAAAACTAAATATTACTCAATGATAATTTTATGATTTTCTTGAAGAGGTTTTATTATTTAGCAGTGATGCGTGTCCAAGCAAACAGACAGACATATATTTCTAAAACAAATTGAAACGTGATTTATTACTTATTCCTAGACACCTGCTACATTTTTTTTAAATGTAACAGTACCGAATCTTTATTTTTTTATTATATGTCTAGAGATATACGTTTTTTCAATTGTTTATAGATTTTAATGTTGCACCATAATCATCACCTGATGTTAAGTTTTTTTTTATTATAATAGGGGACTAACGAACAGGCGGGCCACCTGATGGTAAGCGACCACCGCCGTCCATAGACACTAGCAACACCAGGGGAGTCGCAAGTGCGTTGCCGACCCGTGTTTGGGGGAGCGGGAGGGGCCGGGTTGGTGGGTATCCGTCGCTTTCACTGACCGAACGAAACGCAACAGTGCAAGCACTGTTACCACCTACACCGACAAGTTACGATATAACTCGAGGGCCTATTTGATAATACGCTATTACTAGAAACAGTTGGTAGCTAGCTAAAGACACCTATAGTTACTTGGCGACTAATTAGTTAGCTAACAGACAACGGGCTAAGAAAAAGCCTTACTTACTACCAAACTATGATTTTGTTATGATGATGTCACTGACCCAACATTATACACACACACACAATGAAAATGTGTATATGTTCCTATTGTCCTTACTTCAAGGTGAATACAATAAGCACCAACGAAATAGCTAATTTATTATTGCTACTCCAAACACCCTACCAAAATACCGCCCCAATATTATAAAGACCTGTTTAGTGTCATGACCATTATCAAAGAAGCATAGTAACTTTAAAAAAATTGGTTGTCTGTAAAGTCGGTTTACGGACGATAATTTTACGCGGTAAACGTCATAACAAAACACGGGTGAAAAATTGCATATTTTTATGAATTTAATTTAATTATTCTATATATATATACAGATAGATGCTTTACAAGCCGAACGCTTAGGCCTATGGCGCCTCTCTATCGCTTGCACCGAGCGCTCAGACGGAACGTGACGATGAATCATGCTTTTTTGTGCGAGCAGCTGGCGTTCATCGATTTATAAGACGTTATCACGTAAAAATTCTGGCTACTGTATATGATTCAAACTTTCATATAAGTGAAGCTGTATCATACACATGGTGACATACAAGAACCTATCAATTAGACGACCTTGATCTGATTACACGTTTATTCGCTTATGTAAAAACCATATTAAGAAAATACTCACCTCAGCAACTTTGGTAACAAGTAGGAAGCATTGGTTATTAAGGTGGGTCTTCAGAGTTGTCGGTGTATCTGGACTATCGGCTAACCTCGGTGGACATTGGTATTGGAGTCGCTCCAGGGGCTTACTCTGAGCACGCTTGAGCAATTTATCCTCAGCTAGGTACCGCATTCGCATCCGAAAGTCATTCACCTCTGAACTACGTAAGCTGTCGAATTCCTTCAAGGCTGTAGACATAAATAGTTTAATGACAATTTATTTACGCATTCAGCACTCGATGAGAAAACCCCACAATAAATTAAAGTCTGTAATGTAGGTTGTAGAGCCACGCTGAAGCTATTACCGGTTTCTGCATGAATGCGTCGGCTCGCCTCCGGTACTATCACCCGACACACAGAAACACCTACGTGAAGTAACTGTGCTCGTATTATTTTCGTTCGGTCAGTGAGAGCGCCGAAGTACCACCTCCTCTCCCATCAAACACAGGCTGGCAAAGCACTTGCGACTCCCCTGCTGTTGCTAGTGCCTATTGACAGCAGTGATCACTTAACATCAGGTGTCCTACCTGTTCACTTCCCTCATATGATATAAAAAAGTCTAAATTTTAGAGTATCAAATTTATCAATATACTAACAGCATGACAATGTTTCTTTTACAGAACTTTTACACAATTTCTGCTCTGTGGGGTCAAAATTTTCCTAAATAAATAAGCTGGTTGTATAGCACAGACATATTGTTTTCGATATCCAACAGGTAGTTAACATATAAACACCACATGTATAACATTAGCATAGATAGTATACAATTCCTGATATAGGAGCACTGATATAAAAAATATATTAAAATAAAACAATGTGTTAAGTGCATCTGTTTCATACATTTAATATAGATCGAAACATAAATCTATGTCGTGTATGTCATAGCATCTTTATTGTGTAGCGGATGGTTCAGTTCTGTCACAAGGATATAATAGAGGGTTTATGACAGGCGGCACCACATACAATATGCTTTTAAGCTTGCATGTATGAATTAACTAGCAAATTCTTATACACAGCATATTTTTTAATCTTTAATATGAAGGATTGACTTTCTGAACTTCTATGTTAATGTAGAGTATTATATGACATAAAATATATAAGATTTGTGACAATCTTCAATCAATATTGAGAAGAAACAGCCCAAATTTAAGTACATCTTCTGTCTCATTATATGAGTCTAATGAAAATATTGTAGGTTTGAACTCCACAACACAACACAAATTTCACTACAATCAACGTTATGCTAGTGCATCATGTCATATACTTTTTTGATGTGCATATGAGACTCCAAGATATATGTATAAAAGATAAATAAATATAGAAATATTGCACATCTAACTTTTCTTCTTATTAAAACCTTTGGGTTTTATTTAATTTATTTACCCTTGCAAGCAAATTCTACACTTAGGTATTTTTTGGAGAGATTAATTGACATCGGAAATATATTATCATATCATTTCAAGAATATGTAATACTAGAGAATATATCACGGAACCTAAGATTTATCCCTACATATTTTATATTTATAAGTATAACAAATATAAGCCTCCTAAAACATAACTATCAGAATATATTAATTTTAACTAGCCACATTAATTGAAATTGACTTTTTATAAATATACTCACATTTCCCAATAAAATGAGCGATATCCCTGTTCAATAAATCTTCCCCGGGCCTTTGTACAGATCTCTCAACAAGCAAGAGCACTCCACAAACAGGCTTTATATCACAGATGCGTTTATTTTCATCATCAACTTCTTCTGTTACAGCCAACGAATTTACAAATTGGAATACATAACGGGTCATTTCATGCAACATCCCGAATAAGGGGTAGTTGACTGCTCTCTCCCACAGATCCTAGGGAACAAAGTTATGATTTATGTGATTTATACTCAAAATACAGTAACCTTTGAAGTTCAACCATGTCAAAATTACAGAACATATCAGTAATAGGAGTATGACCCTTCCATGAGAAATTTTTATACTTGATTTTAGGCAACTTATTTTATGGATTCCATTAATCTCTTGCCATTTTTTTTAATGCCCAAGCAAGGGGAGGACTCTGCTAGTGCTTGATGTGATAAAGGAAATTTTATATTAGAAAGGATCATCTAAAAAGATATAAATCGATACCTATAAGATTCACTTGTACAAGACGTACAACTTTACCATTAAGTTACTTATATCAATCTCTCATTAGAGATTCCATATTAACAATAGAAAACTAATTGAAGTTTAAATTAACTACTCTACTGAATTGTATTATATACAGTGGAACCTCTGTCAGGTGAACTTCAAGGAAGACACCAAATATTTTGAGTTACAGAGTTTTAAACTTAGGATTTTGTAAGTGAATATTCTACTAGTTGGGGTATAGATTCATTCTTACCAATTTTAAGTTATCATTCTTGGTAAATTCTTAAAGTTAGTAACAGTTTTCTCAGAGCTATAGAGGTATGGTATTCAAATGTTCAAGTTAGCAGATTGTAAAATCAAATATTGCAATGTTCAAGATACAGAGGTCCAATGTTTTTCTATTTCAAATTAAGGAGAGAACATATGTCCGGAAATGGTTAGGACTCACTGATTATTTAGATTATAGAGGGTTGACACTTTAAGTAATACAGGGGTTTGAAGGAAAGGGAACAAAACATTGCGAGTTTATGCGGTTTTTAACTCAATAAAGGTCAACTTAAAGAGACTACTGTACATAATTTATAAACATTTCTCATCATGTTCTGTTAAAAATATAATATTTATTGAAATATTAATAACTTACCAATGAGAGTACAGTTAGTATATTTATTAAACATTTTTATTTAGCTTTGTAATTTTTTCTAAACCATACCCGTCAGATGAGTACTGTTTTATTATAATCTTAGTGTACAACACTGAGTGGGTCATGGGCGGTCAATAAGAGAAAATATATCATAATTACTTAGAATGGATTGTGCAATAATCCAATATTATGATATTGTTACAATTTAACTTGATTAAAAGGTTCAATATAAGCTTACAATTTGACCTTGTACTGTTGTATAAAAACTTGAATTTCTTCCCTGTCATTGTTTTTGTTGACTTTAACCTACTTATTATCCTTACTTTAAACTTTTATGCCATCACCAGTATCCTATCACATAGCAACAACAGTAGTGTGTTTTTCTTTCAAAATTATTTTATAATATTTAGATAACTGAGATTGCTATTTTACAACAGTTCAAATACCTCAGGGTAATTCCATATGCAAACAATTTTTATGCAGTATCCTCCTGATACTGATACAATATACACACACATATAATGGTCAAATAAAAATATTCACTAACTTATACTATACTTTTAACTGGTATTTCAAGGTCATTGTTAATCCTGGTTATAATAAAAGTTATCATTGACCTACCCCAATGACATACTATGGAATTATTCAATTTTAATTTACATTTATACTACAGTTATACTAAATAACCAGAAGTTATCTTTGAAACATAAACAAGTAAAAAATTAATTACTAATATATATATATATATATAAATCGTTTAAAATGTTTAAATGTATCTACTCGCATGTTGAATGTGTAAAAAACATCTATACTTATTTTTAAATTAATTGAAATTTAAGCCTGATGTATTCTACACTGGTATCAAGTATATATTAGTGTATATATAAAATGAGAATTTTAAAAGTGTTGTAAAATAAATTATATAGTGATCTACTAGTATTATTAAGTATTAGTATGAGCATAATTTTTATCTATTCAATACATTGTGATCTTAGTAAAGCAGGAACAGGAAGTCCGTGCCGCAAAATACACGATAACATTGCATGATATTGTAAACAACATAAACTACTTTCTAAAACTAACAAATATATCACTGTAAACATATTACTCAATAGTTTGACCCACTTTCCCATCAGCTAAATCGTAATAAAGTCGATGATATGCGTGAGTCACGGGACTGTTCCTTCCTGCTACTAACCTCTTTAATATCCTGAAGAGTCGCATCCCAACTAATCCTTAACGGTATGTACATGGAATTAGGCAGTAAACATGATAACTCTACGCAGTCCGACGGCGCGGACGTCCAATAGTCCCACGTATTGGGACAACTCGGTGCGGGAACCATTGTTTTGATTTTTAAGCTCTCAGCTTGCCCAAATTACCCTCGCGACATTTCAACCGTTTTAACTGACAACACGCGTGCTCAACGAGCCGGTCGCAGTCGCCAACTGAAAATAATACACTGTATACATTAGTCACTGTTGTCGAAACCGCACTGATGTTGAATCATAGCATTTCCTGGTATTTTACGAGGGTCGTATCACCAATCGCCATTCGTAATGATCCTCAGTGATAATATTGTACAAACAACACTGTTTTTGAAACATTAGAAGCAAATTTTTACCTCTGCACATTAATCTTTTACATAATTTATTTGATATCACACTTATAAAATTAATTCACTGAACTGGAATATGTTTTTGTAGAATTGTAAATAAAGATTACGTGCAACAACACACTATTCGATCAAAGTAAATTTGTTTATGGCACTTATTATGATTTTTTAATCTTATTTCCTTATGAATTTTTTGTACAATACTATCCAATATCATTGATACTCTTTCTCTCTCTTACAACAGGCTTATCACTATGGACTAAAGTAGATACTTATATTTAGCATGCAACTATAAAACACGTTTTGTTTCATTTGGAACAAATATTTTGCTTATGGCACAAAATCTATCTGTGGCTACATTAGCACAATGTTGCTGACTATACCATAGCTACCTCGCTAGAAAGGAGCATTAAAAGTAACTAATAGTAAAAAAAAAATTGAACTAGGTTATGCGAATAATAAATATTTAGGCTGAGTTGCACCAGTCAATGTTAACGTTAAAAATTCGGTTAAAGTTATTGTTAAGCAAAAAACGGGTTGCACCAGTTGACAATGGTTAAAATGACGTCACGATTTAACGTTAACTATTACGGCTCGATGTTGGCGTAGTCCGGTGAAGCTGTTAAGACCTTGCTAGGTCAATAGCGTAGTCAGTTCGAGAAAAAAAAAAAAAGCTCGATGTTGGCCGGTTAAAGTTATTGTTATTGTCAATTTTTGAATCGGTTGTCAAGTTCAATAGTAAAATCTTTAAAATATGTCGTTGCTGAGAGACATCCTGTGGGAAACTGAAAATAGTTCTTTCGATGACGAAACTAGTATATTTGAAGATAATTTGCGTCTTAGGAAGAAAAAAGTTTTTGATCGGTTTGCAAAATAAGACTAAGAATAATTCTTGAACAGATTTCAGGTTTCTAAAAAATTAGCAAACGCATTGGCTTTGTACTTAGAGCATTTCTTAAAACAGCTGACTATGAAGTATGAACTATTGCTGTTTACACGTCATTAAAATTCAATATGCAATCTTCAATATATATCATTTAAGAACCTCAAAATATAATATATAATAAAATATATGATATACTTGTGTTACTTTTCTTTGAATTATCCGTATATATAAATATATCAATACTTAAATATCTAATATACAACTTCACGGAAACAGATGCAAAGTAAATAACAAAGGAAAGTAATTACAACGCATTGAGTTTCGGTCGCAATGAACATCTGGTTACAGATATAACAAAGTCTTGCCAAGTAAAAAATGTTACCCTCTTTGATTATTGGGACTAATTGCATTGTTTACGCAGTAACCCGAATAACTTTAACAATTACAAAGCGTTTGATGGTGCAACTGGTTTTGGTAAATGTTAATGTTAGTGGCTCTTGTCATTGTTATAGTTAACTTTAACGGTTACAATAACCGACATTTCGGTGCAACTCAGCCTTAGGCATCTGTTAGACAATGTATGATTTTTTATTCAATATAGAAAATGTAATTAAGAAATTAAATTATATTATTTAGAGAAAATAATAATCTATGAATTCAATTTAATTCAGTCATCGTTGGAATTATCATTATATATAAAATATAATAAAGGTTTTAAAATAATGGAACCTTTCTTCCGTGGTCAGCGATGGTAATTTACACCTCAATCTAGCAGATTTTTACTTCTGTTATAATTTTTACAGTCCACAACAGTACTAGAAGCCATTATAATATGATTTAAGTGGATTACGAAAAATGGGTATATACAACCGCTCTGATGTAATATTAAAACACGTTTAATTACCAATTGAGTGCACATTTTATAGTGAGTGTATAAGCGACGCGCCACGTTTACTTAGCACTTCACTCTTCTCTTTCTTCTATGGTATATAATATCCGATCTTGAAATATGAGTATTCTTTAGAAGCACGGAAATTGGAAAATATAATGACATCAAAAATTATATACTCACAGTCATATTCACCAGAAGTGAATTTAGGCTGAGTATGTACGCAAATAATTTTGGAACCTCATTTTAGTTTTGTAGCCCGCTTCCTTTGAAATGCTACAAATTTGGCGAGTCGGTTCGCTTTAATTTTTTAAATAAAATAACACATTAGCGAAGAAGATATTATATTATATTTCTAATGATGTAGACACTTTTCAGACGTTACAATTTAAAATAATATTAGTAGAATTTTGAATTAAACCAAAACATGGATTATAAATATTCTGAACATATCATCATAACCCTTATGGCTACTGACAGTTATTGACATTAGGAAATTTGACACTGATCTCGTGACATTATTGGGCAATGCGTGTTGCAACGAGATTGTTTTCTATGTAAAATGCAATAAGTAAAATGTTTGACCACTCCGTAAAAGTACCAAGGCATTACAAAATTGCATCAAATATACTCAAGAAGGTCTCTACCGAAGGCGGCAGCGTTAAAAGTTTACTTTACGACAATAAACTTCGACACTTCGTAAGTTTTTAAAATATTACAAATTTATGGTTTTGTAGGATGATTTTTTAAATGTATCACTAGCTGGTTATAATATTTACAGAGGACCAATGTGCTTTTCGCCTTGATTACTGAAGCAATAAAACATGGCGCTGATATAAATAATAACTTTGAAAATTGCAAAATATTAGAAAAGGAGCCACGTTTAGATCCGTGGTTAGCGAAAATTCTCACAGCAGAGCTTTTATATGGCAAAAAGAGTTTACCAGGCAAAAGTAAACCAGAACAAACCATCTTGCTATACAAAAATCAGTTTGAAAATTATCAGTCTGAACACGAAGCAGACGTGAAACAGGAAGGTAATTATTTTATTTCTCTTTTCAGAATTAAAGACAATGGCTGAGGCTGATGAGAGTCCAATAATACCCATTCACACAAAACGGGCTGCATTCGCCCTGGCAAACCTTTTTCTATACAGTGTTGCTATGTTTACATTACCGTTTGTTGCATTTTTTGGTGTGCGTCATGCTCTTATTGAATACTATCATATAGAAGGATTTGCAGTTACTGCATGGTCTGTCATAGCTTGTGTCATTGTAGTTAATATAATAATATGTGTATATGCTTACCAAGCATACTTTGAAAAGGAGTATGATGAACATGGCAATGAAATTGACCAACATTCATACCAACCACTGCCAACAGAATCTGAGAAAAGAACTTTAAACTTAAAGGAAGATTGAATTACTGACAAACATTCCCAGTAGCATTTTCAGTATTATTAGAATGAATTAAAAATAATCATTACACAAAGAGTTATTTTCTTTTTGCTTACTTTTATATAAGAAACAATGATTCCTCTTATTATGGATAATTATTAAAATTGTTCATTAGTTCTACAGCAGATATTATTCAAAAGTATATACTTTATTTTGTCATTAATAGAGATATTACTGTTTCAATTATTAAAATAATTATATAAAAAAAATATTTTTGTAATTTGGATGTTGATGACTTCTGATCATCATGATGACATTTGCTGACTGAGTACAAGACTATGTTTTAAATCAAATGGTCAGGATAATTATACAAACAAAGCTTAATCCTTCTTACACCTCTATCTATGATACAATTAAAAAAATATGTTTGAAACCAAAAAGCAAATGTTTAGTTAGTTTTGAATAAATGTTTATGTTTTGAAATAATAAATTTGTATTATTAAACCCTTTGGAAGTAAACCCTATTTGAAGTATGTAATAAAGCTTATTTGTAGATAGTTATCCAATGTAAATAATTGATATTGGAATGCAAAATGGCAACAGTACAATATTCATACTTTTTTAATCAAAAGTATAAGGAATGAAAAGCATAACAAGTGCCATGATATTACATTCTATCATTGGTAATTTTTGTGAGGCCTGCAAATAACATTATGAACACTACTAAGTAGCTAGTATAGCACCTTTTCCTAGTAGGGTCATAATTAGCCTATGCATTGTTATTCAACATCATGTAGATACATTTTAACTTTAATACTCTAATAAAATAGTTTGTATACTAGAAGTTTTAGGTAATATGCTATGATAGAAAACCCATATCTAATATACTTGTCTTTATTTATATGTATTTTATACTTAGCCAAGTAACTGTTATGCTAATTGCTGGGCGTATTAAGTATATTACACTCCTAATGTAATTACTGAATGAGTTTTAGAGTATGGTAAAGTTTTGTTGTTCTGTAAATACATAAGTACAAGAGTAAATACGCCCCAAAACATTAACTTGTTTATAGTGATTGGATGTGAAAATTTCTAGCTTTCCATATTTTGTAGAATATTCCTAGGAAAAACTGAGAATAAAAATTACAATATTTATTTGAAATTTTTTACATTTTTAAGAAATTTTTACCTCATTTAAGGAAGTAGTCCTTATAACACCTCATATGAGTATTTTACATACATAATACAAAGTTCCAACTGCGTTATATTTGTTCAGATTTCTGGAATGTTTAATGACGTTCATAGATTTAATTAGGTTCAGCGTGATAGTTTATTTGATTTACTTAATTAATAATTATAAGTTACTTTATATTACTATTTTCATTTTTATCGCGATTATATTAACTTAAAAATAAAAATAAACTTTTGTCTAATACTCGCAGTTGTCTGCAAACCACGTTATGTACGAATAAACACTAATCTTTTGACAACATCGGATGCCATTCGAGCGTTTCAAGATGAAGGGTACAGATTCGTCCGCTGTACATCTGGATCTTACAATGATTACCTTGAACAAATACAGAATATAAAGGAATATGATTTCACACAAGATTATCATGTGAAAACTGTGTTTGTCTTTCCATCCGGCACTAAGCTACATGAACATGAATTATATATGGAAAATAAAATTATTCTTCAGAATAAGGTAACAATAGTTCAGTGCTTCAATTGTTAAATCATGCTTTATGATTTTTTTTTATATCATAGGAGGCAAATGAACAGGCTGGTCACCTGATGTTAAGTGATCACCGCCCTCCATATACACTAACAACGACAGGGGAGTCGCAAGTGCGTTGCTAGCCTGTGTTTGGGGGAGGAGGAGTGGGGATGTGGGCCTCCCGTGCTCTCACTGAGAGAACGAAATGCAACAATGCAAACTCTTACTTCACTTCGGTTTTATGTGAGAAGGTGGTACTACCCAAGGCGTGCTGACCCATTGATGCTAAAACTAGTAGTAGCTTCAGAGTGGCTCTACCACCTGCAAGTTAGTGACTTCATTCAGCATCAGCACTTTCTCTGAAATACTATTCATAGGGAATATTGGCAGTACTCCTGGTAACATGTATGCAAAAGTTCACAACAATCAGTTGAGTAGTTAAAGTGTAATAAACAAACTCACATTCACATTTATGATATTTTTTTAATGATTAAACAGGTACTTTTTTCTTATTATTGTTAATTACTAAAAAAGCAATGACAAATTCTTGTGTTAAAATTAATCTACTTATTTCCTGATTGGTCTTTCAGGCTACAGCAATGGCAGTTCACATTCTGGCACCACCCCTAGGAAGTGTTATAATGGATATGTGTGCAGCACCAGGAATGAAGACAACTCAATTGGCTGCCTATCTGAGAAATAATGTAAATATAGTTAATTCATTATTGGAACTATAGTGTGGATATGTCTCCATATAACTTCCTACATTTTTCAAACTGAAATGAGAATACATTTGTGTATATTTTTCTAATATTATAAAATTAGTGAACATCGTTGTATATCTATTTGTACTCAATGTATGTAAGATATTCAACCGATTTTGAAGCAATCTGAAATAACTTACTTTATATTCTTGATCAATATAAGCATTTCAATCACTTGTATGCCAATGAAGAGGTATTAGAGGCACATCATAGCAGACAGGAAATCCAAAGGCCACAGGTAGCTAGTACATGCATTTAAGTAAAAAGACAACAAATTATATTGGCCGTTTTTTTGTAATACCTTATAGGTTTTAGGGTTTAACCACAATTTCATTTTATGTTAAATGATGACGTAGTCTGAGATGCTAAACACGCTAAACATAAAGGGGGACTGACTTTCAAGTGCAGGAACAGGATCACACCAACAGGTGCTTGGCCAAGCACATATCCAAACTTATGGTTCGGTGGAGGACAAACATACCTACTTCATACTTCACAGTGGTTATGATCCCATTTATTTGATGTAAAGTCCGATTTCGGAGAGAGATTGTTCCCAACTATCCCCCCACCCTGTATACGTGCCTGTGCTTGGCCATAGATTTTCAACTTGATGATGGTAGTAAGCTAGGCGGCCCTAGAAAAAGCCCTACCTCCATTCAATAGTTTGATCACGGTTCTTCCCTTCAAACCACGAAATCATATGTAATTGTCAATATTTATTCATTCGATTGCATTAATATGTTCACAGTGCAAAATTTATGCTGTTGAAAGAAACCAGAAAAGGTACGAAACGTTACGCGATTTTGTCGCGAAAACTGAATCTCATTGCGTGCAGACTATACACAAAGACTGTTTGGAAATTTGTAGAGGACAGTATGATGATGTGGAATATATAATACTCGATCCGAGCTGTTCAGGATCAGGTAAAGATTTTAAACAAATATAACTTCAAAATTCTCAGTTTAAAATAATGTATTATGCTGGAAAATTTTTTGTTTTTAGGTATGGATATCAGTGTACACAATTATATAGATGAGGACAGGCTTGCAAAATTGACATCATTACAGGAGAAATTTCTTAAACACGCAATGAATGCTTTCCCTAATGCAAAAAGGATAGTTTATAGTACCTGCTCCACATTTCCTGAAGAAAACGAAAGAGTTGTATCGAATGTGGTGAAAACTTCACGATCTAAATGGAGGGTCCTAGATATTAAAGAATTGTTGAAGGGCCAGTGGAATAATTTTGGGTCGGCCATGTATGGTAGTATAGGAAATAGGTGTCTATATGCTAGGCCGGATACTGATTTTACAACAGGCTTCTTTCTGGCTGTTTTGGACAGAGACCAGAAACAAATGGAAAAACACTTAAATAAAAATGGTGATAACATAAATAAAAAGAAGAAGAGTAAAGAAATGTCTGAAGAATTAATAGATGCGATGTCAATTGACAGCAATAAGTGTAGCGATGAAGCTGTCCATAATAATGTAGATGAAGAAGATAGAAATGATACTTTAAAAGTACCAAAACGAAAAAATAAGAAACATAAAAAAGAGAAAGAAAGAGATGAGATTTTCGAATCAAATGAAAACGAAAATGAAGAAAATATGAAGGAACTGAAAAGTTCCAAGAAAAATAAAAGAGCACGTGAGGACTTCAATAAGCTAGTTGATAATTTCCATGAATTAGAATTAGACATTACAGAATGTGATACGATCCCAAAAAAGAAAAAGAAGAAAAATACTAAACACGAGTATGAAAATGGAGATAATAATGATAGTGTAATTAATGTGATAACAGAAGATCAAGAGAAAACTCAAAAGAAGAAGAAGCGGAGAAAAAATTGTCAAAGTCCATCTGATGAAAACATGCAGTGTGATATTGTATATGAATTTCCAAGTAAAAAGAAGGCAAAGTCAGAAAAAAATAATGAATCAGATTGCAATACATATTCGAAGGATGCAGATATGGAACCTTTGAAAGAAAAGACGAAGAAAAAGAAATCAAAAGAAAATACTGAAGAATATTATTGAAATTTTATATTTTTATAGCTCTTTTGTAACTTGAAATAAATTGTCATTTTTCTATTATCTGCTAGATTAATTGATAACTAAATGTTTAACCCTTAAATGAGTACAGTATCCAAAGCAATAGAAGTGGATGTTTTTTGTCTAAAAATAAAGTTTTATAATTTGTAAATATTTTTTATTATTTTCTATATAAATATCTGGACCCTTCCCCATAACACATTTATTTAATCTGTATAAAATTAACTTGATTATACATTTAAGGCTTCAATACTATATCAAATCTATAACTTATTTCGTGTCGCCAAAAGACCCAAAAGATAAGATATTCAGACCATCTTTTTTCGAACTGATTACGCTGTTGGCTTGATAGGCCCTTACAGTTTTACCGGAGTAAGTACCTTATGGCGTTAAGCCGCTTGTCAACAAGTTCAAGGGTGTCAAAACGAACCTCGACATAGGGTTTACTTATAGATGAAAGTAAATGGTTTTAAGCTCAAAATTTAAGATATATATTATATATTTTAAATAGCTTTATCACTACTCTTCACCAGTATTAATTAAAATTAACGACGATTGTATGCACTCATTGAGAGCCACACACCTTTGTGTATACCCGCCACAATGGGTCTAGAAATGTTTACTGAATTCTGTCTTTGTACTGTTAGTATAGAAGTATTTCCAAACTACGTATTATCTTAACAATATATCTTATGTACAATGGAAAAAACATAAGCAAGTAAACACATTGTTGAATTCTTCTTGCTTATAAAATCATAGGGTACTTACGTATTAACACAACCGCGGCCGGCTCGCGTTATCTTTTTAACCCAACCTAGCCAATCCGATACGAAACTGTTTTGTTCTAACTTAAAAATCATCAAGTTGCTAATATATAACTTCGTCTTTGTTTCGCAAGTCTAACCTAACGAAACCGATTTATTTTTCTCAATTTTCCCGTCTTGGTTCGGTTAGGTTAAGACAGCGCGAGCCGGTAATCATATGTATGTACCAATCATAGTTTCTTAAAATTATAATAACAGTGTTTGATCAAAGACCAAGTGTGTAAAAATAAAGCTAAAAAAAATATCGCAGTATATTCCGTTGTTTTTGAGTAACGGGTGTATAACGGCAAACCTTTTTAAAGGTGGTAGAGCCACACTGTAGCTATTACTAGTTTCAGCACGAATGGGTCGGCTCGCCGGGGTACTACCCTCTACCCTACCTCTACCCTCTCACAGAAGACCGACGTGAAGTAACAGTGCTTGCATTGTTGTGTTTCGTTTGGTCAGTGAGAGCGCCGGAGTCCCACCTCCTTTCCCCTTTCTCCTTTTACCCTTCCCCCATACACAGGCTGGCAATGCACTTGCGACTCTCCTGGTATTGCTAGTGTCTATGGACGGTGGTGATCACTTAACATCAGGTGACCCACCTGTTTGTTTGCCTCCTTTTGAAAAAAAAAGAAAACAAAAATCATTTTATTTTATTAATAATTCTCGAATTACGACTTTGCAGTGAACAGGTCGAAAGCATATAACATGTACTAAAAAATAATAGCCTTTTTTTCCGATGTCACTAATCTTAAAATAACCATAAATAAGTAAGAGTACTACAGTACCAGACTAGGCCCCCCTCGGCTGCGGCTCAAGCCTAGGTCTGTTCCCTCAGCGTGGAGCCCTTGAGTGCGCTGCTCGCGCGATATAGTGCCACAAAATCTACCGACAACATTACACATATCACCCCCATTACACGTGCGTGCGTGCACGCTTACACATGAAAGTGGAAGGGTAGTATTTTTCCCTTATCGAACTGAAATAGTTTAGAAAAATTATCCGGCACAAAATATATATAGGAGTTGTCTAGGTATGTATGTATGAATATGTAGGTTAGGTTAACTAAGATGGGCCTCCTCCCATTGCACGGCTTCTGCGGGCTGGGTGGCAGCCTCGCAACCGGGCTGCGTAAGCGGAGTGTGGCGTGGAAAACGCCTGCCGCCAGGGGTGAGCGGAGCTTACTCGCACAACCCCGACACACCCTTGTAGTGCGGCGTAGGTTGTCGTGCAGTTTTAGTCAGTCAGAGTCGCCGAAAGGCACCGTCATCGCTGCATCCCAGTATGCACTGGGCGAGTCGACTCAGATCAGGCTCTCCCCCGGGGACCTGACAGTCCATGAGGATTTTCTCTCCATGTTAAAAAAAAGATAGGTCGCGAATTGTATGTATCACGCAACAGCCCAAGCCGAGGTGTACCGTGCACCCTGGAGTTAGTTGCCCAAATAAAATCGGCTGAGTGCCTTAAGCGCTCGCCTTAGTAGTCCGGTAAAGCTGTTAAGACATTTTTTTAACATAGGGAAATCCCCACGGATTCCCACCTTAGCCGGGCAGCTGAGGACGGGGTATGTCCGACTTGCATGGTCCCTAAAACCCCGCACTAAAACCCCATGGTGCCTTCAATCACCTATAAGCCGGGGAGCAGGAGCTGCCAAACTGGCACTACGTCTACTCCCCAGCAGGCGTCGGCCCCTCGTCAAGGGCCTCGTCGCCGTCGAGGGGTCAGAATCGTAGACCTCTCAGGGGAAGGTGAGAGTTGCCCTCCCCGACGATTGTGGGAGGCGCATCGGCACAATGTGCTTCAACCACACGGGTCTGTGCAGAAGTCCTGCCAGAACGACGGACGTGCCCGCGTCCGCCACCCGCAGGCCATTTTTACGGGGGACTCAGGTCATCGTTGACTCTGCGGCGCCGTGATCGTCAACTGCTTAGCTTTTAAGACCTTGTTAAGTCAATAGCGTATTCAGTTCGAAAAAAAAGTAAAAGTATTAATAAAAAACCCCGACTGTATAACAAATCTCTTTGTTAGTCACAAAGGTCATGCTTAAATATAGGTCAATTACTTCCAAAGGTAGGACAAATTTAACGACATCTCTTATTATGATGTTAAATCTATCAAGCTTCATTTAGGCTACAGAGACTGCTAAAGAAATACAAAAGACTACCATAGATACGGTCAAATCGCTAATTATCAAGTTATCACAAAATCACTAGTTTTTGCTCGCGATTTAGCTTACGTTGATATATCTTTAACTTATCTCTTGGGAACAGTACTGGATGAACTGTACTCTATGTTTTTTTTGTGTAGGTACCTACCTCTGACAATATGTATGCAAAATTACATGCTAATCGGTTGAATACTTGTGAAACCTTAACAAAGATACAAACTCACATTTACATTTGTAAGTAAGGATAAATCATTTTTAACTATGTATGAGTCAAAATTTCTGCTTCACACAAACGTAGACGCTATTGAATCATAATACTGCGCCGCAAACCTATAATGTTACTGCAACACATTACGGTAAATGGTGAACAATTTTGCTGTCAAAATTGTTTAATATATTATTATAATTCTGGTTTTAGTAAAAACAAAGTAGGTATTTTTTAACAATTACTTATTTAATATATTTACTAAACTTTAAATAGATATTTAATATGATATTGTATTGAAAGGAATAAACATATTAAAATATCCCAATTGCGGTATAAAATTATGAAGTGTGGAATTTCGTATTCTTTAAGACAGTTTGTATTTCTCTGAAAAAATGGTTTTGTTAGTTATTTTGAAATCTTAGGAAAACTTACAACTAAAGAAAAAATGTACATTACATATTTAGACACGATCGAAGGCCATTTACAAGTTTCCGTATCTAGCTTTAAGAAAATATAGATACATAGAAAAAAAAATGGAATTTAGAAGGCATTAGAATTTCTATAAGCTTGTATTGAATAGATCTATATTCAGATCACGAACCAATTTATTTACACTGTTACCTACTCTAATTAAGTAAGAATTTTGTTTGTAGGTCGCCTTAACAACCAAGTTATAAAGTATGTTAAGATTTCTACCAAGTACGGCTGTTACGCGCAAGTTAATCTTATTCAGTAATTCCGAACAATCAATTATACCATTGAGTATGCGAAAGAGATATACTGTATTAGCTATTTTTCTTCGCTCATACAATGGAAGCATATGAAATTTTTACAGAGTGATATGTAATACGATAAATATGTTTTAAATTTAAACTGTAGGTAACAAATAAATCGTTTTTGTATTTGTTCAATACGAGTGTTGTATATATTGTAAGAAGGATTCCAAATTTGGGATGCATTGTAAGTAGTTCCAACATTATAAACGAGACGTTTATGCCATTTTACTTGACGAAGCCACAAACTAAACTTAGTTATTGGTACATTTTTAATATAGGTAGTTCAACCGTCATAAACACCACGTTTATTTCGGTCATACCCGCTGTTTCTGTGAATTTTAATAACTCTTTGTCGTGTAATCTCTTCCATTTAAATCTTTAAACTAAACCGACAAGGCGACAAGGTGCACATAAACGCTCCCACGCTATGCTATCACGAAACCTTGTGTGTTCTTATTTTGGGAAAAGTATACTACAATTACTTATTTTTCTAATGAATTATTTAGACGACTAACATAAAGTGTTGCAGGAACAATGACATTAATCTTCATAAAGAGGACTTTCTATAAAGTACAATTACTAGAATATAGTACTATAAACATAATAATAATAATAATAAAACTCTTTATTGCATACACGTTGAAAATATACAAGATTAGTCATCAGTTTACAATATGTGTACAGTTAGGCGGCCTTATCGCTTAGAGCGATTTCTTCCAGACAAACCTGAGGAGACATTTTATTTTCATAACTACCGGGTGGCAATATAAAAAGACAAAAAAATAAATAAAAAAAATACAAAAACTATAGATAAAAGTAAAAAAAAAAAGAAATAACGCAATACAATAGTTATATTAAGACAGCGAGAGGTAATGCCGGTGGAGATATTTTTTAAATAACGTCAAGGATCTTGCCTGCCTAATATCACAAGGGAGTGCGTTCCATAGGCGTACAGCTTGAACTGCAAATGATTTACTATAAAATTTAGTGTGACAGATAGGGAATTTGAGTATATGTTGAGAGCATAGACGGCGTGATGAAGAATCTCTGCAACCTAACATCTCGAATTTATATTGTAGGTATGGAGGGGAATTGGGATTATGAAGAACGTTATACAGGAGGGACAGGGTGTGGCTATTTCGTCGGTGCCGAATGGGTAGCCATTTAAGCTTTGAGCGGTATTCAGATACATGATCAAATTTTTTAAGTCCATAAATAAAGCGAATGCATGTATTCTGTAGCCGCTCCAATTTATTAATCAATTCCTCATTAGCGTCCAGGTAGCAGACATCAGCATAATCAATGATAGGCAAAAGTAATGACTGTGCAAGCATGACTTTAGTCGATGTAGGTAATAAATTGCGGATTCTTCTCAACGAACTCATTGAAGCAAATATTTTTCTACTGACTTCACTCACATGATTTTTCCAAGATAGATTGTTATCAAAGATTACACCTAGATTTTTGGCTGTGGTGGAATAGGGAATTGTAACATTATTTAAGCAGATGGGTGCTAAAGAGTTCCAGTCTATCTTGTGCAATTGCCTACTACTACCAATGAGTAAGCATTGGGATTTGTTGGGATTAAGAGACAGTCCGTGGGATTCAGCCCAGTGTCCCACCTTCTGTAGATCTGAATTCATGACGTCTATTGCATTAGATAAATCAATCACTGGTGTTTGGTAATAAATCTGCAGATCGTCCGCATATAAGTGAAAAGAAGAGGAGAGAGAATTAGTTATAGAATTAATAAAAATTGAGAAAAGCAGTGGAGAGAGTACACCTCCTTGTGGAACACCAGAGGTAATTTCGCACCACTGTGAATATTTGTCATCAATCCGGATACGCTGACGACGGCCTTTCAAGTAGCTAAGAAACCAACCTACAACAGAAGGTGCCAAATTTATAGATTCAAGTAATGCTAGTAGGATGTCATAATCAACAGTATTAAAAGCATTACTAAAATCAAGAAGGGTAAGTATCGTCACCTTTTGGTTTTCCATGCCTTGACGTATGTCATCAGAGACTTTTACTAGCGCCGTTACAGTGCTATGACCAGAACGAAAACCTGATTGCAACGGATTTAAAATATCATTAATGAGCAAAAATGATGAGAGTTGTTTATGAACAAGTCGTTCTAATGCTTTTGATAAAAAAGGAAGTATGGAAACAGGTCTGTATTGGGAAAAGTCAGCAGGATTACTGCACTTGGGAAGCGGTACAACGGTAGCTTGTTTCCAGATTGCTGGAAAAGTAGAAGAGAATAAAGACGTATTGAAAATAAATGTGATAGTAGGTAGGACAATATTTAAAATTGGAAGAATCATTTTACGACTGATGTCGTCAATTCCAACTGCATTAGAAGATATAGCTTTAATACTATTTTCTACCTCTTTATCAGTAACTTGATTAAAGAAGAAGCTATCATAAAACGGTTTTGACAAATTTACTAAATTCTTCAATGTTTCTGATTTCGTGACCAAATCGAAGTTGTGCACATTAGATGTAAAATGGTGGTTCAAAGCTTCGACATCAATACTAGTCGTCGCAAGATCTCTTGACTTCCCAACTCCTACGGATTTTAAAAATTTCCATATTCTTGATCCGTCACCATGTTCAATCGATGCATGAATATGTCGTCTCTGCGCATCTCTGCACATCCTACTACAACGATTACGTAAGTACTTATATTTGGTTTTGTTCTTTTCAGATGGATCTTTTTTATAATTAGATTTAGCGATATTTCTTTTGTTCATTAATTTACGTAAATCAGAGTTTAGCCAAGGAGCAGGTAAGTGTTTTAGCTTAACCGCATGCATAGGAGCATGCCGGTCGTAAAGTTGAGTAAGGAGAGAGTTAAACATTTCAATCATCTTATCAACACATTGGCCCTGCCTTACTGCATTCCAGTCAAGCAACTCAGCATCCTGGAGAAGCCTTTCTATATTTAATTTAATAAAATTACGCTGCATTATTACTTTATGTTTAAGTTTAGGGGGTCGTACCTTATACGATAAGTAAACAAGATCATGATAAGAGAAGGCGTCAGCTGAAAGTTGTCCGTATGAAGCTACGTGGTCTGTAGAACTTACTATCATCAAATCTAGCAGGGAGGGCTCACAGTTTGGGAAATGATGAGTAGAACTTGTTTGTAGAATATTCAAATTTGCATCGTTAACTAAAGAAATTAATTTTCGTGAGCGATGATCATTTTTCAAAAGACATGTGTTAAAATCACCTAGTATCAACGAGTGAGAATAAATAGGTATAAAATGATCTAGAAGATTTTCAAGAGTATTAAAATAATTTATAGTCAGGCTTGGGGAATAGAAAACTCCTAACAGAACCTTAGTGTGGGACAAGTTTAGTTCTAGGAAAAGATGCTCAGAGGTACCGGAATACTCAGAATCTGATTTTGATATTACTGAATAAGGAATATGGTTACGTAGATATATCGCTACCCCACCGCCTCCCTTCCCCGTACGGTCATTACGTATTAGTTGAAATCCAGGTAAACTATAAAGAGTTGACGCAAGACAAGGCTTTAAAAAAGACTCTGAAACGAGAATAGCATGAATGTTGGTCACATCAAACGATGTCACGATATCGGTGTAGTGATTAGGAATGCTCTGGGCATTAATATGAATTATGTTAAAGTTTTTAGGAAATAACTGGAAACACTGTGTTAGAGATTCATTTAAAGGAAGAAATTGCGAGGATGCACTATGAGAACTATCATCACTCCGCTCGTCTGATAATGTTTGTAATAAGGTTGATTGTGAAATTCCACCATAAGAGCTGTCTATATCACTGTTATTTAACATGTTACACGACTTTGCGTATATATGCGTATTTCTTCTCTAACTCTAAATGTTTCTTAAATATACTTAATTAGCACAAAATAACTAACGGTAATAACAATATAAACTATGCACACTATATAAACAAAAAGTATGTTTAGAAATTACCAATAGATTATAATATTAAAATAAAATAATAATAATGATCTCAAAACAAATTAACACGATATCACTTGCCAGCAGTAAACAAAATAACAACAAAAGGTATTATAAAATATACAAGTAATTTATATTACATTTGTAGATTACAATGGTAATATATAATATTCATAACAGTTTAACAAAAGTATTGCTTATTTGTTATGTTTGGTTACATACATTTTCGTTTGTAGCATAAGTGATACAAAACAAATGGATACTTCAAATAAAAAATAAAATAAAAAAAGGTGTTGTACATACTTATATTGTGATACATGATAACTGTACTGCCGTAGATATATATATGAAGTGGTAATACTAACTTAACGTAACCAGTATACAGTACAAATAGTTGTTTATGTTTAAATTTATGAAACTTGTACAATTTCTATATGTATAAACCCTATAACTTATAAGTAACACAGAAATAATAGAAGACCATAGTATCACCAAATAATATGAAAAAAGAAAAGAAAAAGATAATATTAATCAAATTAAGCAAACTAAACTATATTGAACTGTAATAGTTGTACGATAAAATGATCAATATATCATATTATAACCATAGCATCGCACATAATGTTTTATAAAAACAGTTATTTACAAGATTGCTACGCAGTTCTATTTACCTTTGGTCACATGCCTTTTTGGTCTTTGATTACTATTGTTATTGGAGCTCACTATTAATGGTACTTTTGGCGGTATTGCGGGGGTGGCACTAGAATTGTCGATTTTATGTAGCTCAGCCATGGTTTCAATCTTGTGTTTAGATCCATTTTGCGTAGCTATATAAATAAAACCATTTCTAGTCCAGCACTGAGTTAGTCCAAACTTTTCCCTGGCTGCCATAAACACATCATGCCGTAGTTTCGTTAAGAACTCTGATAGTGTGATGCCGGTACCTTTCATTTTTTTTTTATTAAACCAGACTGAATCTCGTACATCACCCTTCTTGAATTTAACCAATATAGGTCTCGGTTTTGCCTGATTACCAGATTTACGTCCGAACCGATGACATCGGGCAATGGAATCTAATTCAAAATTGGACTTTCCCAGCTGTTTCACAATAGTTTTAGTAATAATTTCACTACAAACCTCATTATCTTTTTCAGTCACTCCGTGAAAGATTAGGAACTTTCCTCGGTTTCTGATCTCATTACGGTCATGAAGCTTAAGTAATAGATCCATCTGATGTCTCAGTATAGTAACGGCCTGCCAGATACAGCTCTTGAAAGCATAAAACTCAGCCGATAAACTACTAACATCTGTAGATACTCCCTCCGTCGTTGACAGATTGGCTTGGAATTCGTTCATCCTGCTATCAAAGAACTCAGCCATTTTGTCCATATTACTTTTCAGTTCGGTGTATAATTCCATTTCACAAATAGCTCTGTACTGGTGTTAAAATAAAATTTGTGTTCACAGCAGCAATGATAATGAAAGTTAAACTGCGTGATTTGCACTTTGTTAAAGGAAAATAACTGCAAGCAAGTTATATCACTTCTTTTACAACATTTTAAAATAGATTCACTTTTAAAACAAATACTATTAACAATTTAAGTGAAATAATATTAACGGAGCTAAATTTGTGCGTATGTAAAACATATTAGCGAAGCTAGCAGGCAGATGTCTTGGCAGACCCAAATCAATCATGTGAAATAAGATATAAAATGTAAAAAATATTCAGAGCTGCTGCGAAGTTAATGTGCGAAATGTGGGAATTAGGATTATAAGTCTCTTTCACTGTAACAAATACAAAAAATATCTTTGTAAAAAAATAATCTAGAGCACGATGACAATGACAAATATATGTATCGTTAAACTTAAAATGAAGGCGTTATAAATAAATAGAGAATGCTCATCGAACGTGGGAACGAATTAAAAAAAATCTAATAATAGCCCGTTTCGAACGCTGTCGAAACATTCGAGTAATTATTTCAGTCTTCCAGGGCTTTTTACCATCCTGTATTGGAAGCTACATAAAGCGAGTCACGTTTCGTTTGACAATAGTGCGCATAGGACTCATCGGAGTTAGTGTGAAGAAAAATCGAAAGAAAGAAATTGTCGAGCTGGTTGCGACTAATGTAATTGTGTGATAGTCTATTTGATTCTTATCTGTACTAGCCCGAAATAACTTTCTTGTTTGATTCTAGGTAAGAATCAGATAGGTAATTTAATGAACATCGAAAAATAATCAATTCAATGATAACTAAATGCAATACTATTTGATATTCCTAAAAAGCGTTGTTTAAATAATTATTCTCAAAATCAAATATCATATTTATGTTAAACTAGCGGGCTCGGTAGACGTTGTCCCGCCCTGATAATCAAAAAAACAAATTATATACTTAAACCTTCCTCATGAATCAATTTATCTACTGTTGAAAACCGCATGAAAATCCGTTCAGTAGTTTTTGAATTTATCTCGAACAGACAGACAGACGTCGCAGAGGACTTTGTTTTATAATATATAGTGATATTTGCTTCACTTCGCACTCGCATAGTTTTCAGAAGCACACCTAAATACTGATTGCTCTGACCGCTTAGTCTGACAGTTGTTAGGTATATTCATATAATCGTGTTTAGGTACAATTTCATTTTATTTCAGATGTCGGTTGCTAAGCAACCATGTAAAGATCGTTCACGTTGGGCGGGACATATAATGTGCGTAGATGGGCGGACGAACTTTTAAGTTATTTTGTCAACCAATCACAAACCGGATGCGCACTATTATGACAATCGTGTCACTCAACGACTGGCACGGAATGAATGCTTATCCAAAATGAACTTTAAAACGACGGTTCAAAGTTTGTCCCGTTGGATAAGCGGACATTAAGTAATTACTGACTTCCGTCATTGGCCAAGCGAATTAATGTTGCTATTGTTTTTTAATATTAGGTACATGGAAACATTTGTGTGCTCGGTGTTAACTGTTCGTATACTGGATTTTGTTTTCAAAAGTTGTTCGATAAAATATCTGTGTCTACATTCCACCGCCACGTCGCTCGCTATCGCCAAGTAATTAATCTTCATACCTTTAAACCTGATCACAACTGTCAGAGCAGTTTCTTCGTACTGTGCTCCGGTTGTGTAATAAGCTTCCTTTTCGGGTTTTCACAGTGACTTTAGTATGAGGTTCTTCAAGAGAGGACTGAATAGGTTTCTAAATATTATGTTAAAAATATTATAAAAGACCATAATCATTCTTACTAAAAAAAGTGTAGACAACGCTAATTATGTTTTACATACTCCCGGGACTGTTTATTTTGATTTTGATTGTATTTGATGCAGTTTCAAAATGATTTACTACTGTTAAGAAATGAGACTGACGCTGTTACAGAAAAAGTCGCATTCGCATAGTACGTATTCGTCAAACGTCGGTTACCTATAGCTGTGTGAATTCTCTATCGAATGCAGTGCAGTTTTAAACAAATTCTTATAGACGTATTCTTTGTTAGCCTTAGAGTTGTTTTTTATTTTGCCGAAAAAAAAATGTTGTGTAATAATAATGTTAAGTTAATGAGCAAGTAATGTTCTACAAGGTCAGTCTCGTTATTCAATAACACATGTCATAAAATATCACACCTCTTAATGTAAACATTGCAGTGAAACTTCTTATGGGAAGGACTTGAAATTGTGATCGGTAACCTTTTCGTGTTACCAAAAGTGGAAGTGTAAACACTGTGTCGGGTGAAGTGTTGAAAACACCAGTTCTCGTCGGATCACTGAAGTTAAGCAACGTCAGGCGCGGTCAATACTTGGATGGGTGACCACCTGTGAGCAACGTGTGAAATTGACTTCATATTGTGTTTCATTCGTCAAAATGTTTTCCTGTAATACAAAAGTTTCACTTCTATCGCGTGTCTTTACGGCACATCCTGTTTTTTTGTTGTATTTTTTTAATTGAAATGTTTCCCTGTATAGCGTAGGTTTAAAGTTTAAAACTGCCTGTTTCTTTTTTTCATTCTTTGCACCTTAAAATTATAAAATTACTAAAGGCGTGTAATAAAATAAAAATCATTAAGACACTACAAAATTACTTGTCGGTTTCGAAGGCCCAGTTAGTAAACTAATCTATCTTGTTTATCAACCGGCAAGATTTCCTCATAAACATACACTAATAATCGGGAACGCGTGTCGTCCTTCATAAAACGCGTTATCGCCAACGAAATCTGATAAGTAATTTATTACTTTTGTTTATATAAATCCATTTTACTGTAATTCCGAGGCTGACGTGGCCAAGGACTAAGTCACTAAATAAGCATAACACCTTAGTAATGTCTAATGTACAAATCGAGGTGTCGAGGAACTTAACACAGCCATTATGGTCACAAGTAAACAAACATTGTTTATTAAATTTCACGCTTGTAAGTATGAATTAATATAATCGCAATACAAAGTGGCCATAACCGCTATATGTCAATAATGAATGGTGCTGTTGTAAGTTAAAGTATAACAGTTGTAATAAGCAATTGCCAGTTATTCTGCTGTTCTGTATCTAATTATGATTTTTAACAATAACAGGATGAAGAAATTAATATTCGTTATTCGAGCCGTAATTGAGTGTAGTAACATGAGTTCTCCCTTTCAGATCTATTAGTAGATGCGTAGTGCTTGCATGTTTGCACATTAGAATAACAGCCGCCGACCATTATTGAAGTAAAACTTATGGGTTCGCGTTACCGATGACCTCGACATGATCGTGACGTATTGTGCTTGCTCCAGATACGCGTAGTATAGCAGCGAGTGTATATATAATGTTATATGTTTGATTAATCAATAAATTGTATAAATATGAATATAAATTTTGTTCGGAGTGCCAATAGATAAGACTACTGTTAATCATTTCAATTTTAAAATTTTGTAATTTATTAAATCTATACAATAATAGGGCTTAAAAATTCAAAAAAGAACACAGTTATTCTCTTGTTTTGCGTTCTGAAATCTGTCGGCAGTCCTTAGGACTCTTTCTAGTCTATGGTAATATAATCATATAAAGTGTTCAGTACAGGAAAATCACAATAGCGAGTTAAAATTGATATTAAAATGTGTAAACGTGTTATATATTGTTTTAGGTTATATGTACGGCTATATATATATATATATATAGAGGCTTTGAGGAAGGAAAACCAAAGGAAAATAAGCTAATTGGGCCAAATTGTAACAGTAATTATTTTTTATTGTTATACACAATTAACGGCTATTTCAACCTTGCGTTTCAACTTAATAATGTTTAAATGTAACTTTTTTAAGAAAATAAAGTAATTTGACGTAATTGTACTAATGTTATAGAGAACTGCTTTGTACGTTTTTCTGAGATAATCTATGAAAATCATGATATGTCGCATTGTTATATAACGCGTAGGTAGACGCGGGCAGTCACTAGGACACATAATAAAGTCATTATCTTCTTACCCTTATCCCACTTGAGTAGGGTCGGCACAACATATTTTCCTTTTCCACTCTCGCCTATAAGATGTCATCTCAGTATTCACAACTTTTACACACACATCATTTTTCACACAATCCATCCATACCTTTTTCGATCTTCCTCTACTCCTATATCCATCCACCAGCATACTCAAAACTTTTCTAGTTACATGGTCTTCATCTCTCCTCATGACATGTCCATACCATGCTAACCTACTACTCCTCAACTTCTCTGTCACTGGTGCTATTTTCATACTTCCTCTGATAATTCATTCTTAATCTTATCCATCCTAGTTACACCATACATCCACCTTAACATTCGCATCTCCGCCACACGTAGTTTTCTCTCATCCGTCTATTTCGTTGTCCAGCACTCAGATGCGTACAACATGAATTGTCTTATAATAATTTTATACGCCTTCCCCTTGAGTTTCAAGAGCATACATGAGTCACAAGCTACACCAGACACCTTTCGCCATTTCATCCACCCTGCATTTATCCTATTCCTCACGTCCTTGTCTATGCAACCGTACTTTTGTATCAGAGATTCGAGATACCGGAAATCAGAACAAGTTGGTAAAAATATAGGTTGGTATAGATATATAATATACCATTTAAAGTTATAGGAGAAAAACTGGATGGACCACCAAAGTCACAAAACAAATGTTCAGTTTTTAGTCTACTAATTTTCAAACCAACATCTCCAATTATTTGTGCCATTTTACCAGTCTACTCTGGACCTCGGCAGCATCTTCGCCGAAAGAAAAATATCATCAGCAAACAGCATACACCAAGGTGCCTCCTCCTGTATGTCTGATGTTAACGCAACCAAATAAGAAGGAATAAATAAGGGCTTAAAACTGAACCCTGATGCAAACCTACAGCCACATTGAAATTATCTGTAACTCCAACTTCGGACCCCAACGGGTTTTTTTTTTTTTTTTTTATAGTAGCACGGCAAAGTGACTGCACTGTGCCTGATGGTAAGCATAGTACAATCCAAAAACAATGGCGACCACCGATTGACATACTATCCATCGCCGGACGCCGCTGTCATGCCGGCCTGCGAAAAGCTGGATATGCACAGGCTGATCCCGAAACGCGAGCCGCAAAAGCGAATCACTATGACGGGCTTTTTCGCCATATACATGGTGGTTGCGACCCAGTCAGGCTGTAAAACCCTACCACCCCGCTTTTGCCATTGCCTCGTTCGTTATTCAGCAGGGTGCACCACGTGCAGGTGAGGTTGGCTTGGATGTCTCAAGTGTTAGATGTTATTTGACACCCCTTACACCCCACGTGTGTTTTGGCTTGACTGTACATACAATGAATAAGTTGTAGGTACTTCCCAGGCATCTTTTCTATTTTAGAGCCCGCCACAGAACATCTCAGGGTAATCGATCATATGCCTTCTCCAGATCAACAAACACTATATGCAAATTCTTATGTACACATTTGTATTTTTCGCACGGTTGTCGAAGTGCGAAAGTCGCATCTGTTGTATACAAATAAGGACACATAATAAAGTATTATTAAATATTAGAGATGACGTTATTTTGCACTTCCACCTAGTATTGAGTTAAGTGGCCTCTGCCATGTCTCACTGCAACAGAAAACAATTGATTTCATTTTTAAAACGCTGATTCAAGTGTCATCATATATGAATACAGATATAATGTGAGTCATAATTTTATAATCGTTTTATGTTTAATATTTTTTTAAACGAATACTTTATAATAACTTTCATTTTGTTGGAAGCTATTTTATGAAATTATTTCAATAATTTTACTTATTGAGACCTAAATTATTTAAAAATAGGTAATAAACTAATATAACGTGTCGATGTGTTAGAAAGTAATAAATTAAACCAATAATTCTAGTAATAAAAACAATTAAAACGAAACCATACAATCTTCAATCAGGAGAGCTGAAAAATTTCGTCGTAACCTACATTAACACCTTGGTGTGTATTTGCACCCTTAGTCGACCGGTAGTGGCCTGTTGTGCGTTAAACCGGCATAACATATTAATTACCCATTATTTATTGACATTGGTAATTGTTTTAATTGACTCTTATTTTATAAGTTGCACTTACTGTTTTAATAGTTATACAAGAATTTACGAAATTGTTTTGATAGACATATTGTAATACTGACGAAACACGATAGTAGGAAGTTTTAATTATAAGAAGTTTGTTCATTTCAAAAGTTGGAGATAATTATTTTTTCATAAAATACAATCTTACATTTATATGTATAAATAATATTACAAAAAAATCTACTCTATGCTAAAAATACGACATTCAATTGGTCTCTTCTTTAGGATATCTTTGGTTTTTGAAGTCTATTAAGTTCAGCTTTATATACGTGTTATTACCACGTCCGAAACAAAATTTCAATGCAATAATAAATAACTTATTGAACTTTCTAGTTTACAAACTAGTGAAATTAAGCTATTTTCTATCAGCTGACTAGCGGTATTTTGGAAAACTGATATTGTCGAAGGCAGTATAAATATAAAATTAAAAACCTATATACTTAATTATATACAAAGAATAATACGTATTATGTATATGTCACGTACGTATTATGTATTACGTATACGTATATGCGATATATTTCATTTTTGAGGATAGCACAGAAACTCTAGAATAATAAATGGCACGAAAGTTGGAAACAGATTTTTAATTTCAAAATATTGGCTTGTTACTTAGTTTGCAGTTGCATCACAATATTTTCTATCACTAAAAATTTATTGTATGTTTCAAAATTAAATACGTTTATGTTCTTTATTTCAGCAACTTTTAAAACTACTTCAAATAAATACTTTGCTAGCGTAACGTACATTAGTGCGCCGGACACCACCCCGCCACGTTGCCCGCCCATTCGAACCGCCGGCACTCGATTCTTTTCACAAAACAAAACCGGACGACTACGGTCAACTGCAAAAACAATAACACATCGAATATCATTTGTTTTGTCAATCAAATAATTAAAACAATCGAGTACGTTGAATTGGAGCACTTGATCGCTTTATTTTGATTGCGAACCCGCACAACACCGTGCCGCGCCGCCCTAAAGCCGCGTCGTCTTAATATTGCAATAAATATATATTCGGCAAGTGTTTGTGATGCTAGGTTATTGTATTTTGAATAGAAACAATGGCATCTGAAGACAATGCAGCTGCAGCGGCAGTGGTAAGATTATATTATTGTTTATATTAATGGATTGATTCATATTGTACACAATTATTAACACGAAACATAACCTAAAATAGAATATTAGCTTTTCTTTAAGTCTGCCAATTCCATACATATTGACACAAGTAAACTAAATGTAAGGGCTTAAATTGGATAAAGCTTTATGATGCTATTGACTCTTAAGTTTAAGTATACATTATATTTATATGTATATACAGATATATCACTTATAACATTTCTAAATGACTAAATACTTTTTAACAAATTCTTCAAATCTCTAATGTTAAAGTTGATAACATCGCTTACAGAATTAGTCATTAACTCGAGAACTGAAATTTATCGCCATGTATTATAAATAAATGGGTTCTAATTAAGTTACATACTTTTTTGTATAAGTACATTGACCGACGGGTTGCCGCCGTTTATTTTTGTGATTAAAAGATTAAAGTTATGATAAACTGTTCCTTTTTTCATAATATAATGTTAACATTCCGTGTTTCTTAGATTTAGGTTTCATAATAGCTAAATATAAAGCTTACATGAGGCTTATTTGAAAGTTATTTATATGTTTTTAATAAAGTTAGAAATCGTTTCTAATATTTACTCTTATCATTGAAGCTTTAGTTGAATATTTTGATATAATTAGTAGTGAGTGATTCAGTAACGTGAGTCAGAACTCTGGATATACGTAAATAATTTTTCATCTCATTTATTCTTACCATAATAATAAATACATCACATGAAATCATAAGGAACAACATGAATTTTTAATTATTTATGAGATCCAGGAAAAATCCTATAAATATGTACATATTTTCCCTCTAAAACATATATAATACGCCTAATAGCCACTTAATCTAAAAATAAACGATACCATATAAAACAAATTTCGTATTAGGTATTGATGTATATAGGGTTATATACATAATTTTTATAATTTCTATTTAAATAGCCATTTGATAAAAAAAAGTAGTTGGGCAGAAGACTATTTTGAATAAAATTATCAATAAAATACTTTGTACATAACTTTATCTCCAACAAATGGGCTAAAAATCATTTATATAGAAAACTATATGTAAGATACAAATGAAAAATATGTTAATAATCTTAAATTTTATTTGAATTCATTTCTGTATATCAAAGTTTTATGGGCATATCGCAAATAAACAAAAATGTTACTACCTGTTCTCGCCTGTTGTAAATCATGAATCACGTAGTTATGTTTATGAATGAACTGCCCAAAGTGCTTATAGACAGCAATCAGTTGATTAGATGCGAGCCGGTTAAGCGGGAGGGGGTATCGACGTCCAGTTAGCAGACGGTCAGGCAGGCGGGATGTCGCGCCGTCCGTATCCCCGGCCGCGCCTACATTCACGTATCCGCCCACAGGCCGCACCAGAACCGATTCCTGCCACTGATCCGGCTCCAGAAACGCATCCACCGTCAGATGAAGAAAGAGAACCAGGGAACTGGCAGCCGTCGCGGCCGCCGTCCCCTCCTCATCGTCCTGATGACATCTCTGAAGCTTCGGAAGCAACAAAACCGAGTAAAACTGAACCGACACCAAGTCGCTACGCCAACTTGAACTATTGGAAAGCGAGACGCGTTACTTTTTACCGCAATGGGGATCCTTTCCATCCCGGAGTTGAGTTTCGCTTCAAGCCGGGTAGAGACTTGGCCTCGATGGATGCATTATTGGACAGGTTGTCTGAGAGGCTAGAGTTACCTCGAGGAGCGAGATTCATATTCGGAATGGATGGAGATCGAAAGTACAGGCTTGAGGAGCTCGAAGACGGAGCATCTTATGTTGTTTCATCATACAAAGCATTTAAGGTGAGTATTCACAGCAAACAGTAAAAGTATTGTATAGTTTTTGTTACTTTTTTAATTATTATTGTATTTCTACTAAGATAAATAATTTATATATTGTATAACATGGGTGACTTTATTTACTAATCAAGAAAAAAACCTTCTATAAATATGTTTTGAAACGTATATTCTTTAACCGCCTATTTTAATATATACTTAATATTGTATTTATTATTGGTACTATATAAGAATTAAGCACTCCATTTGTCGAGTGCCGCTCGCTATTTAAAAAGGGAAAATTCTTTATTAGCCTGACATTTGTCTAGATAAACTTAAAAAATAAAACATTATCTACATACAATATTTTCCCTCAAAGGTTATAGCCGAATCTGACAAACTGCATATATAAGTTTCGTTCGCTCAATAGTATTATTGTAGTACATAATACTTTGTTGTATATTTCACTCAGTTGTATACTGTCTTTGTACTTTACTACAACGTTCTCCGCACGTTTACAATACGTGTGCGCTTTGCTATGATGTATGTGCTACGCCACTGTTACCCGGTTCGGCGTAGCGCTACACAGATGCTACGACTACAGTTACGCGTAGCGAAATTACAAGCGCTACGCAAAAGCATTTTCACACAAGTTTTTTTTATGATTACATTTATGAAATACGATTGCTTCACACAAACATTCTAATGCAAGCTTTTTCAACCTTTAGACGACTTTCTTATAATTTCAACAACTTTATGTATTCATAATCTAAACTATAATTTACGTTACAGATGAATAGCGAAATTTTAATAACTTTTCAGAATAATAACTATTTGCCATAGCATATATAGCATTATACCTATTATTTCATAATTTTCCAGTAGCATGACCCCCTTACTTGAATCAGCGAGTACCACCTAACCACGCTCGGTTATCGCTTCACGCCAATTACAGTACTAACTGTTTCATGTGTTCTTAAAATTGTTACGACAATTTCGCTCGTGGAAAACGATTACAGGGTGTCGCGTAAAACGAAGTGTCGTGTCGCCTGCTGCGACCGCGTCCTTGTGCAGATGTGGGTCGACGGATAAGCCCCACGCACCGTCTCACCCATTTACATTTTGATTACACACCAACAACACTCGAGATTGTTTTTTCTTTCGTATATTATCAAACTGACTAATTGTAAATAAATTGCTTTTCGGTATTTATTCAATCAAAACTTTATTTCGTTGAAGGGAAATGAAGGTTGGATTTTTTTAAACTCTTATACACATCAGAAGTCTCTATTTTTAAATGTAAAATAATACATTTCTTATTTTAAAGGAAAATATATGTATATATAAATATATGTAGTTATAACAATAATGTTGCAATAACTTATGTTTAAATCATAACTTTTATATTTAATTTCAAATTACAAAGATACATTTATATTCAGCTAGTGGCCGCCCAGTGATCGATATTAATCGTATTTTTACGTATAAACTAATATACAGATATCACTAACTGTTATTGTTCAAGGAGGCTAAAGTATGACGAATAGAGATTTATAAGCGACTGTTTCGCTTTTACGAAATTACCGCTTGTACTATCATAGCTTCAAATGGTTCGACTTTTATGTGATGATCATAGTTTTAGTTTCGTTTGTAAATGCTTATTAAATAAATATTATTACAATTTGCTTTGTAATAACTCGCTTGATAGTAACCGTAGTACAAAATATACTCAGATGGAAAGAAAATATTATTATTATTAATCTTACATTATATTAAAACCAAAACGGTTTTAGTCGTCCTTTACTATTTACAAATACATTTGTGCAAATTATATGACCTTTCCGTGACTTTGTCCTCCCGAATGTAGTAACTCGAAATTCACTATCTTTGACATTGTTTCGAATTATATTCACTCGTCTATGTTTACAATCTATTCACTACAAACTGCTTGTCAGTTATCTTTCTTATACATTATTCAAATATGCAAACATTTGACATGGCGACTTTATAAAACAATCATAAACAGTACGGTATAAGAATAACATCAAAAGAAATGCTAAAACATTCAATCTAATTAACCTGGTTTTATTAAAAAGAACGAATTTGACTACTCGTAGAAATATTTAATGGGTATGGGTTAATTTAGTGATTTATAAACTAAACTTTGTGTAAAATAACATGGAGCCATTCAGCTTAGGTTACGGTACTATCTTGGTTTGTATTTTTTGCCGTATTTTGTTTACCGACTTTAATATGGGTCAATTTTCAAAATTCTTATTCTTACCTATACATATACACTCACATACATTACATTGCAAATTGCACGTGTCTGTATTTTGCGGATTTTTGTGTCAAAAATGATTGAATGTGGATAACAATAAGTAATTAAATACATTTCAATCGTCTTTAGAAATGTCTGCCTGTTTGTTCGTGCACGCATCCCTGCCAAAATATAATATATATATGATAAAACTATAAATAAAATTATAAGTATATCCTCAAGTAACATTTAATTTATTGAAACGTAAGTAATCCATTTCCGTCTCATTCAAAAACCTGGGTATTTTACAGTATGTCTCATATCTTCTATGTATCTATATTATTATTATTACTATAATAAAACTGTAACAAGGCCAAATCTGTACAATAAATATTTTTTTAATATTATAGTCGGGTTAAACTTTGTTATCGATATAGAAGTCAAAAATAATCTTTTTACAATTTTTGTCTATCTGTCTATCTGTCCCTGTGAACACGTATCAGTGTTCTGAGAGTACTGAACCAATTTTGATGAAACTTGACACAACGATAACTAATATTACAAGGTTACATCTAGGATACTTTTTGCCCCATAAAACGCAAAGTGTTCTCTGGGAAAACGGACGAAAGTCATAAATTTGTAGTTAATATAGTTCTTGGCGGCTTTTGATTAAAAAAATACGCTATATATAGCAGACAGATTACCTAAAAATGTAAGCTATAATTTCATCTCCCTATGCTACTTAAAAAAAAACAAATAACAAAAAAATATATCGTTGGGTTCCGAACCGACGCCCTCGTCGGTCCGTATAATGTACGTTATAATTGAGCTATGGCTACATGACGTTTTAATGCGAAATTATCAATCGGTTGAATTAGAAGTATAAAATCTAACAAGTAGGCTAAATTCTATTGATGTATGCGTTATCTCTTTGTCATGAAGATTTTTTTTCCTTTGATTTTCAAATCGTAACGATTCTAAACAAAGTTCACTTCAATAATACTATGTCGACAAAGTTGAAAATATGTGTAAACGAAACTGTCACTTTTATGTTCTTACATTTATTTTATTGTATCCTAGCGGACCCGGCAGACGTTGTCTCTCCTTAATAATATAAAAAAACATAGACAAATTATATATGTAAACCTTCCTCGTGAATCACACTGTCTACTGGTGAAACCCGCATGAAAATCCGTTTAGTAGTTTTTGAGTTTATCGCGAACAGACAGACAGACAAACACGGCAGAGAACTTTGTTTTATACTATACAATGAAAAAATGTTTGTGCAAACAAAGGTGATACGATTTTTTCCTACAACATACTTACATAATAGTTACATTGCATTGTAGAAGATGAACTTCAATTAGAGTTCTGTCAGTACGTGTGTTGTTTCGACATTTGGTAAAATTAGTTTTCTAAATATTTGTTGAGTCTTGAAGTAGGCTCTACGCGAATAGAGAACGGGCGCGAAGTTGAGCGGCACAGGAGCAACCCAAGGAAAGACATTTATCCGCAATATATGTAGGTTGGTTTTTATCTTATTTTGACTCGGTAGGAGATGCTCCGAACGGATTCTAGGCTTATTTTAAAAGATTTTTCACATAAGAACTAGGTATATGTTTGCGTGAGTCCCTGGATAGTTTGAATTCACAGTTGGAAGCGGTAGATGTCGATGCAATCAGGATTTTTTAAGATTTTTTTGCGTCAAAATACAATTCAAACCCCTAATAACCAATTTGGTGCAGACGAAGTTGCACGGGTCAGCTAGTATATTAATAAAATGATAGAGGTCTGCGGTTGTTCGCTCATCACTCAAAAACTAGTGGATAGAATTCGATCATTTCTTATAGTTTCACTTTTGAGAAACTTGGTTCTTACCTAAAATAAAACCTCATTAATATACATTTATTAAGATTTTCAGTACCTACGTTTTTTATAAGCACTATGTGTTCCGTGATATAGTATAAACCTATTGTAATTTCTTGTCGTGAAGAAGTGGGACAAGTGGTGTGGTGCCTATATTTTTAACCGCCTTCAAAAAAAGGAGGAGGTTCTCAATTCGACTGTATTTTTTTAAAGTAACAAATTATTAAATTACGTAAACCAAAAGTTATTCTAAACTGAAAATAACGCTTACTCATTAGCTAAGAGCGCATGTAACTTCACTTATAATATTCTATGACAAAGAATGAATCATTATTCATGAATGAATGAATTTATTTAATTTGTTTTATTGGGTAACACTAAACAATGATATTGTGATATTAACTTCAAAAACCTCCATTAAAAATTAGCTAAATTAAATTTCCACCTTCTTTTATTTTCGATAATCGGAAACTAAAACAAAGCGTCAATCAATATTAACTGAACCGTCATATCATTATCAGAGTTACCTTTCAAATCCACTTGTGACTGTGATAACGTCTATATTTTTGTGTTATATTCACAATTAAAAACACAATGATATTTTCAAATACATATTTTTTTTAAGTGATTTAAAGTAGAGTTTGTTTGACGGAACTTTGTTTAATGTTCCTCATGATTCTTGAAGTATAGCACTTCTATATTCATTTTTAACCGACTTCGGAAAAAGAGGATGTTACTACGTTCGGTTGTATGTATTTTTTTTTAATGTATGTTAATCGATATCTCCGTCAATTATGAACCGATTTTAATGATTCTTTTTTTATTTGAATTGGTTATATTCAGAGGTTATTATATCCCATTATATCCCATATAAATTTGAAGAAAATATGCAACCCCTAAGGGGGTGAAATGTCGTTAATTTGATTTTCACCCACTTCGTCTCTACGTATTTTCGTGAAATTGGAACCAATTTATTATACCCATTAGAAACCAGATATATTTATGGACACTAAATTCACTCACTCGCAAGGCGTTTAAGTGTCTCACAGCCAAGACTTATATACAGCTATATAAGACCTCTCCTGAAACATGCGTATATTATTTGGGATCCCTACTTTAAGAAACATATTAAGCTCATTGAAAATGTACAGAGAAGGGCCACCAAGATGGTATATGCAATACGTAATTTACCCTATGAACAGCGCCTCAAAAACCTTGGCCTTACCACATGAGAACAGCGTAGGCAAAGGGGCAGGTTAATCGAAACATATAAAATCCTCACTGGTTATTACAATGTGCCCAGCCTTAAAGGTATTTACAAGCTCAATGACAATAAACATTTACGTGGTCATCCCTTAAAACTTTGTGAAACGTTAGCAAAAAGAAACCCAGTCAAGCACTTCTTGCCTAACAGAGTGGTCACAGTATGGAATAAACACCCAGAGAAAGTTGTGATGGCTCCCACTATAAACTCTTTTAAGAATAGTTTGGACCACGAAGATATCTCCAAGTTATTTAATACACACGCATCAGCTTATTAGCTGCTAGTGTGCTATACCAAGTAATAATAATAATAACTAAAAATGGAGAAATAGAAAATTTTCACAAAAAAAATAAACCTCCTTCGATGTGAAAATCTAATAAGGCAATAAATAGCGAAAAATAACTGAATTATTAAATTAACCAAATTAAATTAAAAATATTGATATTCGCGCTACCTAATAATATATTTGAAGTCAATGCCAACCTACATTTCAAATGTCTTGCAGGTAATAAAATATGCCAACCTAAATTCATATCATCTACATACAAAGTTTTGGTCCACTCTCGTATCCCATGATGTATATCTGTATAGTATACACATTTTATTACCTGTAACAAATTTGAAATGTAGGTTGGCATTGACTTCAAATATATTATTAGGTAGCGCGAATATCAATATATCTTTTTAATTTGGATAATTTAACAATTCAGTTATTTTTCGCTTTTTAGTGCGTTATTAGTTTTTCCCATCGAAGGCGGTTTATTTTTTTTTTATAAAAAAATGTATTTCTCTATTTTTAGTGTCCATAAATATATCTGGTTTCTAATGGGTATAACAAATCGGTTCCAATTTCACGAAAATACGTAGAGACAAAGAGAGTGAAAATCAAATAAACGATATTTCACCCCCTTAGGAGTTGAATATTTTCTTCAAATTTATTTGAAACCACGTCTGAATATAACCAATTCAAATAAAAAAATAATCATTAAAATCGGTTCATAATTCACGGAGATATCGATTAACATAAATAAAAGAAAAGAAAAAAACATAACCGAACGTAGTAACCTACTCGTTTTTCGAAGTCGGTTAAAAAGGGTGCGGCGCGGAAACTTCCCTATTTAAAACTATGATAAAACATAAAGTATTGAAGATATGAATATGGTTTTCACATAGCGGTATATTAAACGTTTTTTTTATAGTTTTTTGAAAATGATTTCTTGAAGTTGCGCACCGTTCTGTTCAATACATTGGGAGAGTCAAAACCTGAAGTTCTGTTACACTTTATCCATCATTCTCGGACGATATTTCCGTCACACAAACTGTTCTTCAGCTCAGATATATACAAAAGTAAGCCGTACTATTGTCAATGTCCTGAGTTTATTCACAGTATATATAACTAAATGCCAGGATTCATAGTCGAGTCGATAGTCAATAGTCGAGTCCTTGTTCATTAAGTAAAACCATCGAAGTCAAATGATGCACGAATCTATTCACATACTATCAAATACACGAAGCTCCTGGAACGAAATGCATTACAAATATTTAAAAGTATGCTTTGAATTAATGAATAAATAAAAGAATAGGTTAATAACGAAGCAGTATGTTTTGTTTTCATTATGTAAAAGTCGTTTAGGTGTATTTGATTTCAACTCACGCGACTTAGCGGGAGTTTTTATTTCGCTTTGAGATAGGTATCGCTCGGTGTACTGTAAATAATTACATTTGTTCGTGATTAATGCGTCGCGTATTGTGACACACTGTAGTAAAAGTCTTCTTAGGGAATTATTAAATATCTTACAATCTATATGATTTTGAAAAGTACGTAAATTCGATTTACTGTCTTTATATTTTAATGGAAATAGTAATATTACGCTAATTGATGTAACTCTGTATATAATAAACAGGAGCCGGAGTTAATTTTTTTCGCATATATATCGTTTTCAAATATAAGTTGGCTTAGATGATAGCGTGTTCGGACACCGCGGCGATGGACGTAGTTTCGTATCCTAGTAATTAAGTCGGAAGTTTCAGTAAACTGAAACATCGTAATGAAACGACAACATGGTGGCTTTTTGTTAGTCCACCTGACTATCTAACACCCTCAAGTTGAAAGCCTGCCGCCAAGCAACTGTTGGTGTGTTCTAGCTGCTGTATTTGAGAGCCAGCCCACTCAAATAGTCCCCTCAAAATCCTGCTTACCATATAAGACCACACTATTATTTAACATCAGATGAGGTTGTGTTCAAACGCTACACCTACATAGCATAAAAACATAACTAGACCTTGCTCGCGGCTTTGCTCGTTTTTACGTAGATTAAATCTATCCGTCGAGAACATTTTCTTTTTTCTAGATTTTTTCTTTTTTCTAGATAATGGTAGCATATGTACTTTTCTGTACCCACGACAACATGTGTGTAAAATTTCATGAAAATCGGTTGAATTATTGGGCCGTGAAAGCGTCACAAACAAACAAACTTTCATTTATAATACTAGTTCGGATATTAATCATGTCTGCACAGCAGCCCATTGAAATATTATAAACCAAGATGCACGGTCTCGAATCGACCTCAAAAACTTCTCGATATACATGCATATCGGGTTTTTGTATATCAATGCAGCTGCCCTAAATCTTTCGTAAAATCGGAATATCTCATAAACCTAAAGCCAATATCATAAATTTAGTAATAAAATATGCGTTTAAACATATTCAGGATGTCTTATCAAACATAATAGTTCCTTAATGTATTCTAGAGGTTATATTACGGCAAATTTTCAAACAATATCGCTAATACGATGCGGAGACTATAACGACTTGGGCGCGGTTATCTATGGTCACGCTTAAAATTACCTATGCGATAGTATTTTATAGTAAAAAGTAATAAGAAAACTGTAAAATAAAATAATATAGCGGTAATTAGAACGGCGGTCGACAAGATTGTATGCATAGGTAATATTATACTCGCGTGTCACTTTCAATCAAGCCTTTTTAATTGTATTTCCTTGGTGTATTTTGATGGCTGTAATTTAAAAAGATTTCTTACTGCGTAAAAATAAAAAATACAATTAACGCGGGAGTAAATCAAATTAAAATACTAAAATATTTTAAACACATTTTAAAGGTAAACTTTTCCGCTGCGCTTTTGGATCAATGCATTATCTTATATAGTCCTAATTAGTATTATAAATGCGAATATGAGTTTGTCTGTCTGTTGTTCTTTCATGCCTTAACTACTGAACCGACCTTCATGCAATTTTGCCTACAGATTATCATGGGCAGCATATAGAGTACTTTCATATCCTTATTTCTTATCGCTACCTTTATCATATTCTATACATATTATTTTTAATTTATCCTCTTTTATGTCTAAATAAAATAATATTAAAATTACAGCTATCTTGACACAGTTTGAACATACTTTTTTATTTACAAAAAATTGCATCAGGCACATTATTGTCAATAACAAAAATGTCTGACATTAATAATTTTAATAGCCTTTCAGAGTTAGTGAAAAAAAACATCCTAAAATTATTTAAAAATTAATATTTTTGTCTGTAAAGGTGTGATACGCACAAATAAACGCAACGTTTACCAGCAGCCAAGTGCGGGCTGCACGTTGTTCGGAAGAACATAAAGATATATTAAAAACTGACTTATTGAAATTCGCTGTCGAAACCGTTGCTAGCTCTTAGACGAATAGTTACAGGCAACTGATAGTTGACGCGTCGTGCACATATTTATAAAAAAAATTAATACAACGAAGTGTCAAAAAGTTTAAAATAGTTATGACTTATATTATGTTTAACTTATCATTATTTATTTTATGAATATATTTTATCGTTTAATTTACAATTTTACTTACAAATCTATCAATTTGATATTTTATAATGTAAACTATACTGACTGTATAGTAAACGTTTACAAAAAAGGGAAAGGAACTTCGTTCCAACTGGGGGTTCATAGACCTCTCAAGCTTTTCTTTACATTACCCCTAATATATGTAGGTTAGTTTTTATTTTAACTGAACTAGGTAAATAATGCTACAAACGGGTTGTAGGCTTATTTTAAAAGATTTCTCACATGCCATCTGGGTATATGTTGGAGTAAGTCCCTTGATAGTTTGGATTTACAATTGGAAACGGTAAGTGTAGATGCAATCGGGTTATAGGTTTATTAAAAATGTTCGCGTTTAAAAGTACAATTGAAACCGGTTATAACCGATTTGATACAGACGAAGTTAAACGGGTAAGCTATTGTGATATAAAAGTAAAGTAGTAATAGCTAGAATTATAATAAAATCTAAAAAGGAAAGGCAACACACGAAACTTATTTTCTAAATTACTTGAAACAACAGCATGTAGGAAATAGGAAAAGTATATTTGACTTCCGTTAAACGTCTTACATGGTGAAAGTTTACATGTCGAAAACATTTGTACACTTTGTAATGCTGTTAAAATTAAAAATACTACTTAATTATTTATTAAGAGATATTGGTCGTATGCGAGCGAAATAAAAACGAATTAATAAGCAATCAATGTAACTCTAAATCTAAATTACTAAACATATTTCTAAGGTGATCGATCATCTCAAAAATTACTAATCCGATTGTAAAAACTCTTTCAGTGATATAAAATTTGCATTCAAGCTTACATTTGTAAAATAAATATTGATTTGTATAAATTTAAAAGTTTGCGAAGTGCAAAAAGCGAACCTGAATAAGGGGGGACTAGTTTTTAATAAAGATAAAAACTAAAAATCTATCGGAAAAGAAACCTTTAAAAATAAATGATAATAGGGTATTTTTGCATTGAAATTATGATGAAAATCCATCAAAGACGAAGGTAGAATAAGGAGATATATATAAACACTACCAAAAAGACAAAAGCTTTCCTTTTAAAATAACACCACTGTTTGGAATTTTTACACATAATTTACTACCAGCTTTTGCTCGCGGCTTCACTCGCATTAATATAAATTTGATGTATCCCTCGGGACAACATTTATTCTGGGTAAATTATACTCCATATCATCTCCTGTACCCCTGACAAAGTACTTTGCCCATGATAATTGGTTGAATAGTTAAAACATAAAAGCGTAACAAACTCACTTTCTCGTTTGTAATTATACATTAGAATGATCATTTAGAACCTTATTTCTTAAATGTGCGTGCAGTAATTGCTTTATCTTGATTTTTTGCTCAAATTATTATTAATAGTAACGCCTTCATTTTAACCGACTTTGACACAGTTTTCTCTGATCATTAAGTATAACAGTGCATTATATAACACGAATAATTATTATGATAAAGAAAATTAAGGAAATTGGATCAAGGTCCAGCCAACCCATATTTACATTGGACCAGTGCGTGCCTCCAAATTAGTTGTTATCGGTTTGCGTGGCGCGCCAGATCGTGACCAATGTTCGCTATACTTAATAATATTTATTTCAGGGGATATTTTGTAAATGTGTTGTTAATTTTGAAGAAACTTATACGGTTATTGTATAACATTTGATAGGTAAGTTGCGTGGAAACGAACCGAGAGTGACCTTGGCGCTCCCACCACCGAGAATTTCCCTACGTTTGGTATGAATTTTCGAATAGTCTGCAGCCAACCGCGCTATGAGGTTACTCTCGTGTTTTTAAATCGCAACTTTAACTCGCAGATATAAAGCTTCTTCTCTGTTAAAACGCTCGTGTTTGATATGTCTTACTGCATTGCTGTGTATAATATAGAGCTTTTGTTTTGTTGGAACTGTAAATTAGTCAGCTGTTGCAATATTAGACCCTAGTACTTTATATGTTCTCTTTGAACAAAGACGTTACTGCTCATTTTGTAATCGAAGTATTATGTTATAAAAAACATACAATAATTAAGTGTACGGAATCAAATGAGTATGATATATTAATTATTTATTTTATCACTTCATTGTTTTCAAACAGTGCATTAAAATTTCTAATGTAATTTTTGTCTAAAGTTATGAAATGTGATAACTAGTATAATCTGGATAAAAAGAACAATATATTCTGTGGTAAAACACATTTCTGTTATGAGATTCCACATTTATTTGTAGTTTACAAATGCATGCATGATGTAATTTATATTACTAACCGGAGAATTTTTCTACCGTTTTTATTGGCTTGCATAAAAGCGTAAAGATCGCGTGTCGAAGATATTGTTTCCTTCGTTGACATACTGAACTTATGATCATGTTGGCCCACTTTTACGCTTATGGTAACAATTAGCAAGAAGTGCCCCTATTTTTTTTTCATACTAGTCACCGGACCTACTTATTAATTTTATCGTCGCGTGATTCCTTGAAGTCTGTCGTATTTTCTTTAATAGTTAGTGTACGACCGGGTACATTTACAAAATATGAATCTCTAGTCGATAAGTCAAAATAACATAAAACACGACAACTGATTACAAATATAAATATATTACATAGTTTCTAGAAAGTACTACATTTTACTAAAATGTCAAAAAATATTTCATTAAATAATAAACTGCATCAATAAAACTTTAGTCATAAAAGGTAGTTTAATATTAATCTAATTTCTAATCTAATCTGAATGTTTAAATATTCCAACCCTGTTATTGCATCGTCGGTAGCAGTGATCAGGTTATCTGAGAAGCCATTGTATTTTGTCAGTGGACAGTCTTCTACGACAAAGCATACTGATTTCGTTCCTTGTTACAAGTCGAATGGAACGAACAATAGTAATAATTTAATTTAGCATACGGCAACGGCTTTTCTTGGTAATTCGAACCTCTTTGTTTATAATGTTTGAAACAATATCGCATAACACTTCACTTTGATTTCGACTATTATTTAGAGTTATGTTGTTCTCGTTTTCCATGTAAAGAACTGCAATAATATGTTCAGTATAGATATGAAAAGGATATTTTTGTATCTTTTAGTTGGATTCTCGTAAATTTCTGATTCTTAATTTTTCTGTGCTCGTGTCTATTTGCATTGAGGTCCTTTTGTTTTTCCGCATTAAGGTCGTTGTTAATTAAATGTAGGAATGTTCACTTTTGTTTTTATATTAGTATTTTTTTAAATATTTAAACAAGACAATATGACTCTACTTTAGTTGATGATACGTATAATGAAATCCAAAAATAACGGTAATCACTGACAGGTGTATATAGAATAGCCGGCTATGGTGATAGGATACTACCATATTGCTTAAAATTGTTTCTAAATAGAGCTGTTCCGTTTGGAGACACATTTCATTTGGAAGTCTTTCATGAATGTTAAATAGTATATTGTTGAAAAGTGGTTAGTAGTATGTGAATTAGTCATAAGGAGTTAACGCGTAAAAGCTTCATAATTGTCCAATGGCTTATAACTAGCAAATTTAGCCGCCTCTCTTTAGTTATGAGACATCATGCTTTTATTCGTAGTACCTACTAGCGGAAGAACAATGTGATTGACATGTAAGAAGTGAAAAAGTTATCCAAGTAAAGTGGGAAACGGTAGTCCGATCATTCTACATATTTATTATAGTAGAAATATAGTTTTACCAAAAAATGGTCACTTCACAGTACAAACAAACTTCTTTTTATGTTTACAGTCACTTTATGCAAATGCACGTGTCTTTACGTTCGAACCGTTGTCGCAGAGGCTTCGCCCCGACATAATATGTTAAGTACTTATAGCGTTTTATGTAAAACTTAACTGCATTCCGACACGAAGATACACGTGTAAATACGTCTATCGCTTCGGTACTTGAACTTGACTCGAACTAATGAACGCTAGTGACATTTTCCATTGCAACTTCTCCAAGGTAATATTTTTTTACACTCTTTTAGTACACCACCAAATGTATACTGTCTGCCACAGATGTAAATCGCGGTGTAACTTTGGAACCGTAAAGGCATTTGGTTGATGTTTTCTCAGAAGTAAAATTCTTACTAAGAACAATACAGGAATTAAAAAGAAAACATTTCTATATGCTAAATAAAATATTTATTTAATATAGGTGGATAAGTAGACATTTCAAAGCTACCAAGTGAAAAAATAAAGCATTAAAAATAACATTAAAGTGAATAATTTACGTAGTAAATCTGTACAACCACAGTAAAGGTGAACATTTTTGTGTGGAATAATTTAAAAGCCTAAAAGTGTGGCGCTGGAAACCAAGCCGGTACCGTTGGCTACAGGCAGCTGACGCTTCGATGAACGACAGCGACGAGGAGTCATTCGCTGTCATATCTCTGCCGGTCTACGCACCCGAATCTGTAGTGACCGTAGTAAGTAAATTTGCAATGGCTATTTTACTTAATTTGAAGTGAGGTGAAACACGCAATGCGGTTGACACCGCAAAACGTTGTTTTTTTTTTTTGGACAATAAATTATACTAATCTGTTCGCTTATACATACATACATACATGAAATACCAAAAACCAAACGACTCTAAAACGTGTTAAGATTAAAAGTAACGCTTTATAGTCAGACTAGCTGTGCCCGCGACTTCGTCCGCGTGGAGCTTAATGCAAAAAGAACAGTCTTTCGTTTACTGTGTCTTAGGTAATATATATTATATAGTATCCTGTTTTTGTAAGAGATTGATTCCATTTACTTACCTACTCTTTTCAAGAACTAATTCGAGCCGTCATTCAAAGTACAATAACTTTTGATACTAACTCTAAATACTAGAAACTGTGACGAATTGGTCGTCCCATGTTTCAGACTTAGCAAAACCAGTCATTGTTTTTTAGGTAATGGGGTGAAGTTTTACAATAAAGTCCCAAAGCATGTTACCGATTTGTCGGACTGTAAGTTTAAGTGCCACATTAAGCGGGTTTTGGTGTCAAAACTCTATTATAGAGTGGATCAATATATAAAAGATGGTGGTGCCTGGAATTGACTTCTCTCTGCGCATCCACTAAAAACGATTGTATGATGTATTGGAAATATATATATATATATGTTGTAATCGGTGGTATATTTGACGTTCATAAGTGCCTTATTAGGGCCTAAACTGATACAAAGACTAAATGTTACTGGACGATATGCTTTATAATTTTCTTTGGGGATTAATCGTGAACGCAGTACTTTAGCGTGTGCAAACAAAGAGACATAGAGACAGACATTTCTAAAACTGATATATATGTATTTTATTACTTATTCGTAGAGACCTGTGTAACATTTCTGTTTACATAAATCTAAATAAATTTACGTTCTTATTATATGTACAGAAAAAGTGTATTTATATGAACAGTTTTCGTGTATAATATCCAAAAAGATAATTTATGAACCATTCCAACTTACCCGTCAGCCCCACACGATTGACACGACCCGCCTGTAACACTACTCCAGTAACGTTTAGCGTACTTTCTAACATCGTAGTCCGGTGAAGCTGTTAAGACCTTGCTAGTCAGTTCGAAAAAAAAACTTTTCTGACTTACACTTTGTACGTTAATAGCTGTTCTCCAAAGAGTCGTGATTTACTATAAAATGCAAGAGGAATTTTGAAAAGCTGTATAGTAGCCCAAAAGATTGAATGAAATAATTTCATATTCTCAATATTGATTCTGCTTTCAAATGTTGTAATTGTAATATGGATACTTTTTTAAGTAGTAGTCTTCGTAATTACGGATTTTAAAATAAGCCGGTTTTGAAAATGAACTGTAATTCTGTTTACACGTTCTGTATACACCATTTAAAATATTTACTTCGCCCTAATGACGAACAATCACATAAAACAATCGGGTGTTTTAAAAAAATAAATTGCGTCCCCGACGATAACCGTAAGTACTCAAACAAGTGACTTATGAATGTTTTCCTTGAATTCATTCAAATAAATTGCGTGTAAGAATTTTAATTCGTAAATGTGCGTCACTTAAAATGTAAAATACATTATTCTATGTAAATTACTAGGTATCATGTGAAATATAAATATAATGTTTTAGAAATGACTAGCTACTGTCCGCGACTTCGTTTTCGATATTGTTGTTTCACGGAAACTACGTATGTCATATGGATTGGCTGTGTGCTATCTTTAATGTTCTTTAATGTGTTTTTCTCATTACTACTTACACTGTATAGCCTTTATTGAATTAAAGGTATCTCCGCTATATTTTATAATGACAGCTTAATCCATATAAAAAAATTAGCCGTCACGGGATGCCTGGCAGATTTGAAACATTGAAATTGTTCGAATCTCAAATTCTGAAATTACACTATAGGTATGCGAACTCAGTACGACAAGAGAGATTGCGCACAGTCTTGTGCATGGCATCGCGTCGCCACGTCTCATACACACACCACGACCTGTATCGCCACGGCAACAATCAGGTTTACCCTCGTCTATAGATGTTTCACATCAAAAAGTGTAATCCATAAAAACTGAGAAAAATCTTCTATCTGTTAATAAAAGCCTTTTTAGGAATATACATTTTATCTCTTATATATATATATATAAAATATATATATATATATATATTTCAAATACATTATACGTTACAATACCGTTTTTAGTGGATGCACAGAGAGGAGTTATATATGTATATATTTTATAGTAGCGCGGCAAAATTACTGCACTGTGCCTGGTAGTAAGCACAGTACAACCCAAAAACAATGGCGACCACCGAGTGACACACTATTCATCGCCGGTCGCCACTGTCATGCCGGCCTGCGAAAAGCTGGATATGCACAGGCTGATCCCGAAACGCGACCCGCAAAAGCGAATCATTATGACGGGCTTTTTCGCCATATACATGGTGGTTGCGACCTAGTCAGGCTGTAAAACCCTACCACCCCGCTTTCACCATTGCCCCGTTGAAATAGAAAGATATATTTCTTATTGGAATATTTCGATACTTTTTTCTTTTGCCATGTTTATTTTTATTTAGCCTGTGAAATTTTAATTAGACAAAGAATTCAAAATAAGTCATACAATAATATAAAATAAAATGTCACAAAATCAGTCGCGTCAAAAAAATCAAACAACAATTAAAACGCGAATGTACCTTGTACTAGTTAAAATAATTTTCGACAAAACATTAAAATAAGTAACGCAGACGTGTTAATCACAAATGCCGCAGTCCATTCGTTATGCAACGGTTTGATATGCGACCTCGCTAGTCTTTATACCTTGGCCACAACTAGCGACGGTGACTAGACGAAATGCCGCCTAAAAAACAAAATTCTCAGAAGTCCGAATAACGGGACGCTTTCCTAAATTTCGTGCCAAACGCTTACCATAACGTTAGGAGGTCAATCGAAACGTAATTATCACACCCTAAGACTTGCGATAATCTACGTCCTTGGCAAGCGGTCAGTACCATTTTGCTCAAGGACTTAGGAATAATTTGGTTCTTGGGAGTAGTTCTTGTTTACTTTACCGTCAGTTGCCATTCGATACGCGAACTAACGCTACCTTTGTAATTGTAGTTTCAAATCGTACAATATCTCGCAAATAAGGATTAGGTATATTAATAAAAGTTCTGATGATTTGAAGATAGTTCTTACGGTAAGATATTTGAAAATTATATTTTCGATTTAACTTATTACAAAAAATATCGTTGAAAAACATCAAATCCATTATAATAGTCCTTTGTTATTTAACTTTGATTCGATTGTTGTAATCGATTCATCTTTGGACTCTCCAATATAAACTCTTCTCTAATAATCTCAGGGCGTCTGCATATAGTTTTCGAATCCAGTGCGTTGTTAAACATAGTCTAGACATTTTACATTAACAAACATTTAATATATTAATTTAAAAAAATGACTTAATTCTCTGACACTTTATAGGCCTCGCCTGATTTTAAGTGGCTTACTTAAGCGCTTAAGTGATCGCAGCCTAAGCGTAAAGTTCTTCATTTTCTTAAAAAATAATTTCGTTGTTTTTCGAAAATAATTTTTCGTTTGGATTACCTTTGGTCACTCTTTTATATTTAATAGTTTAGTAATTTTATTACTATTACTTAACCCATATTATCCTCTTTACCGACCATAAGTTACTTAACTTTATCTTGAGTATTATATACTATTATTTAATAATTTTATGTAACTTAACAAATTTCTATAGACATTACTACTTAAAAAAATTAATACTGGTAACTAAAAGTACAACGTTGGCACTACAAAAAGAATCATAGTGATTTAACGGTCGCCATAAACACAATTCCGAATATTCAGGTCACAATATAAAAACTAGGTTACCGAGCTGTATTACAAGAAATTCTTCAAATCCCTCTAACGGGACCGAGTTGTATGAATTCCTTACAACTCTATTGAATTCATACATATATTAGTAATAATGGTGACGTACTAATGATATTATTGTGTAAAATAATTTCTTTGCATGATATATTATATTATTTAAAATATTTTTTCAATCAAACATAATTTATTTTATTGAAGAGAAATGTTTGTGTTATCCGATAGCTGACTTTCTATTAAAGCACGCTAAATAAAATTCACCTATACTTTCGTTTATATGTACATCAAATATAAGTCATGTCAGGGGCGTAAAATTTACTTTACTGTTTTGTATTATTAGGTCAGCATATATCAAAAATACACTACATCAATTATGATTTCTGACAATTAAAATGTTTAATTGAATATTAAATAATAATAAAAATTCGTATGTACAAAATTTCTCTAATAACTTGTAAAAGAGTTTATGGTTGAATATAGGTAGACTAGAAATGACTACGTCGGCAATTTATACACAATAAAATTAGAGGCTAGCGTAGTGACATCTCTATTTAATCTACTTTCTTCTATCGTATGGCTAGATACCTATTATGTTATGCAGTTTTTAGGTTTTTCAGGCAGGGAAATTAATTCCACGTTCTTACCATCAACAATGAATTTTTTTTCCACGATTTATAAGCTAATCTCACCAAACTCCTGTGTTATTAAATGAGAGTGTATCCGTAGATGAATAACAATATTTGTATTGAATAACAATACAAATAACAAATAGCAATAGGATAATATTACATAAGCTTAAGTCAAGTCAAAAAACAATGTGCATGGCGACAGATTTAGAACTTGAAGACGTATACACATAGTTGCAATAAAACAAAGGGTTCAATTTATAGTTAGTATAGTTTCCTGTGATTCCATATTCTTTATTAGGTGGTAAAAACATTTTTTTTAATCTCCTTCCGACACCGTAGCAGGACGTGAGGGGTTGAGCGGGGGGGCGTCTCCCTCATTGCACAGGTTTGGCTGACGAGGGGAGGCAGCTGCAGTGTACTCAGTCTGGGCCGTTGGGGCGGCTATCCAAGGTTGAGTTGCTGGTACGATCCCATGCCACTCCAACAAATACGGTCTGTCGGTACACCGTTGGGTTTTAGTAAAAAAAACATTTGTTTGTCTGTGAATTACAAAACAGTTGCAAGTTTATTAATTAACTAGCTGACCCATGCAACTTCGTCTCCACCAATTGTATTTTTAGACGCAAATAATCTTAAAAAACGTAATACCCGATTGCAGCGACATCTAGCACTTCCAATTTTAAATCCAAACTATCCAGGAACTCACTCAAACATATACCCAGTTGGTATGTGAGAAATCTTTTAAAATAAGTCTAGAATCTGTTCACAGCATTACCTAAAGTGTCCAATGAAGATCAAAACTAACTTACATATATTGCCGATAAATGTCTTCCTAGTACCCCTTGTAACTTCATCACTTAACATACTGTAAAAATTAAACTTTATCTACATTAAATTTCCATTTTGTTTTAGTTGTTTGTTTTATAAGAATCTGTAAAGTATACGCCAAAATCCGTCGAGGATTTCAATAACTACAAATTTTTCACTTTCGTTCGTTATCTTGGAGAATCCCTTGCGTTTTATGAGACAAAAATCCTAAATGTTGCCTTGTAATATTAGTTATCACTGTACCAAGTTTCGTCAACATCTGTTCAGTACTGTCAGAGTGATGCGTGTTCACAGAGACAGACAGACAGACAAATATTTTGAAAGGGCTATTTTTGGCTTCAATATCGATAACAAAGTCTAACCCGATTATAATTTTCAAAAAATATTTAATGTACAGAGTTGGCCTTGTTACAGTTTTATTATAGTATAGAAGAAGATATTTAAGTTTAACAAGATTTAATGGTGGAAAACGAGTTGCAGAGAAGATTTTATTCATATTGACTATATTGACGTGATTAATGGATTTGTTTTCTTATAGGCTGCTAGCTACGGTAAAAAGAACGGTATGTGGTACGGTGGCACTGGAAGCAGTGGGTGGTCCCGCTCTGGTATCCGTAAGCAGTCTGTCGCAGAATCTGATGCTCCTCCCCCTGGTGGTGGCAAACCAACCAGCGGTCGAGTCATCCGGATTGTAAACAACATGGACCATTCAATACAGGTCAGTAAAATTCTCAGTGACAGCGTAGTAATTAGGCTTGGTATGATGTATTGAGAAACCGTTAATATTGATAAATTATTATCGATATGATAAAAAGATACATTGATATCGATAAATGAAAATACTATCAAAAAATTAAAAAAATTTAAATGATTCTATGACTCAAATTTCAATTGCATTCTAACTATGCAAGTTTCTAACCTCACCTTACACTAAATAACCATGAGATACCTATCAACGTTATATCGCTGCCTGCTGAATATCTTTTTCAAAGGTCAAAGCAACTGTCACCAATACCGGAATACACGTAGAGCGTTGTTGAAAATGTTTTCAAGTTACTGTTTTTAGATTTAAACAATACTTGTTTCGTATTTTTTAAATGAATCTGGTACCATTATTTATCTATTTATTGTTACCCATTGAGAAAGTTATATTGTAAGTATTATTATAAATATCATCTTAATTTCCGTTTTATTTTATACCTTTTGCAGTCATCTTTGACTTATTAAAATACTATGTTTTGCTTGCGGCTTTGCTCATACCCGTGTAAATTTAACCTATCCTTCGGGGAAACTATTTTTTTCTGGATGAAAGTTCTATGTCCTCTTTTGTACTAGTGACAATTTGTATGTAATATAATTTTATTATGATCCGTTGAGTATGTAAGAGGTGAAAGCGTAACAAATAAACCCAATTTTAATAATAGTAAGGATACTAAAAATATCGAGTAAAGATAATTCATATAATTTTTTTTTGTTGTCATGCATTCGATATACATACATTTAAATATTTTTTAAAGCCCTAGTCATAAATTGTGTCCTAATCAGTAAACTGTACTCACGGCTTCAATTTAAATAAGTTGAAAGCGTAAAAGGGATAAAAAAATAATTTTAACGCTTTTAATTTTTTTACTTTCTTGTATTGAAACCAAAAATCACTATAAATGCATGTCTGTATTTACGATGAGTGCAGATTTTTAAATCCCTAGTCATACATTGTGTCCTAATCAGTAAAGTGTACTCACGGTTTCAATTTAAACAAATTGAAAGCGTAAAAGGGATAAAAAAATAATTTTTACACTTTTATTTTACTTTCTTGTACTGAAACCAAAAATCACTATAAATGCATGTCTGTATTTACGGTGAGTGCAGATTTAAGGTGTTATTTAATGAAAGCCTTTCAATGCCTGACCTTGTTCGATAAACGTCGGTGTCGGCGTTTTGATATTATATCTACAGTGAATACATTTATTGGAGGTCGCCTTTATATCAGTACTTAAAAGCCATTGGGGTATAATATAGGCCTAGTTTAACATGCCTTACCGCCCTTACAACTCCAACGTTGTAATGTGTATAGAATTTGGACTTATTGTTAGAAAACTTTGAACTATTTAAAAATAGTTTTTAATACATTATAGGATTTAGTATTGAACCACAATGATTTTTTTTATGTTATAGTAGGCAAACGAACCGGAGGGTCATCTGATGGTAAGTGATCCCCGCCGTCCATATACACTAGCAACGCCAGGGGAGTCACAAGTGCGTTGCCAGCCTGTGTTTGGGGGGGAGCGGGAAGGGAGGGGAGAGGGGGATGGGAGGAGGGTCTCCGGCGCTCTCACTGACCGAACGAAACGCAACAATGCAAGCACTGTTACTTCACGTCGGTTTTCTGTGAGAGGGTGGTACTACCCTGGTCAAGCCGACCCATTCATGTTGAAACCAGTAATAGTTTCAGCGAGGCTCTACCACCTACAAACCTACATTATGTTAAATAATGTCTAAGATGGTAACAAGCTAAACCTAGAGTTTGTTTGGCGAAAATTTTGCACTTAAGTGTGTACATGGCCAGGCGGGCATTAGAATGATTATTATTAATTAAACAATAATGGTGTATAAAAGTGGTATCAAAATCACTGCCATAACAATACCAGATATTTAGATAACGTATCTTATATAAATATGCAGAGGTAAAACAATTAAGTAACATCTTCTTTCCTTCATAATCTTCTATTTCTTAATAGATAATGACGGTCTCTAGTTAATATTATTTGATCGGGATTATTTGCAGTGTCGTGTCTTATTAAACTTACGCACGACTCAGCCGTTTGAAGAAGTCCTTGAAGATTTAGGTCAAGTTCTAAAGATGGGTGGAGCTAAAAGAATGTACACTATAACTGGACAAGAGGTAAAATCCAATGATATTTAAAAATCATTACATCTGGGAATAAATCATAGTTAATTACTTTAACAGAAAGATGAGAAGATCCATATACTCTGAAGGACAAGTTTTGATCATTTTTAGGAGATGTGACAAACTAGTCGCTGCCCGCAATTTTGTCTGCCTTTGTATTGTAATAGATAACTTTAATAATTTATATAACGCATGCCGAAGTGGCTGGATTTCGAAGTATAACTTCATTAGACGTGACTAAGAGGTAACTAGAGTAAAATGCAACGGAAGTGCGTAACGGCAATATGGCGTCACGATTCTGTACTATCCGGTTAGATAATAATTAAACATAACCAAAACTTCTATTAAATTATAATACATTTAATTCGTTACTTATCATAGTAATCTGTTCGTACTTTTCTATATTGTATTTACTAAAGAGTTGCTAATAATATATTCTTTGTTATTTAAGTTCCGAATTAGCTGATAGATGGCATTACAGATAATGAAGCTTTGATTTAATATCGTGCACCCATATATATATATATATAATTAATTCTATTGTATAATTTTTATTATTATTCAATTTATTTTCTATTAATATTCTTTTATTGATATTTTTTATAAACTATTTATTGACAAATTCAAAAATATTTAAGTATTTATTTCAATTTATTTAAGTATTTAATTATTTAGTTTTACTTCAACCGCATGTGACGGTTACACGCATTCATTTTTTTTTACTTACACGATATTTATCGTCGTATTATGGCAAAATTAAATAATAACTTCGTATATTACGGTAAACTTTTATCAAATACTCGTTAACACTTTTATTTCCACCCCGTAATCATATGTTTTATTTTAGGACGCCATGGATGACTTTTAATAATTGTAAAAAGATCTAACGCTCCCGTCACCAATGACCACAGTGGCGTCACAAGAGAAGCCGTCGCCGATCATTTATGGCCAACGCGGCAGTCAAAGTGTAGTTTTTGCGTGAAAAAGTAACAAAATCGATCCATTCTTATAAACTTTCTCGTTTATAATATTAAGGCTGACCAATTTTTTCTCAAAATAATCCATATTTTATATTAATTATATAAATGCACTATTTATAAGTATAAAACTGATACTAACAAGTGAACTCAATTTATAGGTAAGAAGTTTCTCGCAACTACGAAACGAATTCGCAGACGTGGAAACATTTTATTTGGGTTCCGTGATGGTTGCTCCCTCTTTAAGTCCTGGAATTAGCACTCCATTACCTGTTGAGTCACCAGTTAGAAGGTAAGAAACCTCGATATGTATTTATATTTTTTTGTATCATCTCTATAGTTCTGTTCAAACTATTACTAATTCTTTTCGAGATTTTATTAAAAACAATCTAATTCTGGGAGGATTTCATACCTCAAAAGAGCTTTTATTTTTTTTATTGGTTTTCCCAGACCCGTCAATAGTACTCGGAGTATAAATACAAAAAATAGTTTGTGCCTGCAACTCGGTATTTAAGCAAATGGTGTTGTTTCGTCATAGGAAGTACATGTCTAAATTACCCAGTTAAATATAATTGTGGTATTTTCTTATCTTTTAAATTAAATCTATGTTCAATTTTATCATTACTGCATAACCCCTACGGACAAACATACTACGTCACCTCGACAGTACCTGAAAAATTGGATCGAAACAACCGTCTCAAAGACAAGCCAGATCAAAATACAATGGAGAACGTTTATTTGTTCGTTCATTGAAGGGAAATGACAAACACGTCATACTCAGCGGATTTCATACAAAAAAGCACTTTGTAGAAAATAAGCAACCTATTGTTTTTGTTAGGTTTATACGTATATGTTTATATTACTAGAGAGAAACACAGCATATTCAATCAAAATATGTAAAAATTGTAGGTAATAGGTACATTTACATAATTGTTTTTGCATTCGTCCAGAACAAAAACAAGCCACGTGTCACGCACGCGCCGATAGTCGTTGGACATCACGTGACCCTCTCGAACACTGCCGAAGGTGTTACAAATCATATCAGTCACTATAACCGGACATAATATATAAAAAATGGGTCATAATAAGCGACATCGATCGACAGCGATAAGCGAAGTCATTATACCCGACTTTGTTATAAATAATTTTATATCAAAACCAAACTGTACTGTGTAATTACTTCATATTATACGGTTGGTTAATATAGGCGGAGTCATCATAAACAGAAAACACTGCACATTCTACAGACACTTTAATTTCATTAAAGTGAATCTTTTATTACATCGTCTCAAACTTTTTCGTCTGTGTGTTGCATGTCGCGTGATGGTTGGCCGCGGAGTAGGGAGTTCGCAACAGCTGACCGTGTAGTGTGTAGACTATTATTAGTTAAATGTCTATAGTGTGAAAAACGTTTAATTTTTAACGTGGTTTCATAAAACCACTTTTTATATTTTTGAATGGAGTAGAGGTGCATGAAAAAGGAGGCCGTGGATGAAATTAATCATTACAGTAACATCATAAATGATAATTTTATTTGTTGTTCTGAATGAAGGTCCCGATCAAGAGCTACTTTGGCTACCGCACCTATGACAGAGGACTTACGTGGAAGGCGCGCTCGTAGCAAAAGTCGGCCAAGGGTACTTTACGCGCCTGAAGGAGAAATTGTACGAAATACAGGTACGAAAATATTCCAATAAGCTATTCCAAATTGTTGTCGCATTTTATATATGTCATTTGATAATTTATTTCACAGATTATACTCTTCTAGAAGTGCTCAAGGAAGAGCCTATACGTCTGACTATACGTGGGCTGAGACGTACTTTCTATCCGCCGATACACCATGCACCTATAGATAATTCACCACCTGATAAGAAATTACAATTGGACTGGGTGTTAGTATTCCTATAAAATAATTTTCAAAATTTTGTGTCACTCAATGTCAATCTGACATTTCTCTCAATATTTTTGAATATCCACCTACTGGTTTCTGTCTAACTCATTTAACTACTTATTATATGGAGGTCTTGTTAACCTAAATTTTTAACTTTTCCATACGGCTTTTTACATATTTTCATTCATACAAATTTTGTCCTGACAATTATAAACACAATAAAAAAGTTTAAAAAAAGTGTGTGTGTGTACTTATATACACTCGTTAGAAGTTATACTTCTTAGGCGTAACAAGATAAAAATCTTTTCAAAAATTGTATCTTCCGCCTTATTCTACGTTTGTAGAAAAAACGACACTAACAATAGAATAAAGGTATTTAATACATTGAAAGTTTTAATACCAAGAAATACAAACAACAAATACAAAGAAATAAAATGTTGACTATAGCTAACTTCAGGGTGTCGGTTTTTCGTGACGGTGTGCGCACGCATCGTAAAAATTTACTCTCATCATTTTCCCTAACGCGCTAAAAGAAGTATAACTTCAATAATTTAGCCAAAAATAAGATTTGAAGTAATACACTTACATACATTTACTAATTGATCATTATTTATCTAAATAGAAGATTTAGGATCACATAAAATATAATAAGGTTCTGAATCTGTATTTTTACTTAGTTTTGTTTATTTTCCTTCTATTAAAAAATAATATAATGTATTGGAAAGACATTTAATAGAATTTCTAAAAATAAATTTGCAGTTACGGCTATCGAGGTTCGGATACACGAACACGACGCAATCTCTGGGTTTTACCGACTGGAGAACTGTTATACTATGTCGCAGCTGTGGCCATTATGTACGATCGAGAGGAAGAATCACAGAGGCATTACATAGGGCATACGGAAGATATACAGTGGTAAGAAAAATTGTGTTGTTTATGAAAAAACGATGCAAGTTACACTTTTTTCGGATCGTAGACATTTAACTGAGGGGTGTTAAAGTCACGTATTTCATCTTAACTTGATAATCGGAAACTGTTAATGGAAAATAGTAGAAAAGATAACCAGCTATAAATTTTAGTTTTAATCTGCTTATTAGAGTACGGAATACAATCATTCGGACGGTAGACACATTATAAAACTGAGCACAATATTTATTTAATTCATTGAATTATCTTGAGTTGAGCCATGGGCGCCGCCATTTTGGCTTTGGTTGCTCTGCCGAGCGCCTTTCACTTAACCCTACTCCGCAGCCGGCTGTAATGCGACATGCGATAAATGAACGAAAAAATTGTTAAGTTTCACTTTTAAAATATTACACTTTATATTCATTTCTTTTTTTTTATCATAGGAGGCAAACGAACAGGTGGGTCACCTGATGTAAGTGATCACCACCGTCCATAGACACTAGCAATATCAGGGGAGTCGCAAGTGCGTTGCCATCCTGTGTTGGGGGGGAGAAAAGGGAAGAGGAAAGTGGAAGGGGAGGAGAGGTGGGTTTCTGGCGCTCTCACCGACCGAACGAAACGCAACAATGCAAGCACTGTTACTTCACGATGGTTTTCTGTGTGTCGGGTGGTAGTACCCCGAACGAGCCGACCCATTCATGCTGAAACCAGTAATAGCTTCAGTTAAGTTATCAACTACATAACTTAATATTAATATATGACATTGTTTATCGGATAGCATGGAGTTACACCCGTCCCGGGAACTTGTAGCTAGCGGTCAACGAGCCGGTCGCGGCCGCCGTGCGCAAGCTCATGTCCGCATATGGAGTACGGATACATTACAAACGCTACACGTATTCGGCATGGCTGAATTCGAAGCGGGTGTATCTGCCGTTGCTTTTTCTCAATTGGTAAAACATTATAATTATTTCATCTCACAGCGAATATTACTTTACAAAACAATTCTACTTTTATTCGTTAATAGTTTAAAGTATTTTTACAATTGATATCCTTGATTACTTGTATGCAATATTCCAAAATGATTGGTTGAGTAATTAGGACTTTAACAAACAAACGAATTCATATTCGCAAATATCAGTTAGAATTTATTAGCATACGAATAACGTAATAGTTCGCGAGGCCCGTCGCTGCGCGGTTAGAATTTAGTTTGAATCCCGATGTTATTATGTATGGTACGTACCTATGTGATTCACAAATGATTTTTCCGAGTCTTGATGTATTTTATGTTAATTAATTGTACATAATTTTGTAAAAAGACTTGCGATACAGGACTTATTATTGAATGCAGAAGTTGCATTAAAGAACATAACAGAATTGAATTAATACATCATATTTAAATTACGTTTATCCTTTATTTATGGTTTTTGTATTTAGTAGGTTGACTTTATTATGATGGCTACAACTACAATTATTTTTTTTTTGAAAATAAGCCTGAAGAAAAATATTAACATTGTTTTTACTGAAACCTTGTATCTAATCCACTAAATGTTACTAAATTAACATCAGATTCTTATCGTGATCAATTTAGTACTGGTGTGCAAATAATATTCATATTAATTTCCATCTATAGAATGGTGGGAGCTACGTGTTAGCAGTAGACGCCGGGCGAGAAAGCATTCTCTCCGTGTGGCACTGGCAGTGGGGACATCTACTGGGAAAAGTTGCGGTGAGTGTACCAAAAATCAACGTGAGTTGGATAGCACCAAATTCACAGCTTTGAATTTTTTACTAAATTATTTTTGGTAGCGGTGTCTGTGTGTAAATGTAACTATCATCATCCAATCCGATTGGCCCATTTTGAAACACATACTTTTACAATGATTTAAACACACACTTTGATTATATAATGATATGATGTCTATCAAACGCTTTAAATTTGAAAGATTTTCAAAGTAACCAACGGATATATCCTGGCAGTTGGATACGATAACTACCTTTTTTACGTGGGGAAAGCCCTTATGGATACGCCACCTTCGGGGGAGAGAGTGGGTTATGTCTGACTAACAAGGACTAAAACCCCACGATGTACGTCTGCCGCTATATTTGGGGCGACACGAGATCTCTATAGACTTCGTCGTATCGACCCAGCTGTTGGCACAGTGGCAAAACTGCCGACGTCAGACCCCGGAGACAACCGTGTACACACCAACTGTCTCCTCCGTCCGTCGAACCTGTGCAATGGAAAGATGGGCCCCCGACCTATCTTCCCTAGTCCAGTTACGGTGCGAGAAGGCAGACAAACCGCCGCTTCCTCTTGCCTGTCCTCCGTTGGTGGAGAGGGTCACTTAGAGGATCCTCCTCACGGATTATCTCCGCTCTGACAGTTACCTTTCTTTATTAGACTACAACGCACTTTAACATTACGTGAGAGCGTAATTAACTAGTACCAAAAATATACTATCATGTACATTCGTTTCTTTTAATGGGGAAGGATAGCCCGCAGCTGAACCTGATTCTAAATAGTTATCCTACGTTTTGATTGGATATTTTATTAGATAGCGCAGTCAAGCACCGGTACAAACAATATTAAAGTATATATACTGTCTGCATTAAAAATGCAAGAATAAACAAATTAACCTACGTGATAATAAACTAGAATGTTGAATCAAGAGTATAATAAAGAAATCAAAACGTTTTTTTTTTCATGTGACATATCGTTTGCAACCTTGCATGAACCTTCAAGGTTAAAGACGTTATGATCGAGTAGTAGCGATACCTGCAAACACAATGAAAGATCCATTAAAATGTGTTTGTCACCAACATCATTATGCATTTATTCATGAAACAAAAACAAATGAATAATTGTTTTTTACTGTGATCGTGTGTGATAACTGTGTAATCGAAATGTTTTGAATATTCATCCTGAAATTTAAGTTCAACTTAAACAAAAAGCGCTATTATTTAATTAACATAATTACCCTTCTTACATTTAAAATATCAATTTTGGCAATGTTGTGTTGTAATTAAAAGGTTATTTACATACTTATTTAAAATATAATAAGCGTTATAATTGAAATATATAATAAACGTCTGTTATAAACATCACTTTTAAATACATTGAGTTTGAGTAATTAAGTAGCGTATTCTCAAAGCTTCACTCGCCTTAATGTAAACGTTCGCGCCTCGAAAACAATACTTGTTTTTAAAGGTAGCCTCTGTCCTATTCTGTACCTCTGACAACGTTTATACAAAATTTCATAATGATAATGATAAAGTATAATATTTATAATTGTACAATAGGTACTTTAGAAAAAGTGAGCCTCAAGGACAACTTCAATACGCTCTTGCAGACACCCCTCGAGTTTTCGTTCCATAAACTTCACTTCACGCGTCTTAAAACGACGCTACATAACTTACTACGGCGCTTACTACGGAGCATTACTTCGTAGCAAGCCATGTTCTTACGTTTATGGGTGCATTGTTAACGTAAAATCAATATGTTAATCTATTTTCTTAATAATAATCACACATAGTATTCTAATAGATAATATTTTTTTCCGTATTTGGATACGGTATCTATGTACAGTATTACAGATTATTATAATTTTTTTACATTTTATTTTAAATATTGTAAATTATATGTTATGAAATAATAAAACTTAGGCAGTAAAGTTGTCCAAAATAAAGTCCTACACATTCGGTATATATAGAGTCAATAAAGACACGGAATCTTTACTTACTGAATTATACTTGATGGAGATATTTTTTTAACAGAATATAATAGTCAAGAAATAGCTGAGCAAAGTTCCTTTGACTAATTTAATATGATATAAATCATACTGTAGTAGAATTATGTTATAAGTATTGTAATCTCAAAGCGGATTATTTAATAATTTAATTTAATTAAGCGGATTATTTAATTTAATACATACAAAACCAAATTATAAACAAAAAATAGCAGATTGAATCCACCTCTATCATACGTCTATCAAACCTATCCTAACCTCTATCATACAATTTTTATAATTCTACTACCGGGCCCGACGGACGTCGTCCTGCTTTGATAACCAAAAATAATAAAATTCTACCGCAGCGCCACCTACCGGGTCTAATTGTGATCTAAACTATTCTCAGATCCACTGCAATACGCACACAAAATTTCATCATAATCGGTCCAGCCGTTTAGGAGGAGTTCAGTGACATACATATACACGTACAGAAGAAATTTATATATAAAGATTACCGATATCTGTTTGTCTGACTTTTCGTTGAAATTACCACTTTTTGCATTGGATTCCATTGTTTTATAAAAGAAAATCAAAATAATTTATCTCTTCTAGACTTTACAAGAAGAGCTGACTGGTGCAGCTTTTCATCCTCTTGACGACAATTTGCTAATAACTCACGGCAAAGGACACTTGGCGTTTTGGAATCGAAGAAAAGATGGATTTTTCGAACGCACTGATATCATTAAACCGGTAAATAAAAAATATTTCATTCCGTAATTACATCGATACTCTTACAACCCTCTAATACATTCGTAGTCCGGTGAAGCTGTTAAGACCTTGCTAGGTCAATAGCGTAGTCAGTTCGAGAAAAAGAAAACTCTAATACATTCTGCTTGAATCGAATAATTCTATATGAAATATATCTTGATTCATTTTCTAAAATAAAAAACAGTGTGATCTAGTTTAAAAGAAATAGGTGGTTTATAGTCTGTGCTACAAAAAGTGCTGTACCATGTGATAATATAAGTTATCAAAGTTTGGAATCAGTGGTATTTCTTAAATGAGGTCATTGTTCACCAGTGGACCGATAAGGCTGTGAAAGTTTAACAAATTACTAATCTTGAATTCAATTGTAATTCTTTTTGTTCACCACATTTACATGAATATTATATTATTTATATATTATTTAAATATGATCATTATGGTGGTTATTAATTAATAATGAGATATTTCTAAACATGTATTTTTGAATTACAGCCAGCTCGTACCCACATAACGGCGTTACAGTTTGAGCCAGATGGCGACGTTGTAACAGCTGATAGTGATGGATTCATAACAATTTATAGTGTTGATAGCGATGGTGCTTATTTTGTGAGAATGGAATTTGAGGTAGGTTATACAAGTAACTGCTTTTATGCCTCTGGATAATCAAATACCGTTTGCGTATTATAAATATCTTGTATTCGTACAGATGGAAAACAAACCAGCTCACTATCACACAGACTATAAATGATATACACTTTATAATGATGTAGTCGCAATACGCTAAAAGATTTCTTTCTTTTGTTTCTTCATATTCGCCACGATTTCTTGAATAGAACTCCATTCACACCCACCAGTACGCACTTATATATCCTACAATCAAAGGGCGTGGAATACTCTAGAAAGCTGACGTCAGTAATGTAACAATTGGAAAAAAATCGAGAAGGGGCTATCTTTAGAATTCCATTGTTTTTGGTTCCCACTATCGATAAGCATTCATTGCTTATTTATAGCAAGTTCGTGTACAGGTATAATACTAGTACCGATAAAAATTTTGTTAACGTTCGTTTGTAAATATTTTCATTGTAAGAGTTCTCAAGAAGTGGTAGACGATAATGATGTATATAATTTTTGATTTGATTTAAAAAATATGTATATCTACAGGCTCATATAAAAGGAATCAGCTCACTTATAATGCTGTCAGAAGGAACATTAATATCAGGAGGTGAGAAAGATAGGAAGATTGCAGCTTGGGACTCTTTACAAAATTACAAAAGGATTACAGAAACAAAGGTATGAATTCTAATATTTGAGACTTAATTCCTAATCCAATTATAACGGTAAATTTGCTTTTTGCTATTTAGTTGACGGAGATAGCCGGTGGAATACGTAGTATATATCCACAAAGACCTGGAAGAAACGATGGAAATTTGTATATAGGTACAACGAAAAACAACATCATGGAAGGATCACTACAAAGAAGATTTAATCAGGTACGTTTCCACATGGAGAAGATTGCAGTATCTATAATGATGGTAAATTTACTAGAATGTTTTCAATTTAGATAATATATGGACACCACAAACAATTAACAGGCGTGGCTGTTCATCCAGATGACGAAATGTTTGCAACAGCAGGTCACGATAAAAACATTGCTTTATGGAGAGGCCATAAATTAGTTTTTGTTACTCAGGTAAAAATATACAGTTTTGCTAAATACCGTGTTTTTTTTTGTTTTCCAATATTAATACATTTTATATTTAATTAGGTCGGATATGAATGTGTATCGTTAGCGTGGCATCCAGGTGGCGGAGCTCTTGCAGCCGGCAGCACTGAAGGGCATTTAGTTGTTTTAAACGCAGACGCTGGTGCTCATGTCGCTACGCTGCGAGTCTGTGGTTCACCACTTAATTGTCTCCAATACAATTCTGGTACGTTAGTTACATTGATAACCTCTTTGTTTACGTTTTTGACTATCATTTTATATGTTACTCATACTACGGAAACTTATTTTGGTGTAACTTTTGTGTAATATACTGTTTCCTAGCTGTTATGATTCAATATAGTCAGTTTTGGGGTGTAAGGGGTGTCGAATAACATCTAAGACTTGAGACAATCAAGCCAACCTCACCTGCGAGTGGTGCACCCTGCTGAATAACGAACGAGGCAATGGCGAAAGCGGGGTGGTAGGGTTTTACAGCCTGACTGGGTCGCAACCACCATGTATATGGCGAAAAAGCCCGCCATAATGATTCGCTTCAGCGGATCGCGTTTCGGGATCAGCCTGTGCATATCCAGCTTTTCGCATAAGTACGAGAAAATAAACTGAATGGAACTAATTTTAATTTAAAGGTTGATTGATGTTACGTAAAATATATTATTCTCCAAAAGCCTTAGGACAACTGTTGAATATATATGATAAAAGATTAAGGGAAAACTTTTAAAACCATTGAAATTGATTATTTCAGCTGGAGACATGTTGGCAATAGGCTCGCAAAATGGTAGTATCTATCTATTCCGCGTATCCCGGGACGGATTCTCATATAAGAAGTCGAATAAAATAAGAGGCGCTCAGCCGCTTGTACAATTGGACTGGAGTCTCGATGGAAATTATTTACAAACTGTTACCGCTGATTACGACTTAGCTTTCTGTGAGTTCTTGTATATTTATATTCTCAGATAAAAATATAAATTTATGACAAATTTACTACGTTTAAATCTTTGCAGGGGACATCAAGGCTTTGTCACCAGAGAAAAGTCCAGTAGCAATGAAAGACGTAAAATGGTCTACTTATAATTCTACGGTCGGATTTTTAGTATCAGGTATAGTGGCACTTCATTATATATTTTAAATGTAGAAATAACTGTTTAAAACTTTCGAATACCATAAGCTTAAAGTAAGATTTTTAATATTTGGCTAAGGATAGACCTTATTGTGATGCGACTTTAAGCCTATAATTCTACGCCATAACGAAGAAAAGAAAAACACAACAGTTTAACATTTTAATTTACTGTGAATATAAAGGCCATATTGGCTATTAGATAACAATTAATTTGGAAAGTAAAGGTGCATTAAAAAGATAAGTCACCAAATCAAATACTACTATTACAAGGTTCAAAAGATTATTTGGTTATTATTTGTTTGAACGTGCTACATTCCAACTACCAGTCAGATTAAAAGATTTTTTTATATATTTTTATAGCCTGCCCGTGACTTCGTTCGCGTGGAATAGTTAGATTGGGCTAACGCGTTAGCAGCGCAAGCTTTCAAGAGGAAAAAACCTCGATTTTGAAATATTCTTCATTGGTGCTCCACTCCTATTGGACGTAGCGTAATGATAGCCTATAACCTTCCTCGATAAATGAGCTATATATTTCAAATCGGACCAGTAGTTCCTGACATTACCCCCTAGAACGTCACAAACTTTACCTCTTTATTATATTAGTATAAACTAACGGGCCCTGCAGACATTATCCCACGCTGATAATAAAAAAAACCTTAACAAATTATATACCTAAACCTTCCACATTAATCATTTTATGTACTAGTGAAAACCGCATGAAAACCCGTTCAGTACTTTTTGAGCTTATCGCGAATAGACATACAGACGTGGCAGAAGACTTTGTTATATAAATATGTAGTGATTTATTGAGAAAGGTTATGGGATCCTTAGGAGCTGAGTTATTATCATTAAAAGACACTAAGAATGTTACGCGAGGTCGAAGTAATAAGGGTGGGCAGTGTGACGCGAAGCAAGGGAAACAACGAGACACGGCTAGTATATAAACATTGCAACTTTAATTTCAGGAATGTGGAATAACCGTTTTTATCCTATGACAACAGTAATATCAGCGTCAAGTCGGTCTGCGGCTCATGATCTTCTAATAAGTGGAGATCTGGATGGATATTTACGATTATTCAGGTTAGTATCTTGGAATGTACTAACATTTAACGTATTGGTTATATTTATATGTATCTACTATAAAAGTCTTTAAAAAGTACTAGCATAATTACATAGTTATGTAACTGAATCAGTGTACAGAAATTATTCACATGTGACATAAAACTTTCTAATAAATAAAAAGGATATTACAAAACTTAGATTATATGTTAGGAACGTCTGCCTTTAAAATTTTATTTAAAAAAAAAGGCAATGTAAAATAATATAAAAATCCAAAAAAAATATTATGGCTTACAATTTGATATTTAGTTTGGCAAAGCTTTTTCTTCTCTTTTTATCGCAAATTTTTTTTTTTGCTTAGTGGCTATTGCCAAGTTTTAGTGTTATACATTTTGAAAAATTGAGCCGTCACGGGTCGCCTGGCAGATGTGAATGTGCGAAATTGATTTGTATTTTGTATAAGTTATATGCCTAAAAGAACAGATTACAACAGAATTTAGCTATGGCATAATAAAAAGATAAAGCATTACAAATTTGTTCCATAAATTAATGACAGTTTATTTATTTTATTACATAAATATTCATTTTTATTAAATACAAAAATTCAATTAGGCGCAGGCGCGGTGTGTTTGGCGGTATTTATCAAAGGAAGCTAGGTCGTCGGCGCCTGCCGCGTAACACTAGTAGAACGAGTGGCCGACAAAATAATTTGAATCTTATGTTTATATAGATAGGGTTACAAATGTTTTTGAGTATTTCGTTAATAGTGCAAAGTTCGTGTTTTGTGTCGCCACGTCGCGCCAAGTCAACAATCAGATTTACCCGCGTCTATAGATGTTTCATATCTAAAGCTGGAAAGATTTACTTCAGGTCGAATTTGACCAGCGGACGATTACTAACTTTCATTAAATCCTTATTCCTTTAATACTTCACAGGTATCCATGCGCGAGTCCCAAAGCTGAATACAACGAAGTGAAAGTTTACAGTGGTGCAATTAACAACGCTCGATTCTTATTCAACGATAGATGCTTGGTTAGCGCTGGCGGTGCTGACGCTGCTCTCATGCTGTGGGAATTGATAGACGATTAGCATCGGGAAGCGCTTGGGAAGCGACCCCCTGCGGTAGTGGTAGCACCCCCCACACCCTCGCCGCCGCCCCATGCGCTTATCTCTCACCCTACATTCCAAGTTCTCGATTTTGACGAACTTGACTGAATGACACAATAACCGAACATATGTTTCCTCACGAATTCTATTCAATAAATCCTGGATAGACGAAACGGGATATCTAAATCATGAAATATGAGAACGACAAAAGCGCTAATTTTGAACTCTCCGATATTGGAAAGAGCATTTTGACGACTTACAGCTAAACAACAGAAAGCGAGTCACACACCCAAAGACAAAAGTCAGCCATGTTACTATTGCAATTTCTCTCCAGTCGAACTTGGACTTTAAATAATTTTATTTTAGGACTAAGTTACCTTCTTACGCAACGACTATCTACTCTTCATATATAACTCACGATAAGAGTTTTTCGTATGTTAAAGAAAACTGAGTTTAAATAGAACGTTATTTATACCCTGAGCAATCGTTTACTGAGCAATCTTTCAAATCATTGAACTTATTGAAGATGACCTAGTGCTATACATGAGCCCATACTTCCACCGAATTTATTAACTGGACTAAGTACTGAATTAATTAATCCCTTCTTCTTGCGTCGTGTCTACGATTATATTAAATTATACATGTAATGTCTGGTATTATATAAATATATAAAATAAATTATATTATACTACATTATAAAAACTCATATCTGGCCTCCTTCAAAATATTTAAGGTCAAAAGTTTAAGGTATATCAAAGTTTGGTTAGCATTATTGTATCGAACTGACTATACGCTGTTGTCCTGATGAGCTTTCAAAGCTTCACCGGAATAATATTTGGTTATAATAAAAGAAGAAAAGACAGCGAAGAAAGAGAACACGTGCCTAAACTTAAAATAGATGAGTTGTTACCACAGTCGCACGGCAGTTTGGTCTACTTACCATTGCTATACTTGGACTTGTCCACTTCATTTCAATTTCAAGTCGAAATGACGATTTCCAAATGTACCTTATGGCAATTTATATGTAGTTGGTTAATTATGAATTACACTGTTAACGCAGAATACTTAATGATAATAGTTTTTTTTTATAATACTTACACGAATTTAATTAAAGAATAACAATAATATTTTAACATGTTGTGAAGGAATATTTTAAGATATATAATATAAGTATATATTTAAAGGGACAAAATTATAAACGTAAACCTTAATAGTGTATGTTTTCACTTTGATATATCAAGTTCATCTACTTGTATAAGTAAATACATGTATACCTTTACTCCATTTTCATATAACAGAGTCCCATTTGCTTTTGAGTAAAATACGAATATATATGTAATTAGTGATACTAATATTTAAGATATTAAAATTTTTATATTACCTTTTAAGAATATACACAATACACTGCCATGTAGATGCATAGAAAATCACTCCCACTATGGTAGAAATACCTCGTAAACATTTCTTGATATTTTAACTCTTGTAATAGAATTATAAGAGGCGATCGGGCTTCTACTTATGTAATATATAATCTCAAAAAATTAACGAATTATTTCATCAAACTTGCAATATAAATCAAAGGTTTATTAACTGACACAACAACCAACAGAAATATAAGAACACACATGTTTAAAATGTATATAAACAAAGTCGCATTAATAAAAACAATATCCAACTATATCTGATGTTGAAATGTTGGCTGTATTGTTTGAAGCAATCTTTTTCGTCTATACATATAGTAAAAACGCATTATAATTGTCAAAGTTTATTCTACAAATTTTGTCACATTAAATTCTTTATATCGCTTTGCAGCACGTTACAGTAGCTTAAAAATTATTAAATTGATACGCTGCAGTTCAAGATTCATCATTCTCGGTATATACTATTATAATATGTAAAACATCATCAAAGTCATCAGTAGAGTTCGATAACAATATGTTATCAGGTTACTGTATGTATACTGGATCACATTAATTTATACAATAAATGATTGTAAGTTGATACAAATCCTCCGCAATAAATTTTGACTCAGCTCGCGCGTATATCAATAGTTATCCACATGCCAGACCGCAAACAAAATGTCTGAATATAAAAAGAGACTTTGTACGTTATTGTTCTTTATCACTAAGGTCCTCCTAGAATTTGGTGCTTAAAACGGTCGCTCCCTTCGCTTTGCAGTGCCCAATTTATAAACGGAAAAATCGGATATTTAACAGGAGCTCCACAAATTGATGGTTGGATTTCGACTTTCAGGTCATAAACCGTTATGTGTTTAGAAATTTATGGCTTAGTACAGGTATTTCTTAATTTTTATTATTTTATGAATTCCTTGGTTATAAATATTATAAATTTTTAGTACGATATTTCTTTCAAAATATATGTTTTTCAAAATGAAGTGATTTAATTTTCATTGAAAATATAAAATACATTCCTTTATATTAAACAGGGTAAGCGCCGACAATTTATCTTTTTGTCCGGAGCGTGAAATTCGACGCGACGCGACGTAACCGCTTACCCTAAGTTTTAGTATTATTTAGTGAACACGTCCATAAATCTGATCCAATGCTTCACTGTAGAACAACACTCGCATTTTAATCTGTAATATTTGTTAATACTATTGTTGAGTAGAAACGATGCCCTGTTAAGTATCTGATAATTATTGATTCCTGTGTTACACAATTACGTAGACTTAAGTTTGCACGATGTTTGCTTAATATGTTAAAAAGTACATTAATTTATTACGAAGATCAATATTACAATCATTTTTTTATGATTACAAAGTAGGAGTAACTTGATATGTAAGTAATGTGGCAGGCCACATATTATAATATGTATAAGCATCTATGATTTAGATTTCTAAGGTAACTTGTCGAATACTTGCATTATATAATTCCAGTAAATATTTATTAAGCTTTAACTTTTTGTGTAACTATTATAATTATATCCTTATTCCGAATCAAACAATAAAAATCGTAGAACTCTAATTACATTTGATATTGTATACTATTTATTCGATTATGGGATAAAAACCTCAAATCCCATAAAAAAAAATTAAACAGTTAACCACATTTATAGAAAAACACATTAATTGTTAGGTATTATTTATACATATTTCGTAAAAAGAATACATTGAAAGAGATATATAATTATTAATCAATAAATATGGAAAATATTTTATGCATCGGTGACTTTTGAAAAGCTTATAATACGAGTATTTAAGAATTTATATTTGCATAATGGTTCGAAATAAGCATTCTTGCAATTAATTTGTTATAATATGTTACATACGAAAACGTTTCGTAATAAATAATTTGGCACTATATAATTAGAAAATTTTACAATGTCGAATAAAATGTTTATTATAAATATAATAATTGTAACATGATTTTACAAATAAACTTATGCATCTTCAATTTTTTTATTTACACTTATTTTTTAAACTTTATTTTTGGCAACCAATCCTCCAGATTATTACTGCCATTGTCGAGTTATTAATATTCCAATTGTCGAGTGAGTATTTCAATCTCAATGTTAAGTTCATGTTAATGTCCCAACAAGATGGTGGCTCCCTTGTTACAACTTTCCAGGGAATTTTTGTGGCATTTCAGAATTCATTTTTCGTGGTATTATTTTCCAGTCACTTCACTTATGCGCAATAAACAAACTATATTACATAAAACACCACCAATTTTACACAATATAGAATCAAGTAACACAAGATTATGAATAAAAAATTAACTTCATTACATGAAAGACTAAAATCCCGCCAAAAACTCTTTATTTACACTTGAAGGCCTTATTCATATAAATCAGACACAAATAAAAATAAAAAGTATTCGACCGCATACCATACATCAGTTTATTGCTTTGGCTCTATTTCCACCTCTTTTTGTATTATATCTCTGTATAATAAGAACGTATATTTCTTTCATCTTCATCTATTGGAATTTTTGATAATGAAACTAGTCTTTGCTTACATGTATGTTCATATGATTATGCAATTGATGTCGTTATTTTTTATAAAACTGAGCATACATCAAATATTAAATTTATTAGTTAATCTCACGTACAGGTATTTGCTAACACCGATGCTTCATCGTAACTAGATTTCATTGTTAATCACCACAAGTAAGCTGTAACTGGTTGTAAATATCAACAGAATAAAACAATGATAAGTCAGGAACTTCACAACGTTGTAATTTTATAAAGTTGCTAAATGTCAAATATACATTATGTTGACAATAAGTTATTGAAACAATAAAACTATTGTTAACTCTAATAGAAAGATTCATAAGAGCATCTCTACTTCTGTAGTTGACATTTTTGACAGTTGTCAATTGTCATTGCAGTTTTATGGAAGTTAGATAAAATAATATGATTTTTTTTTAAAGAAAATAGAATATATTTCCTGAAAATTATCATAATGGTTCAGCCGCGTCCCTGTGGTTGCAAAGGTTGTAGAACGTGTTTGATATGTGAAACTCAATATGGTGCAGAAACCTTGAAACTACAAATGGCACTGGACAAACGAAAAGGTTATGTTTATTGTCCATATTGCAATAAAGCTTGGGAAGGATGGGATTTAGATTTGTATAAACAACACCCGGAGCACACAGGGCAATCTATCGATTATCCCGGAGTATACATTCAGCTGGATTTTATAAATGAAGACGAAGAAAATAGATTAATGGAGAATATAGATGACATGCCTTGGGACTCTTCACAGAGCGGACGCAGGAAGCAAAACTTCGGGCCAAAAACAAACTTTAAAAAGAAGAAAGTGGTTCCCGGCCAATTCGATGGTTTCCCTGAATTTTCTAAATTTCTGCAAGACAGATTTGATGATATTGATATTTTAAAAGATTATAAAGTTATCGAACAATGCTCATTAGAATATGACCCCTCTAAAGGTGCATCCATAGACCCTCATATAGATGACTGCTGGATTTGGGGCGAGAGAATAGTGACTGTAAACTGTTTGTCAGATACTGTCCTGACAATGACTCCATATTGTGGCGAGAAAAAGAAGTATAACTTGTATTGTGCAGATGAATATAAGCCAATAATTGATAACAATGGAACACTCATAGAGGACATTAAAGGAGTTAATATATCTGCCTTGGAGGCTTGTATTCCTAAATATAACTCTGATTTCATTGTAAGAATACCTATGCCAAGGTAATTGTAACAAGATTCTAATATATTTTGCTTAAATAATGAACATATCCAAATAATTTCTTACACAATTATAAATTATATGTGAATAATATATAAAGTACCTTAATTACTTTTCATTTTTTTCAATCAATAATATTTTTTTCTCTAAGATAGTGCATATCTTTAAAACGATAGTCCTGGATTAATTATTGTTATGTCTTTACATTAAAGTTCACAAACCATCATCTGTATTTAAATTTATATGTCATTCTTTTTAGTAGACAAATCGCTGTTCAAAATATAATTTTAAGTGTAGTATTGAGTTTTTAAAGGTAAGATAGATTTGTTTCCATTGGGAATTAGTGTTTTGGTGAAGGTTTGGGTTAATTGTAACTATTATTATAAAGAAGCAGTTTTTGAACATGTTTCTAAGAGGTAAATGTTGGCTATTGCTTATATAGATAGTAAACATCTGTTACTGTCATTAAGTAATGTTTGGGCTGACAGGGACTTAATAAACATGACCATGTTTTGGTCATTCAGTTTGAATATGACACAATTTATATACATCTAATCACAATACTACATACATACGTAGTGTTTGTACTTACTTTGCTATTAAAAGTTATAAAAGTATGATTTGAATTTTTCACATGATTATGTTATACATAAAGTATAATTGTTCATGTAAATGCTTTTGAAGTATGAATTCAAAGTGTAGTATATTTATAAGTATATGTATAATAAGGCAGCCAACTGTACCATTTTCTGCATTAACATCCTGTATTGCTAAATGTGCTCTTTCATTGCAATATATAGTAAAATGGTCCCTTAAAACGTTGGATGTGTCATGCATATCATTCAAATATATTTTTCAATGCTACCACATTATATACATATATATATATAGAGTAGCATCCATACACACTGCTGGAGTTCTGAGAAAATCTCAGTGAACACCGCTACACCATACTATGCTTATGATTAAATTTAATATGTTTAGTTTCAAAAACTTCTATGACATTTCATAGAAAAGCCCTGAAGTGGTTAAAATATCAATCAGAAATTTGTATTAAATTTTTTAATATATTATTTCAGAAGGTCACTTCTAGTACTTTATGGAGAACCAAGATATCACTGGGAGCATTGCGTGCTACGTGAAGATATAACAACTAGGAGAGTTTGTATAGCATATAGGGAATTTACACCACCATATATGAAAGATGGCCTACATAAAGATGTAGGGGATGAGATTAGACAGAGAGCGAAAATGTTTTGGGATCACAAAACAAAAAATCAAGATACCAGTGTTAATTTGCAACATGTGTGAATACTTATTTATTAAATTGGCATTACAATACTGTTCCTTAGTTTTATTATTAAACTGAGTACATAACCATAGACAATTTTTTTTTGGTTTTTAGTATTAGACCACAATCTCATTTGATGAGAGGAACTGACTCTCAAGGGTAGCTGCCAAAACACACCTGCAGGTGCTTGGCAAAGGATTTTCAACTTGTTGGTGGTACCTAGCAGATTTAGGTAAAACTTTACCACTTTGCTATGGTTACATCACAATATTTTCTTTTATTCAGAGCTTTGCCGCAGTCGCAAGGGTTCAATATCACTGATCACTGTAATGTATGCTATGTCGTTTTCATTCCCATTCATTTAGGATGTTACCATTATTACATAAGTACCAGGCTGTATGTAAGTAACGTGTAGTTGTAAGAAATTTTTTATTTCTTTTAACTAGTGTGATTATACATCCAGAGAAAGAAACAGTATGCATTATTAATGAAAAGCTCGAACTTGAGACACCAGGTAATGCATATTATGATCAATACAACTCGAAAATTCATCAGTAAACCTGGTTTGATATATTAGTTTTCATCATATGAAAGAAATATTCAAATTATGTGCATTCAAATACGTAAAACACTTTTTCGCTTGTTCGTTTTAAGTTTGGAAAGTCTAATCAAAATTCGATGAAGTCTGGGTGTTGCCAATTCACGATTCAAGGCATTCATAAGGAGTAATAAAACATTGAATGGACTAAAACTTCATTTTAAACCAAAATATTGTTTATTATCCCACCAAACACCTCAAATAAAGATGTGGATATCAGTTTTGCGTTTCTCGAGATAATTAGGTCAAGTAATAATTCATCTATTTTTTTATTTATTTAGAACCAGAAACGATTACTCGTAACCCCTGAGAATATTGCAACTCTTTAACCATTCAGTCGGTATAAATAAAATATTAGCGGTCCGCTGTTCAGTCGTGCGCGGATCACCTCATATTATAGATGCGAATGTGAGGTTGTTTCTTTATTTATAACGCTTTCACGCCTTAATTAACCAATCATCTCACAGTTTTGCATAAACGTCCGGGTACCAAAAAGCACGCAGGGTACCTTTCATCTAGAAAAAGCACTATTCAGAACGAGCGATAGTTTAAATCTGCAATAACGCGGGCGTAGTCGTGGGTAAAAGTTAGTAACGTATTATTCAATAACTTTTAGAAATCTTTCCAAACTGAAATTATAAATTAATAGCTCAACTTAATTTATTCAGGTCATTAATATTTTATTTATAAGAACATATTTATTTAACATGATTTTCCTATGTTTTATATAAAACCTTAACAAATTGACATTGTTATCAGTGTAATCATATCTGCTTTCTGATAAAAGAAAGTGTTGATAACATTTAGAACACTTAACACGTACTCATTAAGTAGGTGTTTATAATATTACATATCATTGTGTACATCCAGTTTTTTCTGGGTTAAACTAATATTTATTTATTTATTTTTGCTTCTTCCACTTTGTCAGTTATTGTTTATCTTTCATTTTAGATACATCTGAAGTTATTATTAAGATTTGATTCCTTTGTAAAGTTTCATTATTAAATTTTAAGCAAAATGTTCATTAAAAATTGGAAAAACTGAGTTCTTCATATCTGTTTGAAAGAATATCTGATACATTATTTTATTAGGAGTTTTAATTTTCTCTCATCTTTTATTATCCTGTTACTTGTTTGAATGTTTCTTCATTCGTGTTTTTATGATGCTACTCAGGCTCATTAATGGCAGTTGGTAAACTGTAAAGCTAAAAAATCAATTCACTGAAAGATGATATTTGAAGGATGGAAAATATTGTATGTAGAGTGATGAGAAATAATATGCAGATAGTTGTTTTTTTAACATCACGAAATATAAACAATATCTACATTCGATAAATGTTAAGGAAAATAGAAAATATCTAAAATAGAAATATTGCGAGTAAATATCACAATTTACGCTACAATATTTTGTTTAACTGAAAGCAAGGTTAACTCTTTATTATTTTATTACTAAAATTATATTTACAGAAACACAATAGGTGTATCGTATTTACAAGAAAAGCATCTAATCTCTTACGTTATCAATATTCACATTAATCATATAAATGACAAATACACGTGGATTATGCATTTTATTTATTCACTGTAGATGTCACTTATTATTTGCTGTATATACGTCAATTTAGTGTTTCATCGCTATATTTGTGATATGAGCTAACAAAAAGCAAGAACATACATGTTTTCAATTCTTATCGATTAAATGCTATATAATTATTTTTGTACCGAAGTATTCTTAGAAATACATATTCATATTTTGAAATACAAACGAATCATTTAATTAATACACACTTATTAAAGTTAAATCTAAAAAACAACGGTTAATGATTGGTAAATTTGTTTAATGTAAATGAAACAGGACATAACAGGATTTTGTTTTTTGAATGATCGACTCTCTAAAAAAAAAATTGATTTTGAAAATTGATTTCACAGTGATTTATTATTTTCAAATAAAATGTTCTCAAGCTAGACTCGACTCTGTATGAGCGATATAAATAGTTTTATTTTCAGCTTTGTGCTCTGCCTCAGCTTCACGCGCCATGATCATTTGTTCCTTTATCTTCCACAGCATCAGTGCCTTTTCACTTTTCATCTTACGAATGCAACGGGCCAGAAGAAGTGCGAATATAACTCCCAATAACTGAAAATTTAACATGTGTTTCAATTGCATGTATTTACAAGAATTACGACTTACGGACGGAAACCTATACCTAAGCACACCTAATGGAATGATTTTTAAGGGTCTAAATGTGTTACGAGATAGATTCACGAGATCTAAAGATGAGATAGTCAATGTAACATTCAATTCAATGCATTCAAAAATAATAATTATATTCATTTTTGCATTAAAAAGTCCGAGTTTTATAATGTTGGAAAGTTTTTTTAAAATAGTAATTTAGGTAATCAATTTTAATAAGTTTGCCATATACGTTTTAATAAAGAGGTCACAAATATTAGAAAAATTAACGTATCAGTGTTGATAATCGCGATCATTATCTTATATATTATCTTACAGAATAATGAATTTCATTTTCTTATATATCGCTCTAGTTCGTTTTATTAATATGAATTAATAAGTAATTAATTCTTTGTAATGAAATCTCCATACATCTCAAGACTCACTGAAATTGTAAATAATACTGATTTTCCATAAAACAAGATTTTCATATAATAAGTAATTTACGTCTGTAAATTAGTAAATTCACTTCTGAAAAATTAATTGTTTATATTATTGCTGGAATTACAACATATAATAATTGTATTTAACCTCTTTTAGTTTTATTATATGCAGACTCGGGTCTGTAAACCCGTAAGCATATCCACATTTTAACAAAATTAGGATGTGAGTATTGTATAAAAGAAACGCAATATTGTCGCATATTTCCGTACTCTTCTTTACTTACTTTAATAAACATCACAGAAATACCGAGCACGCCTATAACTGTTGAATTTTGCAACAACACGTTAACCAATGCGGCCTTGCAGCTTGCTGAATACATCCTCGTGCAAAATACATCTTCGTCGTTGACGCAGCAACTACTGGGGATCACCATTGTCACTAGATCCCCGTCGATTTCTTTGGATATGACCACAGTTGAGTGGTTGTTATTAAATTCCATACCCATGTAATCTAAGAATGAGTTACTTCCGCAACAACCCAACTATAAGCAATAAAATGTGAATTATTATTAAGAAAAAAATATTATAGTGTTATATTATACATGTTTTTAAATAGAAAGACTTGGAGATGTGTAGTAGCATTAATTGTATAAGTAATTCTTGTATCGTGAGATTTTTCTTTATTCTTTTATAATTTAGTACTAAAATACTATCAGATTTTACTGTCAGGCTCTTTCTATGTACCATAATTTTTTTCTATACTAATATTATAAAGCTGGAGGCCTTGTTTGTTCGTTTAGTTGAAAGCGCTAATCTCAGGAACTACTGTTCGGACTTGAAAAAATTTTCAGTGTTAGATAGCTCATTTATCGAGCAAGGTTTATCGGGTTTATACCATCCCCTTAAAATCAATAGAAGCGGAGCACAAATGAAGAACGTTTCAAAATCATTTTTGTTTCTTTTGAGAGTTTTCGCTGGGTGTTCGCGTTTGCCCAAAGTAACTATTCCACGGGAACGAAATCGCGAGCAGAAGTTACTATCTAATAATAACATCTATGATCAAGTTTGCAAATAACAACAATATTGCAACAAAATAACAACCTTAAGACTTATCACATTACAAATAATAAGAAGTGTAGACCGATAAGGAACTGTTAACAATGCACAAATATTTATATAACTCACCGAAGTTTGGAGGCTGTCTATTTCGTCTCTAATTTCCGGGTCATGATTATAGCTCAACACCGGTACGTATATATAACTTTTAATCGTGTTCAAGTCCATCGAGAAGGCCAGAATAACAACAACCAATTTGATGATGAGAATAATGGTTAAAAGAAATGCATACTGAAAATGAACAAATAAGATTATTCGGTAGTATTCGTATTAACGTCACCGCAGTCGTTTCGCTAGTCTAACGTAGGTTAACCGATTTATTTTTCTCAATTTTCCCGTCTCGTTAGCGGTCGGCGAGCGCACTTCGGTGGCGTTACTACGTAAGTATCGATTATTCTTTCCTCCCACATTACAGTTTATATTTTGTATTTAGCAAACATTTTTCCAGATTATTACTGCCATTATCTAGTAGGTATATCACAAGTGCCTTGCGATAATTTCTGTATTCTAACAAGATGGTAGCTCCCATGTTAGAACCGTCCAGGTAGTTTTTTTTTTAGAATTCATGCTCCGTGGTATTTTTTTCCATTCACTTCACTTATGCACAATAACCAAATTTTATGACGTAAAACGCCACCAATATTACAAAATGTAGACAGTAATCACAACATTATAAATAAAGTATTACATAAAAGCCACTACTTGCCAAACTAAGATCTCGCTGAAAACTCTAACATTACAGTTATAAAATATCATAGTTTATTATTTTCTTTTATTTTGATAATAACCATTCTAGCCCTATCATAATTTAACGGTAATAAAATTAAAATCTATCGAAAATCCTCCTTCGTAACATCGTCTATCCTGCCTCATTGTCAATAGAATTTCAACAAAATTATCAGATAATTTTATTAAAATTTTATAGAACATACTGATGTCTAGTTTAGTTAAACAATGGTTCTCAATTAAGTTCATCCGAATATTCTAGGCCAATTTCATCAGAAGATGTTGGGTGTCATCTATCACTTCATAAAAAAGTTCATAAAAAGCTTAAAATGGCTTTTATAGAGTAAGCCGTGTCTAAAGTAACGTACCTAAAAGATGAATAAACAAGTTTTAATCCTTTTTTTTTTTGAACTGACTATGCTATTGACCTGGCAAGGTCTTTACAGCTTCACCGGACTACAAGTTTTAATACGTTGCGAAAAAAGCTATTTGTATGGAGTTCAATTGGATGAGTAAGTACTTCTAATGTGAGATAACATAAAAAAAAGTATAAGATTGATCTAAATAGTGATTTATGTATATATCTTCCGTTATATATATATATATATATATATGCTAGGTAGTGACCTATAGAAGAAGATATATACGAAGATATAGATGAAGATATATACATCGCTTTTCATATTTACTGTATCATTTTTCACCATTAAGTAATAGTCATTTTGAGACGTCTTTACATGTAGTTATATCTCTTAAAGCATAAAAATGGAGTGTGACTTCACGTGCGATAGAAGTGGAACTTAGTATACTGATTAATTTTTAAGAGAATGAAATGAATACACTATGGAGGTAACGAACGTTAGATTTCGACATTATTTTGTAATATTTTAATACATATGTTAATAATACAAAATTAAGTGTTAATAATACAGAATAGTTTTTAAAAGTGCGTGATAGTCACTATGATTCAACAGAAAATAATGTCCTATAGATTTCATCGTTTCTTTCTCTCTCTCACTGTCCTCATCGCAAAAAGAGGAGACAAAGATAGGGAAACTATATAGAAACGTATTCTATCGCATTCTCTCATAGTCTATAGGTGCTATATATACATTTATAGCTATTTTGTTTTCGTTACATGTATTCGTTTCATAAATGTACCGAAAGAAATGTTACTTAAAAAATGTTCATGTAAAGAGACTAGACCGGGATAAACGAGGGCAAATGGGTTTTACACATATCGGTCTTTTTGTTAGGCGAATAAATATAATATATAAAGAACTTACCAAATTCACCATGCAAGTACTCTGTTTCAAGCTGCCGAAGAATCCAAACAGAGATATGACAAGCAGCATCAAGCCGAGAAATATGCACATAACTGACGGTGTCACGAACAATCCGGTTTTATCGCTCTCGAAGAAGTGAGAGAAACTGTGGTAGTGAGAATACACAGAGATACCGAGTACTATCATCAAACCCGCTATAACCTGTGAACACAAATGTATATATATAAAACGAAAATACAGTTCCTTTAGGGCTCAGTCACGTCAAAACTACTGATCGTATCAACATAAACTGAAAATTATATGCGAAACTTTATATAGTTAGCTCTAGATTACTTATTCGTTGTATTCGATTTACCGCTTGCAACAATGTAGTGTAAATGCATAGCAAAGCGGGCGGGAAATGGCTAGTATAATTAGGTATCTAATTTTGGTAACTTCAAAGTCTGTAGAGATATTTAACTTAACACTCATATACTGTTCTTATTTGTTAATAAACTTTAATATCCGTCTATGTGATGAATTGTCGTGTTATAATTATATTCGTCAAAATTACAGCATATACATATAGCGAGTAACACACTTGTAACGTCACTATATCTGATTCCATCTCAAACAGCTATCTATGTCTTATATCGCAGTGTTTCTTTTTTGGAGGACAATACTGAGTAGTCTTAAAGCTTATAATCTATCAAAGAGATGTCCAATATTGTTACATTTAGACTCATTTGCATATAACACATAAAAAAATAATTATTTTTTTTATGTGTTACCTTAATAATAATAAGTGGTAGAATTTGCGTTAAGGTTGTCCAAAAATTGGTTAAATAATTATATTTAATGCTCACTAATTTTTATTTTATTTTATGTATTTATCGCACCAACATAAATAATACACATAGATAAAATCACATACGGTCAATTACAAAATAAAATTACTGTGCAATAATTACAATCACAGGCATGCATGACATTAATAGATGACAAAATAAACTAATTCTAATTAGGAACTATATAGACAGAATAATAGATATTTTTTACAAGTACACAATTAAGTTATGATTTTAAGCAAGTGCCGCTGGAATGATCCAAATGCATCAAAAAATATGGCGATGTTGTTATTTGTTCGAGATACATCGTTATAATACTATAAATATGGATTTGTTTGTTTGTTACGCTTTCATGGCTTAATTACTTAACCGACCATGATATTTTTCATAAACGTTGTCAGGGATTTAGAAAAGGGCATAGGGTTCTTTTCATCCAGAAAAAATGTAGTTTCTGAAGGATAGGTAAAATCTATAGTAACGCCACCGAAGCCGCAGGCAAACGCTCGTCAAGTAGATAATTCTGTATTCTATGAACATAAGTTTGATTTGGCATTGTTATTACCAGTTCTTTTCAGAAGGTGAATACTCTATACTCATGCTAGGATTAGACTTTCAAACATTTGTGACTAAAATTAGCCGTAGACCCCAAAGATATGTATACAAATCATGAAGTAGGTACTTATATTGTGACTTTTACTGATAAGATGCTGATTGGAGTTTTTGGCGGGATTTTGGCCTGTCATGTAGTGGATTTTATATTTTATTCATAATCTTGTGTTACTTGACTCTATATTGTGTAAAATTGCTGGTGTTTTATGGAATATAGTTTGTTTAGTGCATAAGTGAATAAGTGAAGTGAATGGAAAATAATACCACGGACCGTGAATTCTAAGATGCCACAAAAACTCCATGGAAAGTTCTAACAAGAGAGCCACCATCTTGTTGGAACATTGACATTATTCAACAACACTTATTGTGTAAAATAATTTGTAATATCTATTGAAATAAAACACTGACACTGGCAAGTGCTTCTGCGGAGCCAAAACAAGAAGAAGAAAAAGATGCTGATCACGATTCACGATGTAAGACTAAAAGGAAATTGTATTGGTAAGTACAATAAAATGAAATTTGTAAAATATTCCACGTTCTAGAATTTACCTAAACTAAATGTCATTCAAATAATTCATTAAATGATAAAAATATGTTTTAACGGGACTTATCACGATTATATTAACCAAGTTAAAATAAGTGATAAAACTCGCTCGCTATTTTCATTGTTAATTAGTCAAAAATGTAGGTAATGTTCTCATTTTTAAAGTGCAATGGTATCCTTTCAACTTTTCAAGCGTGACTGAAGGACAATATTGAAACAATTCACTACAATCATGACTATAATATAACTATGACCATAACGCTAAAAAAGTTATAACATACATTTATAGATGCGGAAACTTGTAAATGGTCATCGTTTATGTTTAAACGTGTAATGTATTTCTTTTTTTGTCTAGCTGTAACTTTCCCTAAGAATTTAAAATAAAATAAATACCTACTATTATAAAATTGAATAAAGTGTTCAACTCATCCAATCTCCGACACAACTGAATCTATTTTGACTAAACGTGTACAGATAAATAGAGGAATTTTCAATGTTTCTAAAAGCGGTTACAAGTAATGATAACATTAACAAATGAAATGCTTTCGTCCACAATGAATCCAGAAAAAATATTTAATTTTCATGAAATATCTAAACCATTTTCACAAATCATAGTCAACAATAATCACGTTATTAACCGGGGCCGCGCGTTCCGTCCGCGTTGAATCTTATTTAAAAAAAAACAGTTAGTAATAGAATCATCTGAATGTAATGTAAGTCCATTTACTTATCGATTTTTCTTGAGTACGACTCAAGTCACGTCGTCATTAAATTTACAATAACTTTTGATACAGTAGACCGAATTTAATGAAAAAAAAAAACTAAATGTTATTTGGGGATATGCTTCATGATTTTACCGGTTTTATCGTAAACGTAGTACTTTAGCAATGATGCGTGTTCAAACAAACAAACAGACAGACATTTCTAAAAATGATTGAAATGTATTTTATAACTTACTAGCTGACCCGTGCAACTTCGTCTGCACCAAATCGGTTATCACTGGTGTCAATTGTATTTTTAAACGCGAAATTTTTTAATAAACCTAAAACCTTATTGCAGCCACACCTACGGTTTCCAGTTGTGAATTCAAACTATCAAGGGACTCACTCAATCATGTACCCAGATGGTATGTGAGAAATCTTTTAAAACAACCCGTTCGTAGCATCATCTACCGGGTTCAATTAAAATAAAAACTAACCTACATATATTGGCGGTAATGTGGAAAAAAGCTTTAGAGGTCTATGGACCCCCAGTTTCTAACGAAGTTCCTTACCCTTTTTTGTAAACGTTTACTATACAGTCAATAAAGTTTACATTATAAAATATCAAGTTGATAGAGTTAAATTGTAAATTAAACGATAAAATATATTCATAAAATAAATAATGATAAATGACACACTGAATGATATCATAACTATTTTCAACTTGTATTAAAACTTTTTCACACTCCATTGTACTGAAGAAAAATATAAATATTAAAAAGATATGAGCACAACGCGCCAAATGTCACTTGTTTTTGTTTTTTGCGAGTATCAGCTATTTTTAAATACTGAGCATACATCCAAGTAAGTTAGTAAAATATTAATAGGAGCAACTTCGAAGGATCCTTCTCTAGCTAAAAGATCAGCTCTTTCATTCACAGTTATACCTATATGAGAAGGGATCCATTGTAAAACAATTACTTTGTTCTTTGCTTTGAAATCTAGTGTAAATAGTGTAGGCTATCGGTATTCCTCGAAAAGTCGAGGTACACCGAGCTACGTGTTGAGAATTTTTTAAAACGGATAAAATAACAATTTAATGGACTCATTTGATTGTGCAAATGATAAGGCCTCTGCAATTGCTATCAATTCAGTGTTCATAATTGAAACATTTTCATCAATTTGAAATTTCATAAAAGTTTTGGAATTTGACTCAACAAATGCGGCTCCTAAATAATTACCAGCTTTAGATCCGTCAGTGTATATTTTAATAAAATTTTGATAATATTTATTTATATATCGAAGACAAATCTTTTATTTTAAGAATATCATATTGGCGCTTTGGCTTCCAAATACCATCTCCATTTATTTTAATTATATTGTGCAAATCAATGTTATCGACCCAGGTGTGTAAAGTGAACATTGCATGTTTTATACTTGTTTGAATTGAAGTATTTTTATATTGAGAAAAAATAGAAACTAATTATGGTTTTTTTCTGTTACGCCAATAGAGTGATTATAAGAGGTGGACAGTTCTTCTAATACATTAGTTAGTTCGTTTTTTTTTCGAATGACTTAAATTTAAATAGACTTTTGCCAGCTAAATATTGTCTCTTAAGTTGTACTACTTGTAATACTTAAGTTGTACTTGTAATACTAGTTGTAATACTTTTAATGAAACCCCTGATAATTCTCATGGCCTGGTTTTGGACTTTTTCAGGTTTATGGAAGTTAACCTGAGCACTATTAGCATAAAGGAAGCTCGCATAGTCATTTCGACTACGTATAATATTGAATTATAAACGAACTAAATGTTATGGATGAACACCCCAATTAGAACCGGCTAATGCTTTGAACACGTTGAGAAACTTAGAGCTAGATTCTGCAACTGCATTGAAATGTTTACCCCATTTTATGTATGATAAAGATAGCGACAACTATGTAAGCGCCTGTTATAAACACATGTATTCAAGATGGCGTCAATCCCAAGTCATATGTCTACGTTTATCGTTGTTTTTCAATATCATAATGGTTAATAAAGTAAAATAAGTTCTTTGCAATATAAAAAATAAAATGGTTTGGATTGAACTATTTTATTTATAAAGAATATCATCGGGCACATTATTGTTAATAACAAAATTGTCTGGCAGTGATAACTTCATGTTTTTAATAGCGTTTATAAGTTACTGACAAAAAATGTTCCTTTAATTATTTATAAATCAAAATTTTTGATCTGTAAAGGTGTAATGCGTATTAAAAAACACAACGTTAACCGGCTACCAGGTATCTTGAATCCTGTTTGGAAGGGCATAATATATCTTCATATTAAAGAACCAGCTTTTCTAAAATTCTCGCTCTTCCAGCGTTGCTGGCTCTTGTACTAAGGTGTCGCAAAAAGTCTAGTTACATTAACTTCATTTTTTTGTCTTTCATTATCCTGGAGAACCCTTTTGGGACAAAAAGTATCCTAAATGTAACCTTGTAATATTAGTTATTACTGTGTCAAGTTTCGTTAAAATCGGTTCAGTACTTTCAGCGTGACGCGTGTTCACACGGTCAAGAAAACAGACAGACAAAGATTGTAAAATGATTATTTTTGGCTTCTATATCGATAACAAAATCTACCACGTACAAATTATTAAGAAATATTTAATGGACAGTTTTATGGTAGTATAGATAGATATTAGATATGTATAGATAGAAGATGGAAGTTTTCTGAGAACTCAGATTCTTATAAGAATTTAGTAATTAAGTTTAACTACAACTGCCAGCAAATATAAAACCTTCTTCTTTCAAGGTTTTCTATCTGAACGTCGGCTACCGTTTCGTTATCGTCGCAATAGCAATATTACTTAAAAAGTAATTAGGACGTGGTTTATCACCTACACCGCTGTAAGTAATGTAGGTATTTCGAACTATCATATGTAAAATTAACATTGTGAAATAGATTTCATATTAAATTGACTGTAGTACTTACAATAAACATAGTTGTTATAGTCAACAACAGAAATCTGATAGATTTCATATTGTACTGCGTTTCTGTTTTGGTGAAATGCATTTTCTGCGTATTAGGTGCTGGCTGGACGACCATTTTGTTACCACTCTCACTAAAAACAACTGACTGACTGCCTTCCCATTCAATGCCCTTATGAGAGCTGACGGATATCGTGACTGATAAGTCGGTTTTTAATCTGATAATGTATGTTTTTAGTCCGCACAAACAATGCTACGTTTCTATACGAAGGCACGATGTACACTGTGATTAATTGTAACTGAACCTATAATTAATATATACGATTCTAGCTAATGTTCCAACGTGAATACATGCTAATAATAATTATTAATCCTTAGTTAACGAATGCCGCTATATTTGAGACATTATAAATATTCTAAAATTCTTTTTCGGACTGACTACGCTATTGGCCTGACAGCTTCACTGGACTACTAAGGCCAGCGCTTAAGGCACTCAGATGTTTCAGGAATTCTATTAGGGTCTGTATTAAATATGCGCGCTACAAGGTCGGCAATTGTCAACGCGATCTGGTTCATTCTTCTTCAATGGTTGAACGCAAATACATTTTCAAAGTTTCACATAAGTCGATAAGTTTTCTTACATAACATAAAAAAGTATTTCACCTACTTGTAATAAATGCGAAAAAGTTGAAAATATGCATCACGTTGTCAGTGTACCCAGAACATATCTGGGAGGATTGCTTTTGTGGGACATTGATCCCAATGTTTGCGATAGGAGCGATTTTCATGCTATACTTTCAAAAATTGATAATGCTAACGCCCTTTGAGCGTACGATTTGACTGCTAGTTCATGTATATGAAAATTTGATAATATTTTTGTAAGCAAAACAAATGAATCATTCTCTATGAGTACTGTAGCTTAGTAGTAACAACCTAGGTAGCGTGGTAGGGATTTGTGCAAGAATGCCACAAAGACTTTCTTATAGTTTGCCTCATTGTGTGATGAACCAGTAACGGACGACGACCGGATGACAACCTCTCGGTGACCGCTGTTGTTTTTAGATTGTAATACCATCGTCGATTTATGGAAAAAAAATTAAGCCACTCTCCTATCATTATTGAGATCAATCGTGCCTATTACCATTATTATTTATATAAATGAAAAGCAACTGCCGAATGTATATAAACGCATTCAGTCCAGAAAAACTTATATATATACCGATTTCAGTAATTCTTTCATTTTTGTGCTTGGAATAATTGTCGGAATAAGATTGTGAGAAAGAAAATTTCTCCGAAATCATATAAAAAGGTTTTTTTATATATCGTAAGGATAAATGGAGTATTACCCATCTTTTATTATATTCGTTTGATTGATTACTCTACTTGTCACTGCGAGGTTTAATTTATGCGAAATAGTGCAGCGGCCAATACTTTGTTACTCTGTTGCAGCACCCGGGGAGCATGTGCAGGGGAATTAAAGGTACATTTCCTGCGAATGCGAGTAACATCAAAAGTGAAAAATTTGTATTGAAAAAAGAAAAAAAATGGGTTTAAAATTACTTAGTGAATGAGACAAATTTTTGTAAGTGGTAGAGCCACGCTGAAGCTGTTATTGGTTTCAGCATGAATGGGTCGGCTCGTCCGGGGCAATATCACCCTCTTACAGAAAACCGATGTGAAGTAACAGCGTTTGCATTGTTGCGTTTCGTTCGATCAGTGAGAGCGCCGGTTACCCACCTACCCTCCCCCTCCTCTCTCCATCCCTTCCCCTTCCCCCAAACTGGCTGGCAACGCACTTGCGACTCCCAGCTATTCGTTTGCCTCCTATGATATAAAAAAAAAGGTAAGATCTTCAAAAACATCGACAGAATTGATATTAATGTTCGGTTATTGAGTTGCCATTCTATTTTATTATATGGTCTTTGGGTTTATAATATTTTATTGGTCAACAAAACCGTGCGAAGTCGAAACGGGTAGCAATTTAAAAGTATATCGAGCGTCGCTCATTACTAAGTGTCACTAAATTATGCCTTTGTCCACATAAAGATTCCAACAAGTCGCGACTCCATCTAAACGATAACTCTTATCGCTATTATCTTATCTAAGCCTATCTTTATAGATTTATGGAAAATTCGACTGTGACGATTCTAAAATGCATACCTATTGTTGAGTGAATATATCGTCGGACGCGAGCTGTTAGATTTTGATACAACTCGCGTAACTTTTTATAAAATTGCGTGAGAATGAGAATGCAATATAATCGTGAACAGCTCCTTTCTATAATAAAAAACAACACATCTGATGATCGAAGCAGGAAGTCTTTGTATCTATGTATTATTAGAATTTATAACAAGGTTAATTATCTTGCTCAAAACTCTTATCGACGATAACTTCAGTATTTGATAAATTTATCGATTTTTTTTCTCAACTTCTAACAATTATGACTTAATTTTTGATTGTAGAAGGCGTACTTTGTGGAAATCTATCGTTAAATATTTATGGAACTTTCATCGCACTTCCAGGCGGATGTCCAAAGTAACGGCCACTATAATATCTAATTAAGTTGTCATATCAATGAAATAATAGAAAGTTCGAAATCTAATAGTCTTCTATCTTTTAGTTTCTAAATAAGTTATTCTCAGCGGAGGACTGGAATCAACTGCAGATGGTTGAACACACTTAAAGGTGGCAGATTTTCAACCCGATGATGATATCTAACCACCCTAAAAGTTAAAAAGACCTAACACAATGTTATGGTTTCGTTACAATGTTTTTTTTTCTAATCTTTTTTTAAATACTTTATAGGTTGTTTGACCACAATCTCAATATTATTTTTTTTATTTATGTAAGCTTGCCTGTAAGATATTTAATCTGTATGTTTCCTTGAATAAATAAAGTTGGCGCACCTAAATGTTTTCTCGTGGGGTAAGTTTTTATACATTAGATGGACTATACATCGATTTCTGTACCATTCTACCGATCTTCATGGCATAGATTTGAACACCTAGAACAATTACAAAATATCCGTTCTGCTCTAATTCAAGTATTTATTAATACAAATAATAATAGCAACAAAGAAAACTTTATCTAAATCATGTTTTTGATAATTTTACGACATAATAAAATTACAAAAAAATATACCAAGCGATAAAGTACATTACGCGACCCCTTTACTACAAAAGTTAGATATAAATCGCCAATTGAAATTAAATGAAAACCAAGAAAATTTTGTCGATTTAATCACTAGATTAGATACAATTATACAAAATTAATAAAATACAACTATTTTTATAAAAGGATACATTAAGATAAAGCTGAAAGTGAACAATATTTTTTAATTCCTTAAGTGCACGATAACGCAATTAGTGATTAACTATCTAATTTATTGATAAACGAACATATTTATAATTTTTTTTAATATTTATAAGCACTTTTTGTAAAATAAAATGAAACAATTCTTTTATCAAATAAAAATATTGTTTACAATACACTTTGCGGTAATGTTGAATGTTAGAAATATTTTAAAAGTTTTTTTTTTAATTAAAAGGCACTATTTCCTTTGTTATATCTATATAAATATTACATAATTTATACATTGACGTATAGATATATGAAAATACTCGTACAGATATGTAATATTATAAATACATACTGAATTAAAATACATCAGTACAAATTTGTAATAATGTTATTAGACTTACTATCACATCCACTATTATACTATATCTATAAACTTTATTAGAATACGTGGAATGTTTTTTTTTATAAAATAATTAGTAATTTAAAAAATTCATTACGTTTTTAAAACGAGCAAAATAGTATTTCTCTGCTTTTTAGTCATGTATGTGTGAAATTGATGAAAACTATATCGTTCTTCTGATCATATCTATGTGAGAAAAATGTTCTCTTCGAAATCCTGAGCTGTGTTTAATTTTTTTTTCTTCTCGAACTGACTACGCTATTGACCCTGCAGGGTCTTCACAGCTTCACCGGACTACTAAGGCGAGCGCTTAAGGCACTCAGCCGATTTGGATTTTTTAGGTAACATACACAAGGGCGCATGCGCACCTCGGCTTGGGATGTTACCTGGAAAAAGTCGCGTCTGTCCTAGCTAACTATTCTAAGCTATTCATACATATATACATTTGTGAACCATACAATCGAAATTGCATGATTCACAAATGAATACGTGTATATCGGAATGAAACCTGTGTTTAATATTTCAAATGTCTACCTTAACAAGAATTCTAAATATAAATTAATCAGAAAGTTCCAAGACAAACAAGCGAGTTAATGAAAATATGATATTAAAATATATTTAGACGAAGGTATTGTCACATTAAATACTTATTTCTAATCACAAAACGATACTTTGTCACGTGAAAGTATCGGGAATCGATTACATAGTTTTAAGCAGTGTGCTGCCCTTGGAACGGGACGTAGACGACCGGAGTACCCTTTTCGCCGTCCGGGTTGAGGGAGGCTCTTATCATGCGCTCTTGGATTTCCCATCGCTTGCGATTGCGCTCTGTCTTGGCTTTGCGGATTGAATTACCCAAGGAGAAGGAGAACACGATGCCGATCAACTGAAACAGATCATAATATTACTATTTAAATAAAATATCTCTAACAAAATCAACTTTCGAATGTATGTAAGCGTAACACTTCAAGCACAACCAATTCTGAAATCTGAATCTATGAATATTGAAGCTTTTAATTATATTTATAACCTAAATTTCCCCCAGGTCTCGTTAAAAAGTAGATAAGATGGAAATTATTATTATTTATTTATTTATTTATCACACAACAATATCACCCTGACAAACAAAAAACCTTGACAAATCCTATACCTAAATCTTCCTCATGAATCACTTTATCTACTGGTAAAAAACACATGAAAATCCGTGCAGTCGTTTTTGAGTTCATCGCGAACAGACAGACGCGGTAGGAGTCTTTGTTTTATTGTCAAATGATAATGATGTAATGATACATTATTAGGAACTAAATTAAAAAAAAAACTAAGCATATGAGTATGTGTTTTAATTCAAAGTTATATAATGATGAAACTATCCTATTATATGAACCAAACTATGATATCCAGTGTATCATGAAAGGACTATCGTGCATGTTTATAATTGTTAAATAACAAATTATGACTCTGGATTTTATACTTTATTAGTTGGTACCCGCGACTTTATTCTTATGAAAAGGGTATTATTATTGATTCATAGGAATTTTTTCCTTTATGTGTATTAATTGTGGGCTGACTTTAATTTTATAAATTATAACCTCATAGCTACTGCTTAACATGTATGAAAACTGTCATAGATAAAAGTATGAAAGTTACTTTATCTGCCAACAAAAGTGAGGTCTACATCGGTTCAGTCATTTCGAAGAATAACCCAAAATATTAACAGAGATTTCAATTTTAATTCAATGTATTAATGCATAGATAACTATTATTATGTTTTGCAATCATCGTCTTAGCTTTATCCCACCTAAGTAAGATTGGCACAACATGTTTTCCCTTTCCATATTCCCCTGTCAGATGTCGTCTCAATATTCACACCTTTTATACACATCATTTTTCACACAATCTATCCATAACTCATTCGGTCTTCCTCTACTTCTGTATCCGTCCACCTTGGTGCTTAAAACTTTTATAGCTCATATCTTTTCATGACATGCCCACATTACGCTAACTTATTACTCCTCAACTTCTGTCTCCGGTGCTACTTTGAAACTTTCTCTGATATACTCATTCTTATTTTTTATTATTTATTGTTCTTGTATTCTGCATTGAAAAGGTGTAAAAAGACATACCTGAATAAGAGCAATGGTCATAGCTCCAGCCCCCAACAGTCCAGCGCTCTGGTAAATCAAGTAGAACACTCTCGGAAGACATCCATTCGCGTACAGTTTAACACACTCTTCGATTTCCTGGTTCTCGTAGATTTGGCTGTGGGCTTCGGCGCAGCAAGAATTGGGTACAGTGATGTTTGCAACGGATATTCCGGGAACGCCCGTCGGGGGACTAACGTCGTTCCAATCCAGATAGCTATCGACTCCGCAACAGTTCAACTGTAATATTAAGTAATTAGTTTGGTTTATTATTTAGTAATCAAGAACGCCTGAAAGCATTGCATAAAATTTAAAATTTGAGCAATTTATAATCACTTTTACTAGTCACGTTTCTTGTTCCTGACAGTAGACCGTTTAGACACAGTTAATAAGATTAAATAATCTATTTAGTTAATAATGAAATTGATATACATACTCATAATACCTAAGAGTTATAAGTATTGTGGGATAAAAAATAAAAATATTTAAAATGAAACCACTTTTATGTAATCTGCTGTCTAATGAACATCAAAATATTTACTGCTACATAAAATAATTCAAATTCTGTAAAACTGACGAATTAGTTCATCGGTTAAACGCTTTATTTTACGAACTGACTACGCTATTGACCTAGCAAGGTCTTAACAGCTTCACTGGACTAGGTACTAAGACGAGCGATTAAGCCACTCAGCCGATTTTTTGTTTGGGCAACTAGCTCAAGGGTGCACGGCACACCTCGGCTTGGCTGTTGCCTGATTCATGCAATTCACGACCTATCAGAGTCGGTTAAACGCAAGATTCACTACGTAATTGAAATCTCGGTGAACGTATGTAATTAAAATATTTTTAACTTTTTACTATAATACTAGCTATTGAATTTTGAATACAGCAAGTATAGATACTCTCCTATACAAATAAAAACGTAGATGCCTCTTTGTCCGAAATCATAAATCTCCAAAGTAGAAACACCAATCCTGACAATCCTAAATAAATAAAATGTTATAAAAAGTAGGTTAGGTCTACATTTTTGTACGCATCACGCAATTCAATAGATACCGGTACTTTTATTTTTACTTTTAATATACCCCTAGAGTGAACGAGGAAGAAAAGTAAACGCATAAAATTGTTTACAAAGAAATTTTGGAAGCAAAGTATATTTTTGTTTACCTTTTTTTATGTTTATTCTTCTGTACGCAAAATATATTGCTTAAATATTTAACAGAGTAGAGGAAGTCGAACTTACCCTACTTTGAATGAAATCGAACGCATCCTGTACTTCAGGATCGCGGTAATACAAAGGCATAGTGTCTCGCAGTTTCTCGTCAAGCATCTCTGTGACCTGCCCTCGAAGCGTGTATGCAGTGATAGCGGCGGCTATTTCCAGGATGAAGACAATACTGAGAATTACTGCGAACTGAAAAAAAAAATAGAACGTTAAAGATATTGTAAATACATCAGTAGGTACTTATATCACGATGACGATAATCATGTTCAGTCTGTAAGAAACTTACTACAGGGCTGTACCTCTGCACGAAGGAATGTATGGTATAATCACCTTGCCAGTCCACGACGTATTGCCGACTTCAAACTCTAAGACTCTACTATAAGAACATTTCCCAGCTTCAGGATGTTTTCCTTCACCGTCAGCCCATAGTGTTGCGAAATTAAATTAGTAAATGTGTGAAAATCCTTAAAAATTCGTTGGTACATGCCGAGGACCGAAATACAATAATCCAAAGGTGATATTAGGGAAATTGAGGTAATATTACAAGCAACGATGGCTTATTATTGACTTGTCGCTTAAATGAGATGACCGGATCTAAATATCTCACCAGTCTCCATTTTTCTTCCTCCGTATATTATATTGAAGAAAACTTGTATACTTACAATATTAACCAGAAGGGTGCTCTCTTTCAAAGCACCGATGCAACCGAACAGAGACACGAATAGCATAATGCCCCCGATGGCGATGACGAATGTCGCTGGCGAGAAGAAGTTGTCGTTTAAGAAAAACGAAACATCGTAGTATATCGCGTAGATCGTTGTACCGACTGATATTATTAAAGCCGATGTTAGCTGTCAACAAATTGTATACTTAATTTATAATTTATTTCAATTTTGATATCCTTTCATATTAAAAATGTACTTATGTATTAACGCCACCGCAGTGCGCTAGACTTGCGAAACAGAGACAGCGCAGGCAGGCCGCGGCAGCGGTCAGCAAGCGCACTGCGGTGGCGTTAATACGTAAGTATCAAAAAACAATTAATATTGTAAACTCAGGATTATGGATATAATAAAACACATTAGGAAAATACATATATTACAAATTTCAATTGATTAATAACTGAATTTAAATAATTAGTTAATTGAAATCAACGTATTTTAATATTAAAATACATTTGGATAATACGTAAATATTCTATAATACAATTTCATCAAATATCATAGGTGGTATAGTTTTAACATATAATACCTAAGTAAAAAAACAATAGCCTACAATTTGTTGTACGCGTTATTTTGAAACAGGTGACCATACTGTACTAATGACCAGTGTTTGTACTATTGTATATTTTATTAAAACTTTCAAAAGTACAAAATATATTTACAGTTTCTCCATCTTATACAAACGTAGATTAAGCGATTTAAGATGAATTTCGTATTTAAAAATTGCAATTAAGTTGTAATAAAGATAATATATTTTATAAGTTATAAGCTATAACCAGCCTTGTGGTTTTAAATGTGTCGCGTGAACCTTCACGATACGGATACTGTTTCCTTTTATTATCTTTATTCTATTATACAATAACATATACTTTTTTCTTTTTTTTTTTTAATTATGGCAAGGCGTGACTAATGCATCTGCCAGTATTTTGTTTTATAAGTACATAGTAAGTACTACTAGATTTTAAAGTTAGGGAAAACATCACGAGTTAAGAAAAGAAAAGAATAGAAAATTTTGAAAAGGGTCAATAGCGATGAATTACATACTCGTATACTTATATACGTATACAACGGTCACAGCTTTTCACAATGACATAATCACTATGGGAGAGTGCGAAGACGTTGCCCATATATATTTAGTTAACACCTAAGATAATTCGTCCACACTATCAGGACTTTAAGTTATAAAATAACTTTATTCTCGCAAGTAGGGTTGTCAACCATACGATTTTTGATATTAGGGTATTCTTCCCATTCTAAAGTAAACTGAACGCAATCGAGCCAGTTATCTAGTGTATAACAGAACACACATAATGACTCATTTTTGTTTGTACGCTAATGGGCATTTGTGTAACTTACATATTTTATTTAAATAAATCACAGAATTCCAACTAATATTTCAACGGTCTAAACTATTATTCAAATATTAAGTATTATTATTAAGTCGATATAATATGTGATAAAAACAAATAAATATATAATATTTACAAAGGTATGCTGTTTCTTTGATATAAAATCAATAACTCTTGCTACCTTCTGATAAAAATACACGAACAATGCCACTGCAAGACCTCGTGGATGTACTTGATTATACCTTATTATCGGATAAATATGAAAGTGTCATACTTTTCTATGAATAGTATTGAAGCCATTTTTATCGTAAATTTAAACGCTTTGAAATAAACCTGCTCAAATTCGTACCAATAAATTTAATTATTTCTTATATTTATCTACAAATTAAATATGATTCTGACCATAAATTTTGAGTGTAGGTACGTCATTCAGACGTAAGAATAGGCGAGGAAACAAAACAAGCGATTGTAATCTATACTAATATTATAAAGAGGTAAAGTTTGTGAGTTTGTAACGTTTTAGGGGGTAATCTCAGGAACTACTGGTCCGATTTGGAAAATTCTTTCAGTGTTATTTAGCTCATTTATCGGGAAAGGTTATAGGATATAGGGATATATATCATCACGCTAAGACCCATAGGAGCGGAGCAGCAATCAAGAATGTTGCAAAATCGGGGTTTTCCTCTTGAGAGCTTCCGCTGCATGTTACCGTTAGCCCAAAGTAACTATTCCACGCGAACGAAGTCGCGGGCAGAGGCTAGTATCCTATATAATCTAATTATAAGTTAATCTGGAATCGAAAAGTATAGGTGGGGATAAATCCCAAAGAAAAACAACAAACAAAAATTCAGTGTCGACTCCTTAAGAAAGACCCGAATAAAATGTATATGACAAGACAAAAAGAAAGTTCAAATTCACTAAGTAATTTAAAAATTCAAAAGGTGAAAATACATTTATAAAACAGATTTTTTATAGGAGCTACACACAACACTGTTCAGGCTCGCTCAACCTTCAAATCTGACAATGAGTAAAGTTATTGACGATGAACGTGTGGTTTAGTATTTAGCATGTTTGACATACACAATAAACCGTACTCTTTTTTTTGCAACCAAGTTATAGTAGCAGTTTATTATATTTTGATTATTGCAAAGCGCTTACATATTCACTTATTCGTAGATATATTAATTTGTGTGCAGTCTAGGGCTTTGTGGTGTGTTTTCTTGAAGATATCTGTATTTGTATGCGTAAGTATACTTGTGGTTTAAGTCTTTCTTATAACGAAACTAGCGGGGCTGGCGGACGTTGTCTGCATAATAAAAAGAGAACAAATTAAATACCTAAACCTTTCTCATGAATCATTTTATCTACTGGTAAACCACATCTAAATCCGTTCAGTAGTTTTTGAGTTTATGGCGAACAGACAGACGTGGCAGAGGACCTTGTTTTATAATATGTAGTGATGTAAATTGTCAAAATACATCAGTGCCTAAATCCTTACTTATATAATACTAGCGGGCCCGGCAGACGTTGTCCCGCCCTAATTATAAAAAAATCCTTGACAAATTATATACTAAAACCTTCCTTAAGAATCACTTTATCCACTGGCGATAACCGCATAAAAATCCGTTCAGTCGTTTTTGAGTTTATCGCGAACAGACAGACAGACAGACAAACGTGGCAGGCGACTTTGTTTTATACTATGTAATGAAATGCGAAAGTAAATTTGTTACGCTTTAACTACTCAACTGATTAACATGAAATTTTAGATGTACATTGTCAGGAGTACAGAAAGAACATAAGGGTACATTTTATCCTTAGACAAGTGTTGCTCACGAGGGATAGGTCAAATCTACATTAACCCGAGTGAGGCGACGGGCAAAAAGCTAGTTTTTTTCTTTATCTATAAAGATCTCACGCAAAAAACGTGCTATCACAAATTTTCAACCTTCTAGTGCCGAACGATACTATTTAATTAAATGTAATTAAATATTTCTTTTAAATTTAATTCCGAATCTAAATGATGTATGTACGACTACAAATGGCACTAATTAATATTATCTAAGTAGAACAGCAAGTGACTCGTATCAAATTGCGGCCACCTCTCTTTGCCAATATTAATTCAGAATTTATTTATTCGTATGAAAAACAAAACTACATAAAACAGTAGAACAGATGCATCTGTTTTTATATTTTCTTTCTTAAATTTAAAATCTATTATATTAAAAATTATGTTTGGATATTATATCCATGTTTCCTCTTTTTCACACTCATAATAATCGTTATACTGAATGTTTTATTAAATTACTGTAATCTACACAAAACGCACCTCAAGATTGTACGCTGTTTTCAGTCTCATAGTTATCTATTATCACAGTTCGCTGATGTATATTAGTACAATGTATTATATATAGAATATACTAGCGACCGAACCCGGTCCCGTACAGGTGCAAAGTATTAATGTGACGTATGCATGTCTAAACGATTGGAACCCATTTTGTGAATCATTGAAGTTTACAGTTCGTCATAATTGCATACAAAATAGTGGTAATTAATATTTTGTATAACAATGACTATAACATCAATTTAAAAAATAATTTTATGCATTATAATTGGACAAATAACTTTTGCTATAACGTATTAACAACCCAATGCTAAGAATATGGATTTCAGATAAAAATGAAAACAAATGACGTATTGCAATTGGTCGAATATAATCACGTGTAAATGTTGTAAACGAGAAAGAAATATGTTGAAATGTACTACAATGGTTAAAACACTTGGCCTTTATAAATCGATTCATAGGTTCAGTGATTATTACGAAAAACTATCTTTGCTATTAGCAATGATTAGTCGTTTTACTCCGCAGTTATTTCCTTTAACGTCAAAAATGATAAATTGCATTTTGTAATTAAATATTTCTTAATATATTCACATTATTAAAATCATTATTCCTATTCACTTCTGGATAACAAGTTATTGAAAACACTGTTATTTTGCTGTTAATTATCAAGTATCTGTTATTTATAAGCATAAATATCTTAAATTAGAAGTAAAAATACCTATATATTATGTGTTCATCAATGAAGTGTTATGTGTGCCTATGTTATTGTGTGTGACTTAAAGATTTGTTCTTTTAATTTGGTTATATTAGTATGGCCGAGTGAACTAACTGAACGTATATCAACCTCGGCTCCCATCGAAAATTAGGGCCGCAGTACGGAAGTACTGCAGCATATTTGCTGAATGAGTTTGCCGATTGTTGGACATTTTTTTATTCACAAGTATTTAATTCTCTATTTGTTTAATTTAATTAATTATTTTGCTGGTTCCAAAAATGAATTATTTATTTCCGTGCGAAAAAGCAAGCATTATATAACAACCAACCCGCATGAATCAGTGAGCAATGAAAACTAATTTCTTTGTTACAAATGCAATATAAAATAAAATATCGAATTATCAGAGTCAGTATCAGAGAGTAGAGTATCAGAGTATATCAGAGTATAAAAACGATATCGCCATCTTTCTCCATTACCATGAAGTACCATAATAAAATGTTTTACATAATTTTATACTGATGTACATACATACACTCGTAGTCCGATAGTCATATTGATTATCTATAGCATTATAACACAAGACAACGCTAAACGTTTACAAGGTCAATATAATTAGTTGCGCATCATCAGGACGACGTTTACCGTGTATTATGTGATAAAGATAGATACCAACAACTTGTCTTACTACAACTTACTGTAATTGTAATGTAATATTTTGTATTGTAATGCACAAGTGTTACAAATTGTTCTTAAAGTAGAAATAAGTTAGTTATTATGTTAGCTGAATACTCATTAGTGTTATATCGATTTTTGCCTTTTACTTTGTATCTTTATTTCAAAGAGAACAAGTAGGTATATTAATTAATTAATCAGCTATTTAACTCTATCTTCCTTGTAGGTATATAATTTTGATGGTGGTAGAGCCACGCTGAAGCTATTACTGATTTCAGCATGAATGGGTCGGCTCGTCCGGGGTAGTACCACCCTCTCATAGAAAACCGACGTAAAGTAATCGTGCTTGCATTGTTGCGTTTCGTTCGGCCAGTGACAGCGCTGGAGGCCCATCTCCCCTCCCTCTCCTCTCTCCTCTCCCTCTCCCTCCTCTAACCCTTCCCCCCAAAGGGTGGCAACGCACTTGCGACCCTCTGGTGTTGTTAGTGTCCATGGACGGTGGTGATCACTTAACATCAGGTGACCCACCTGTTCGTTTGCCACCTATTATATAAAAAAAAATCTATACAATAAACGTATTAAGAGGAGTGGAACCTAAATTCTCTCTGTTAACATTTATCATTACATTATTACTTGACCTCTATAGAAAAGCGTGACGATATGTAGCATAATTAATACTTAGAAAAGTCCTCCATAATCCAGTAAAAGTCTCATCAGAATAGGTTGAGCCATTTCAAAGATAATAAAAAAATAAACACCAATTTTTTTATAACTGTACCATTCTGCACCATTTTTCATTTACTATTATTTAATTGAAAGTTCCGTTAAAAGTTAGTAAAGTGACCCATACATTTAAAAGTTTAGGAACCGTTTCCTAACAGAATAGATTAGGGTGGAAATCTGTTAACATGAATGCTTACAATAATAAGGTAATTGTGAACGAAACGAACGAAAATTGTGTCTATCCCTAGATACAGAGAGTCTGGTTTATTCGGTGTCCTGTCTACGGAACAGTCCGGTTCGTTAAGTGATTAAAAAATGGTAAAGGGTTAATCGAATCCAAAAAATAATTCATAGCCTAAAATCATGTACAAAAATACCCCATTGAATTTTCATAGTCCCATGCTGATACATTCGTAGTTTTATCTTGATGGAGTTTACTAACTTGCCTCGATAAAAACATATCGTAGAGTACTAAAATCAGAGAAGGGATTCACCGGCTTTAATTGTAATCGGTAACGTACTGTGTATGTTTGCGTTACCGATTCTTTTAATAATTCTTTACTTGGATTTTGGAGTATTGCTATCTTATCTCCTTTATATCGAATTCGACGGCTATCTGTTTGCGACATTACTTATGTAGTGCGAGAGTATTTTATGTTCCCATTTGATTTTATTAAACGGATCACCTAAATTATATCTATCCCATTAAAATTGCCAGTGGTTGTCTAGTCGAATAACATCATAAGACTTCAGACACCCAAGCCAACCTCACCTGTACGTGGTGCACCCTGCTGAATAACGAACGAGGCAATGGCGAAAGCGGGGTGGTAGGGTTTTACAGCCTGACTGGGTCGCAACCACCATCTATACGGCGAAAAAGCCCGTCATAGTGATTCGCTTCTGCGGCGCCCAGCGATGGATAGTGTGTCACTCGGTGGTCGCCATTGTTTTTGGATTGTACTGTGCTTACCATCAAGCATGGTACAGTCATTTTGCCGTGCTACTATAAAAAAAAAAGTTGTCGAAGTTCTATCGTAACTCATTATTTTTTAAAGTTTTAATATTATTTAAAAACTTTGTTGTAGACATAAGATCTGTGAAGCATGACAAATATCACCATTACATATTATAAAACAAGGTCCTCTGCCACGTCTGTCTGTTTGCGATAAACTCAAAAACTACTCAACGGATTTTCATGTAGTTTTGAAACAGTAGATAAAGTTACTCATGAGGAATGTCCACTATTGAACTTGTTAGATGGCGCTGCAGTCTGATTCCAGTTTTTTTATTATGAGGGCGGTCGTCTGCCGGACTCCCTAGTATACTTATAAATAAAAATGTCGACTCATCGATTATAAAGAAAATATTTTGATGTGAAAATCTATAGCGGCGGGTCAGACCGACTGTTGGCGTTGCGACGTGTCGCCACTGCATACGCCGCCACAATATATGATTTTGAGTTTTGATTTTTTTGTATTGAACGCATATAAATGTTTATTAAGTAAACTGTCATCTTTCCTTCCAACATTTTATATTTTAGTTTTGACGCCATATTTATATCCTAGTAAACTATCCTTTTATGAATATTTCCTGTATAAAATAAATGCGATACTTCATATCTTCCAGGCGTCCCGCGACAGCTCACATGTTTCTCCAATTTTTAATAGATAGTACTAAAGCTCACAATAGCAACTAAACTACTAAATAAAGAAAATTGGTAAAGGAGAATAATACACTGAACCATTTTATTTTCTACTATATATATAAGATAAGGGAGAAAATTTTTAGGGATGGATGAAAGATCATTACTCTTACACGTCAGCGTACGCTGCATATATCGTTAGAAAAGGAAAACTACAAGACTGCAGGATAGCAACGATTGACGATGATTTACTTATCTCTGGGTGATCGTCGTTGCTTTTGGATTTTACTGTGCTCACTATGTGGCACAGTACCTCCCCTATGCTGATATAAAACAAATCAGTTCCATTACTGCAGAAAGACTCTCTTATAGAATGCACGGTCTTAATCAATGAAAATGACAGCATAAGCCATAGCTATGATTTTAAAAGACAATCTTTAAGCTGCTTTAAGCTACAGAAATAGTTGTCAAGCCTATAAATGTTCTAACGTAGTTTTCCCTCTGTATCAAACGATAGATATTTTTCGCAAACTAGAAATTTCGACCCGATTCGATAAAAAAAACCCTTTGTTCTCCTTATCTCCTTACACGCTATATAGCTACAAGAATATATACGTACAGCTATGCTATCACAAATACAATACAATGGGTAAGGGCTTATCTTTTAGTAACACCCGTATCTTCAGTGAATCAATCTTAACATAAACGCTGGCTTATATTTGTTATCATTCATTTTTTACATAGAAGTAACAGGTAATTTTGAATATGACGTCACAGGAAGTATTCTAAATATCCTTAATGCAATTCAAATTCAACATATTATAGGTATATATCATTCTAAACCTCTTTATAGTCTAATAGGCCTAAATGAACTGAACTTATAAAGAGATCTTCAAGTACAGAATCTAGACCACAACTATAAGCCCTTCGCGATATATTTCCTGCTTGGGGAATGTCAATCAAACGGTTATTAATAATGCTTCACCATTCTGCAATGCTTTCAACATAGTTACATTGTATAGTTCATTACATTGGAAAGTTGAAGCTAATTGGATGATTCGTATCCATGTGGCTCTATTTTTTTTATAGAGACGAAAATCCTGCATCGATGTTAGATTCCTACTAACTAAAAACTCCCATGCTGCTTAGCGCATGTGTGGACAAGGGTTGTGTGATATATGTAGGTAGATTTATATAATGTAATATTTTTTAATTAGTTTCATGTTGTCATGTACATGCCTCTCTCCGATTATAGGCGTCGAGCAGTACGGTTGTGTTTCATTAAGCTCCCTAAAACATAACTTTTTTTTTTCTCGAACTGACTACGCTGTTGGCCTCTTTGGAGGCCTCTATAGCTTCACCGGACTACATAAAATATAACGTTTTGGACATTTATATCAGATTACGGGTTCATAACGAGCATACTCCGATCCACGTAGCTCTAAGCTATGTCAAGCCCATCCCCGGTGGAAACAATATTTATTCAAGAGTTTATCGTCTCATTTTATAATATCGTATATTATTTCTGATTTAGGAAAGCAATGCACACAAAAACGAATTTTTCAAACATACGTTTGAAATAATTCTATCTAAATCGATTTTTGTTGATGTTGCGAAATGCTTTAAAAAGTTTACCTTGAACTACCCATAACTACCACATTCTTTTTAAAAACGTTTCCTGAGCAATATGCTCTTTAAAGACACATAATATAAAATACATATCTCTGTTTATGTAGACTATATACCAGTTTAGTGGTAATAGAAATCTGTGAAATTATAATGCAATAATTATTGATTAAATATTACAAAACTATTATTAAGAATTATTTCATATAGAATCATCTACATGACATATTAATTCGACCTTTTGGCGAACTGCTCACAGATCACAATCAGCGGTTCAAAGCCTTTAATACCGGTAAACGGCCTAAAAATATCTTAACCTATAACCAGAATGTATTATCACACCTTTTATAAAGTCTACAAACCCAATTTAAGCTGCTGATTTTATTGTAAGGACATCGTAAAATTATTTCTTTAAACATATGAGCGATGCATTATAATTATATTGCGAAATATAATTATTTCGCAATATCTTTAATGATAAAAATGCTACCCATCAACTAAATATATACTCGTAAATATAACTATATAAAATAGCTATCATGATACATAAATCTAAATTGGATTTCCTCAAACACCATAATGAGATTATCTTTACTGTAATAACTGCTACACAATTTCTTACAAATGCAATAGAATTTTGTCCTTGAATTATCATAGATTATGTTTGACTTTATTGGTTTTAATTTTTCATCAAAAACTACAACAATAACCAAATACTTCAACGCTTTATCACACAAAGTATTGCCTAGATTTCCGTTCCGAAAAAGTACATCGAAGTATAACTTAGATAACGTAATCACGAATGGCGTAACTCAAAAATAACGTTAAAAAAATCGATTAACTTACCACGAATATAGCCGTGATACATAACAGCATATACTTTATGCACTTCACTCCAAGGTCTAGATCACGCTGTGCCATTTTGCACTTTTTATAATTATTGCACCACGAACCAGTTTTCAATTTATTTTTTATTTCTTATCAGTGCGACAAAGTATTTCGTGCGTGGCGTGTGTCCTCGGACGGTTCTGTTTGCTATACTGCGATGGAAAGCGCGTCGATTTTCTTTCAGCCAATTAGCTGCCACGTTTATAATGTACAACGCTAAATCTAAAAGCAAATAGGGTACGTCATTCGCGTGTTATCATTGTTTGTGTGTATGGACGCGTTGTACTAAAATGTGACCATAATTTTGGTTATGATTGTATAAATATTTTTTTAGTTACTGAACCAAATAAAGACACTTTGAATTAACATTTGAATTTCCAACTTTATAAGTATAGTTTTATTATATATGTATTTTATGTCAAGTATATCAATCCCACTGTTTTCTTATAAGAACAAATCAAAGAGAATCGTTGATAAAATAGTTCATAAAACATATTGTATCATCCGAATACAGTTCTGTCAAAATACTGTGAGAAATACTTTTAATTTAACAGCATAAATCGCTACATAGTATAAAACAAAGTCCCCTACGGCGTCTGTCTGTCTGTTCGCAATAAACTCAAAAACTACCGAACGGATTTGCATGTGGTTTTCACCAGTGGATAGGGTGATTCATGAGGAACGTTTTAGTGTATAATTTGTCAGGGAATTTTTCATAATCAGGGCGGGACAACGTCTGCCGGGCCGGCTAGTTCATACTATTCATAAGAGACTCCCTTTCGTTCCTTTTTTTGTTACACTCAGTAAAGAATCACCGGTCTTTCCACATAAATAAAAGTCGTAGGACTCCTTTTTCTTGTGAGATTAGCAAAAGTTATCTTGGCATAGTGTCGATTGGAATGGCAAGGACTAACCCAGGATATATAAAAAAGCATCTTACACTTGTATTATTTTAATAGATATTTCTTAATGTATAGTAAAAGTCCGGCTTATTTTAATATCACAAACAACTACAATTTGGCGCCCTGTGTTCCAGGATAAATAAGACCAGTAACGGTTTCAGAGGTTTAGAACAAAGTTCCAAAGCACATAACCGATTTACAGGATAGTAAGTTCAAGCTACTTATCAAACGAGTTCTGATGTCAATAGACTGATTATAAAGTACATATGTTAACGATGGTGACGTCTGGAAATAATACACCTGTCTGTGTATCAAATCAAATCAAATCAAATCAAAAATACTTTATTCAGTTTAGGCCCTAATAAGGCGCTTATGAACGTCAAAACTACCACCGGTTCGGAAAACAACCCAGTCACCGAGAAGAACCGGCAAGAAACTCGATTGGGTACATCTTTTTAACATATATATATTTCAAATACATTATACGTTACAATACCGTTTTTAGTGGATGCACAGAGAGGAGTCAATTCCAGACGTCACCATCGTTCACGTATTGATCCACTCTATAGTAACCTTTCGACACTAAAACCCGCTTGACACTAAGAACGATTGTAAATATAATGCATTGTGATAAGTTAAGGAAGATGTACGAAAGAAAGAAATAACCAATCGAGTTTCTTGCTTAAGCGTAAGCTCATAAGCGCCTTTTCTTTTTTCTTTTTTTTTATGTCATAGGTGGCAAACGAACATGTGGGTCACCTGCTGTTAAGTGATCACCACCATCCATGGACACTAACAACCCCAGAGGAGTCGCAAGTGCGTTGCCATCTTTCGGAGGGAAAGGTTAGAGGAGGGAAAGGGAGAGGAGAGGGGAGGGGAGATGGGTCTCCGGCGCTCTCACTGACCGAGCGAAACGCAACAATGCAAGCACTGTTACTTCACGTCGGTTTTCTATGAGAGGGTGGTACTACCCCGGGCGAGCCGACCCATTCATGCTGAAATCAATAATAGTTTCAGCGTGGCTCTACCACCATCAGAGCCTACATTGAATAAAATCCGATTTTGAAACAGTTTTTGTTTGGAACATTTTCCATAATGATGGTATCCATAAATGAGATGGCATAGTTTAAGATTAAATTTGTGCTCTTGTTTCAAATCAATTTATTCTAACTTGTGAAATTTCGAAGAAAAAAAGGTAACTATAAAATACGATGGAAAACTAAAAATAGTTCTGAATACATACAAACGCTAAATCATTCTCATTTTGATAGAATTATTTTCCTAGAAAAGTAGTCTAGGAGTCTATTAAACATTTTAAAAATCTTCAGGACAACTGAAAAGGGAGAATGTAATTGGAATTAGTAAAAAATCGGTCTACCCTTGCATTTATTTCGATTTTTCAGGTTTTATAAAATACTAGCTTCTGCTCCCGATTTCGTTCACGTGGAATAGATACTTTCGGCTAACGCTAACACGCATCAGAAGCTCTCAAAAGGAAAAAAAACGATTTTGAAACGTTCTACATTGGATCTCCGCTCCTCTTGATCTTAGCGTTATGATATAGCTACATCCTTTGTCGATAAAGGAGCTATTTAACACTGAAATAGTTTTTTAAATCGGATCAATAGAATAGTGCGTACAAACAAACAAATAATCTCTACAAATAAGCTCTATAATATTATTATACATTGTGCATCGATATCAAGCAATAATTACTGTAACTTGCCGAAAATATCTGCATGTAGAGATATTTTCTACAAGATACGCTACTCATACAAAATGTAAATGGTTCGGTGTATCTCACAATTTATAAAAAACAAATGCAACCGACTTACCGACCTGAGAATAGTTACAAAGTAAGTCGTAAATAAATTTTATTATTAATAATTACTATCTCATAGAAAAACAGTACACGTGATGTACGTAAAACTTTACGATTTCATTCATCTTTGTTAATATAATACTCCAATAAATATTATCTCCTTCACAAAGTCCTCGGTTGTTGACGGAAATAACTAAGGTCGTAGATTAAATCACCACCGGACTAATATCTGTAAATAATGGAAGTTTTTGCATTTTTGATCTTAGCAGATGTCAACTTATTGATGCTACTTTAATCAAAATGGGTATTATAGTTTTGCCACCCTCTCGGCTGAATTTTTAAGACCCAGATCTCAAAATGGCGGATGACGTTTTTAAATATCTAGCCAATTCTTTCAAAATATATAAAAATTCAATCTCATGATGTTTGCCCATGAAGAATTCCGAAATTACTCAACCGATCTTCATGAAAGTTGGCATTTATGTATAATTTGGTCCAACCTGAGAGATAGGATAATTTATATTTCGATTAATGGCCTCAATATTTTAAAATTACAAATTAAATGATTGTCAATGTTGATTATTGTTATAAATTGTAAGTTTCATCAATCTCGAACAGATAGCGCTACAAGTTAGTTTGTTGACAGTAAACTGTAGAGTCGACTGTTATAGATATCTCATAGATGGCGTTACGTTTTGTTATGGTTAAAGTTTTTCAAATTCTGTAATTTATACGGTTTTTTTATGTTGTTGTCTGTTGACTAATACATTATAAGTTTTAAATTCGTTTGTATGGAGCTTACAATGGACAGTCCAGAGTTTAAAACGTTTGTCCCATGTTCCTTGCTGGGTAAGTATAAAATTCTTTTTTTTTTTATTTTAACACGGCAAAATGACTGCACTGTGGGTGGGGTAAGCACAGTATAATCCAAAAACAACGGCGACCACCGAGTGACACACTGTCCATCGCCGGTCGCCGCTGTCATGCCGGCCTGCAAAAAGCTGGATATGCACAGGCTGATCTCGAAACGCGACCCGCAGAAGGGAATCACTGCGACGGGCTTTTTCGCCTTATACATGGTGGTTGCGACCCAGTCAGGCTGTAGAACCCTACCACCCCGCTATCGCCATTGTCTCGTTTGTTATTCAGCAGGGTGCACCACGTGCAGGTGAGGTATTGGCTTGACTGTCTCAAGTCTTAGATGTTATTCGACACCACGAATAGATGCAGACTCTAGAATAGGGTGTATTAAAGGTAGATATTATGCGAGTAGACATTGTTTTAAACATACAAAAAAGTGACATAAATAATTGTGACTACCTAAACCTGATCAAGTTTCCATAAAAAAAATTGTAACTGTCATCTGCATCACATTTCTACGGAACTCTAAAAAGCGACAGTATATAACAGACGTAAAAGCTTTATTATTTCGAGGAATTCCAATGCAACCTCAAATTTTAAACCTTCCCTTAATTATGCATTGCGTAACTCATGGGAAATCATATCGTGTATCAGCTATAATATAAACTAAAAAGTACACTGGTTACTACAGACTTCTTTTAGGGAGCTTTTCGTATAAGTATACAATGTAGGATTGCCCTTGCCTAGCTAACACTACTATATAGTCTGAATTTACCCTTTAGAAGCCAATATTTATCCATCGTTACATCACATTAGCCTGTAAGAGACCAAGTGTAAGACAATAGAACACTTTCCGAAGGAAGGTAAGAATAAAATCACCATGGCGTATTGGCGATTTCATTCTCTGAGAAATTCAGAGTTCTATATTTTCCCAAATTCGATGGTACTCTAGGTTGTTAGGTTCAGGTTTCCTCACGGTGTTTTCATTCACAGTCAACCGATAGTGTTACCAACTTTAATTAGTAAATACACGTGAATTCCGATAAATTCTTCGGTAAATGTCGGGGTTCGTACTTGTAGACATCGAATTAACCAGTCAAACCACTCAACCACTATGAATCTATTCATATTATCCAATACTTGTCCATTTCTTGCTAAATACGAATAGAGCGTAGCAACATGAACAATGCAAGACGCATTGCTGTCCTTTCGTAGGCGACGCTTGCACAATTTTTACTACCTTCTACATAACGCATGAGTTTTATGTCGTATTTTAGAATTGGTTGAACTCTTACTATAACTACTTTGGCAATGAAATACATAATAATTATAACATTGTTGTCTATAAATGAAGAGTTTCCTACAATTCAACAATCACATCACAAGGTCCTTTTTTATATTGTTCCATTTAATTGCGCGGTAATACCGTGAAATTGTTTAAACGCATTTTTTTTTTTTTTTTAAACAATTGATAATTAAATATAAGCCGTTAAATTATAAAAGTCATCTTCGTAACACACAATAATGAGAAGTTCTTATTAAAATTATAAATTCTTATTTAAATTTGACTGTAGCAAAAAAAACATAATTTGAATTTAAAATTCGGAATCCATTTTAATTTTAATTTAATTCTAAGTTATAGTTGGATAGAAACAATAATTTTATAATTACATTCTTATATACAACACAGTCATATATATCGTAAGAATCTCAAGATGAAGTGGAACTGGTTGCCAAATTCAAAATTTGTTGTGTCCAAAGTACCAATTTACGACAAAAACATTTCCGTTGTGTGAAATCTGTTGATGCTATTCGCCGTGTCTTGTCAGAAGGAGTGCACACCGAGGAATTGCGCCTAAAAAAACATCTTAGAGTCACGGAGGACCTTGGAAGGAATGATGTCGAATGAATGAATTATTAATAGATTTGTCTATTAGTTATATTGGTATTTATAATCGTGTTGTTGTATAAACATAACGATTTCAATTCTATACTTATAAATAACATTGATGTATCTGTTGTTTTTTCACACTTAACTCTTCTGAATCTTCAGTGTACCGTTTGATAGAGGGATAAACAACCCGTAGTGTTATTTAAAATCTTTGCACAATGTTGAAAATTTCTGTTGATACGTAACCACAGCGGTGCAAAGTGATAACCACGACTCTATCGTCGTTTTGCGACCACTCCATCTTTGAAAATGAATAAAAAAGGAATTTCATTTTTATTCCCGGAAAGCGCGAACGTTCTATTTTCAGAATTAGTCGAAGTTTGTCTGGCCAGTATTCCAAATTTAAAAATATTATATATACAGTAGTGGTCATATAATTGGAAACACTACCAACGGTCCTTGACATTATGTAAGATATTTCTCCGCAATCGTTTTTATTTTGAAATTAAACAATAAACAGGACAACAACATGTTCTACGATTTATCATTTATTAGAAAAACAATATAAATCCCACTACACAAGTGCAGTTTCAATATTATATTACGGAAAAACATTGAAATCAGTTTTAAGATATGAACAATAATGGTCAACTAATTAGAAACAACAACAAAAAAAAGTGTGTGTGTACTTATGTACACACATTAGAAGTTATATTTCTTTTGGGTAACAAGATAAAAATCTTTTCAAAAATTTTATCTTTCGCCTTATTCTACTTTTGTAGAGAAAACGACATTAACAATAGAATAAAGGTATTTAATACATTGAAAGTTTTAACACAAAGAAATACAAACTTTTTCAACTTTTTTTTTACAAACAAAATTTTTCGTGACGGTGTGCGCGCGCATCCTAAAAATTTACTATCATCATTTTTCCCTAACGCGCCAAAAGAAGTATTTCTAAGAACATTTTCAACAGTTCCGTGTGTTTTATAATGATCAATTGCATTAGAGAGACGCATCCATCAGCGCAATGTTCAAAATATTAATAATAAATTCCAATGTGACTCTTGCAAATTTTTTTTTACAGTGAAACGGAATTTGGCTAGACATATAAAGACAGTGCATTTTGATTATGGCAGAAAGTTTAAATGTTCGTGTGGGGAACAGTTTTGTTCACCAATACATTTACGCAAACACGAGAGACAGACCCACCGGCACAATGTTCAAAATACTAATAATAGCAAGTTCCAATGCGATCATTGCAAAAAATTCTTTACAAAGAGTATGAATTTAGCTAGACATATAAAGGCAGTGCATTTTGATTATGGGAAACGGTTTGCTTGTTCGTGCGGGAAACAGTTTCGTTCACCAATACATTTACGCAAACACGAGAGAAACATCCACCGGCACAAAGTTCAAAATACTAATAATAGCAAGTTCCAATGCGATTATTGCAAAAAATTCTATAAAAGCAAAGTGAATTTAGCTACACATATAAAGGCAGTCCATTTTGATTATGGCAGGAAGTTTGAATGTTGTTGCGGGAAACAGTTTCGTTCACCGATACACCTAAGGCAACACGAAAGATACGGGCATGTTCAAAATACTAATAACGGTAAATTCCAATGCGATTATTGTAAGATTTTTTTTCAAAAGAAATCGAATCTAATTCAACATATAAAGAGCGTTCATTATGATAATGGGAAACGTTTTAATTGTTGGTGCGGGAAACAGTTTCGTTCACCGCGATACTTACGCTTGCACGAGAGACGCACCCACAAGCGAAATGTTAAAAATACTAATAATGACAAATTCCAATGCGATTATTGCATGATTTTTTTAATGAGCAAACGCAATTTAATTTTACATATAAAGAGAGTTCATTATGATTATGGGAAACGGTTCGATTGTTGGTGCGGGAAACAGTACCGTTCACCGCTTTGTTAGCTAAACTGTAAGAGTTAGACAAAAATGTTAAATGGCAAATTTGTAGTACTTTTAAAATTCTATAAAAAAGTAATATAAAATATAAATAAAATATTGTCGTTTTTTGGCACACCCTAATCGCCCTATACATGTATACAGTGTGGTCATATAACTAGAAACACTTCTTATGAATAAAGAAAGTATAACTTCAAACTGTATACATGTATAGGGCGATTAGGGTGTGCCAAAAAACGACAATATTTTATTTATATTTTATATTACTTTTTTATAGAATTTTAAAAGTACTACAAATTTGCCATTTAACATTTTTGTCTAACTCTTACAGTTTAGCTAACAAATGCAAAAAAACTGGACATTTGAATTTCAAAGCTGTATAACAAATCAAATATTGAAGATAGGAATGCGACTCGAGAGAATTTTTTGTACCAAATTTAATAATAAAAAAAGTGCGTGCGTACAAAGTACACATGTCAGAAGTTAAACTTCTTTGGTGAACTAATTTATAAGTCTTGTTTATATTTATACAAATCTAAAACTTTAGATTTCCGAGACTTGAAAAATAGATTAAAAATCTGCATTTACTGCAAATGAAGTCACTTCCGTTGCATACGCAGGTATGCAGGTGACGTTACATCTGTAAAAAATTTACCCTCATGCGCCTAAAGAAGTTTCACTTCAAAAGGTCCATTCAGTTGTTTTAAAAAAATAATTTTATCACGGTTTGCAGGACAAAAAAGTAATGAAAACCATGCATCCCATGTTATTTATATGGAAAAACTTTAAGTTCGATGGAGAACCTCTTAGAATTAGAATTTTGAGCTCCGTTTTTAACAGAAGCTTTGTTGGGACATCTGAGATATTTTGGGCTGAGGGCAAAAAAAAATATAGTCCTTTTTTGGCATACCCTAATATACTTATTCGGGTCATAATTTGTATGACGACAGTATTATTTTTAATTTACAAATACTGGTCAGATATACTTCTATTAATTTTGATAATAGAACGTTATATAAGGGCCGGCTACGTATGGGCGAATCCCCTTGTGTCGCAGGTATGCATGGGCGGCAGTAATCACTTTCCATCTGATGACACACGTGTTTCTTTGCATACAATAGCATTAAAAAAAATACTTTTTTGAAACTATGCAACTGACTTTGTTACGGTTTTCACTATCGTTTAGAAAATTTCTTCCGGAAGGTATATGTGTAATATTAAAAAAGTCTAATAACGTCTTAAGAAGGAGTATACAGGCACTTACATTATTAACACTAGTTAAACCTTGTGATACATAAAAATAATCTACTACACTACAGAATTGTATACTTAAATATGCCCACAGAAACGTTCCGGATAGTTTACGTCTCTCTGAAAAAGATAACTCACAGTAATCACTTCTATCTTTTAGATGTTAGTAAAATATAATGGGATACTCATGACGTTATTTTGACAAATATAGTATTACTCCTTATTCCCATTAAATACATTAGGTATTTAATGTAGATAAAAACAGCCCTTTACAAAATATTATCAATGACTAACTTAAAAGATACCACAGATTTAATATTGTTATAATTGTTAATAATATATATTACGCGCAACTAAACAAGTTTTTTGTGTAAAGATTGTTACTTAACTTCTATAGCTTTTACAGATTGTAAATATAAAAGTGACGAAGATGAACATACATCTTATCGCGCTACATGAGTACATTGTACCCGTGTAAAGTCACACTATTTTCACTTCTCAGAATCGGATTTGTATGGAAAAGGCTCGTCTATTTTTGGTTATCAATCCACTCCCTAGATGGCACTGTTATATAATTTTTTTGGCAAGTTTGATAACAAAAGATGGATGGATGACAATTAATTTTGACATTTCAAACTGACAATTTTCAACTATTTGTTTTCACTCTCTTTGTTTACGTATTTGTTACGAGAGTGTGCTCCCTTAAATTTTCTTGTCTCCCACAAACAATTTTATCTATGTCCGGATCTACTTATAACATCGACTCCGTGCATATACATATATATACATTGGATTTAGATAAGCCTTACGATGAATATATTCATTACAAATAAAAAAAATCAAAAACTTGTATACGATTTACACAGTACCGCTGTATGCATACATACATAGCTATAAATGTACATTTATAACCAACAATGTTAGTTCAAAAGTCATATTATAGAGGCGCTGATTGGAAAGAACGAGTGCGACCTCTATTTATATAACGTACTCTGTGTGTAAAGTCTGGGTGGGTCTGTAGAATATCTATAAAATTGATTCCTATGAGGCTGGCATATTAAATTGTAAAAACATCTCGGGTGGACAATGAATGAAAGTGACAATAACTATTGAAACATAAATTAATCTAAACATTTAAAAGATTTTATTAATAACAATTATTGCAACTGTCTCGAACACAAGATTTACAACCAAGTTCACAACACATTAAAATATAAACACAAAAATTGCATAAAATAAATTAATAAGGAAATGTAATTTTTCATTACCTATTTATTAACTAAACTAATATTTTTGTAAATATATTATAATAAAGATTTTAATTTTGATACTTTAACATAAATAACATAATTACAATAAATGAAATGAATTATATAATTTCAAAAGAGTGGCGTTTGTAAAAAATTGTGATCCATAAGAATTTAGCATTTAATGGAAACATATTTCATTATACTAGTTTATTTTAAATTAACAATACAATAATAATTGATTATATACAAATCAGTAACAAAGATATTTATTCAGAAACTAATTCAGAATGTAATTATTTGTTTATCTATACATTTTATTGAACAAAATATCGTAAGTAAAATAAGAACGTAGTTGAGTGCAATTACAAAAATGATTTTTTGCATATTTAATATTAATCTATTTATTGTATAATTATGGATACGCTCCACGTTCTTCTCGCGAAATTTTGGCCATCCACAAAACTCCTGCAACTGCCAAAGCCTGAAAAAAAGCATCAATTACAAACAAACGTACATAAACAAAATGTCTGAATATACAAGACTAACATTGAGATTTTTTAATTAAAAAAAACTCTACTAATTATAAAACTATTAATATGTAACTGAGATCACTAACTTTAAAAGATATACGATTTATTATTACAAATCCCAGTTTAAGTAAATGTCCATATCTTGTATAAAGTAAATATAAAAATGGTTTTGCTTAGAAGAAAGGGAAAATCATATCTGTGTATCCTTCAACATTACATTATTCTAAGATAGCTTCATTAAGATACACTCTTTATATTTCTTTGAAGCACCAATCCAAACACAGCGGCTAAACACAGATATATTGACACTAGCTTCTGCCCGCCACTCCGTCCGCGTGGAATAGTTATAGCGGAGCTCTCAAAAGGAAATAACAACTTTTTTTTTCGAACTGACTACGCTATTGGCCAAGCAAGGTCTTAACGGCTTCACCGGACTACTAAGGCGAGCGCTTAAGGCACTGAGCCGATTTTATTTTTACAACTAGCCCAAGGGTGCGCGGCACACCTCGGCTTTGGCTGTTACCTGATACATGCAATTCGCGACCTATGTGAGCTAACCTAAGCTAAGCTAACTATTCATACATATATAAGTTTTTGAAACATATGTGTGTACCAAGCATACATAACTCAACAACTCTTATATATATTTCGTATCGGATAATATTCTAAACTATTTCAGTTTGACAAGGGAAAAAAGATAATAACCCTAAATAACCCTTCCACTTGCATGTGTAAGCGTGTATGCGTGCACGTGTATGGAGGAAAGGAAATAACAACGATTTTGAGACATTCTTCATTGATGCTCCGCGTTCATTGATTTTAGCGTGATAATATATAGCCTTCCTCGATATATGTGTTATACAACATTAAAAGATTTTTTAAAATCGGACTAGTAGTTCCTGAGATTAGCGCGTTCAACCAGACAAACAAACCCTCCAGCTTTATAGTATAGTATAGGTTTCATCGCGAGCCACTGATGGCATATTGTGCTCGAAGCATACGAAGCTAGAAGAAGTAAACGCGATGGCTGGTAGACGGTTTCAAACTGTCACGATGTTTTGATTCGTGAGGTTATAGGAAAACTGGGGCTTCGAAGCCCACGCAGTTCAGTGCGTGGGGGTTATCTCTAAATGCGTACTTGCAAACGTTAACTTTTTTCAACTATGCCTTTCAGATTATTTTTTTTATGTGTAAAGGAGGCAAACGAATAGGTGGGTCACCTGATGTTAAGTGATCACCACCGTCCATAGACACATAGACAGGAGAGTCGCAAGTGCGTTGCCAGCCTGTGTATGTGAGGGGGGAGTGGTAGAGAAAGGGGGAAGGGAGGTGAGCCTCGAGTGCTCTCACTGACCGAACGAAACGCAACGATGCAAGCACTGTTACTACACGTCTGTCTTCTATGACGGTACTACCCCCGGCGAGCCGACCCATTCATGCTGAAACTAGTAATAGCTTCAGCGTGGCTCTACCACCTACAATTACGTCCCACGTGACTTATTATGCTCTGTGTTCTTATCTACTGTTACTATTGTAAAATTTATTTGATTTTTGTGTGATGTGTACTTGTTTATTAGTAAAAAGCAATTGATTTCAACAACCTAGTTTACCTCGTCGGAGTAATAGGTTAGCATGGTATGGGCATGTCATGAGGAGAGATGAAAACCATGTAACTAGAAAAGTGTTGAGTATGATTGTGGACGGATATACGAGTAGAGGAAGACCGAAAAAGGTATGGATGGACTGCGTGAAAAACGATATGTGCGTAAAAGGTGTGAATACTGAAATGACATTTGACAGGAGAGAGTGGAAAAAGAAAACATGTTGTGCCGACCCTACTTAGGTGGGATAAGGGTAATGATGATGATGAACCTAGTTTACCTCGTCACTATAGATTTTCCCTATATATATCTTACTGAACATTATAATATCTATTCTGTTGAAACACTTGTTGTGCCTGATTGACTTAAACCGAAACATTTCATCAAAACATACAGGCAGGCAAAAAACAAAGGTTAGCATCGACTTCAAATATATTATCAGGCAGCGCGAATATCAATATTTTTTATTTAATTTGGTTAATTTAATAGATCAGTTATTTTTCGCTTTTTAGTGCCTTATTAGTTTTTCACATCGAAGGCGGTTTATTTTTTTTTTGTAAAAAAAAATTATTTCTCCGTTTTTAGTGCCCATAAATATCTCTGGTTTCTAATGGGTATAATAAATCGGTTCCAATTTCACGAAAATACGTAGAGACGAAGTGGGTGAAAATCAAATAAACGATATTTCACCCTCTTAGGAGTTGAATATTTTCTTCAATTATAGGGGACCACTTCTGAATATAACCAATTCAAATAAAAAAAGAATCATTAAAATTGGTTCATAATTGACGGAGATGTCGATTAACATACATTAAAAAAAATATATACCACCGAAAGTAGTAACCTCGTCCTTTTTCGAAGTTGGTTAAAAATTAGATTGAATCAATTTTGACATCATCGTTGCTACGCTTATAAACCAGCGTCTAAAATTCACTACGGCGTTCTGCAAGCATCAGTACGTCATAATATAACCTCGAAATAGAGGTTTCAACTACCAGAAGTTACCAATAACTGCTTGGTGACAGATATAGAACTAGCCAGCAAGATTCATCATCTATCATTTCCATTTAATAAACACAAATTACATCAAGATAACACCAACCTGCATTAATACTAGAAATACTCCAGCAACACCAATAACGGCAGCGTGTGACTGCACCCAATTTCCAAAGGCTTCAGCACAGCCCGTGTTGTATGCCAGTGTCACGTTACAGTGGAAAGTCTGAACTGTTCCGTAGACATGAGCACAACAACTCACTGGCAGACCTTGACTATCCACGGTGCCCAAAGGTGTCAACCAGTCGCTAGCATTCACAACGCCGCAGCATTCGAACTGGAATGTAACAATGAAATATCAACCTATATGTATATAATGTATTAGAAAGCAATGTTACTTTTTACGTCTGTCTGTGTGTTCCCTTTGTTATTCTAAAATACGAAGTTGGTTTTTATACGGTTTTCCCTATTGTTTATATAATTTCTTTCGGAAGACTGGCATACTCCCTACATTACATTGCTTTAAATTAGTTTGTTGACAGAAAACTGTAGGACCAACTGTTGTAGTTATCTCATAAATGACGCCACATTTTAATTTTGAATTACTTTTTCAGCTACACTTTCTGCTACAGCAACACGTACTAATATAATATTTTAGAACTTGTAACTTCAATTCTTTTTCTATATAACAACCTCTGTGCCACATATGATATTTGTAATAACAACGTTAGGGACTATGTTATAAATATAAAATAGTCACGATATGTTTTAAAAAGAAAAACATATATAAAAGAAATATATATATATAACATTATATATTATGTAGATTACAATGTTTTTTGTACACACAATGGAGTGAGTCATCTCGTACATATTTATATCACATCCGATGTAACAAATACATTTGATACAATGATATTGATACAATGATAATAGTTTTTTTTAATGATTAACCTTATTATCTGTAATTTGGTTTCTGTTTAGCTGTTTTTCTGATCACTTACATTTAATTCAAAGCAAATGTAGCCTATAAATAAATATTTTTCATGTTATTAAAAATCAATAACCATTACGTATTTTAGTATATTACCCCTTATTAGTGACACCCTATAGAAGAAACAACAAGGTATTTGTAAGCAATCATGGCATACACAATATACGTATTCTTTCTATTGTTAAAACACATATTTCAATAATAAAATGGTACAATGCGAATTCTATACGATAAACGAAGTGAATGAGCACTGACACAATACGAGGGTTTTGAAGTAATAGCTATTTTAATATAATTATATAGGCTAATTCTCAAGCGATAGTCTGTTATTTCACAAACGATAGCTACAATCTACATGTGACGGCGTGAAATCATTTGATATATAGCAAGCATATGAATTTTTCAAATTATAAATTTGTAACAAACATTTCATTTTTGCCAATTAAAATTTAATCAAGTACAATAATATATAGCATATATATTAGATTCATGATAATTGTTAGAAATAAGAAATTATTTTCTATATAATGAAATATAGCAGTGATGCGTGAATTGTTCCCATGTCGATACACCGAGTTGTTCCTACACTGTTCACGAAATTAAAAACCTATAAAATCTAGTTTAAAGACTGCGGTCATTTAGGAAATGTCTATATATAGCTATGATATTCAGTGACAATATAACATGAGGTCATTTCAATGCCTGTTTGCTGATTAACAACTCTCGCGACAGAGCCACGGAGCTAAAACCCGTTACCGTTCTCAAAATCGGCCATGCAACTCATGATTAGTAATTAATTTAAAACCACTTACGTCTTCTTGAACTTCATCCCACAGCTTAGTCACTTCTAGGGAAGGACCGTAGAGTTCCATGGTGGACATGAGTTGCTGTTGAACGAGGGCCACCGTGTTACCACGTAGCGCGTATCCAGCAATGCACGCGGACAGTTGGAATACAAACATCAACACCATAGCGACCACGAACTGAAAAATTTAAATATCTTATACAATTTATGAAGACAAACAGTACCGTAGAATAAATTTCTAGAATTCCAATACTTGGCGTCTTCAGGAGTAAAACGTTTGCAGAAATAGTTAATATACCTAAAACTACTACGAAACTAAGGTTTTCCAAAGCAATCACATTGTTGGGCTAGGTATAAATAATATCGTTTTATAAGTACGTTAAAAGAGAAGAGTGCAGAGATTAGTTTACATTAAAGTTCATGAAAAATTTATATTTTGTGGCAGATCTGCATCAGTTTTTTTACCACCTCTTCTATTTACTCTTTGGAGACGTGCCTGATTGTTATCGATCAATACGCGGCTCACTTTGACGTGTTACCTATAAAGTTCTACCATTTTTAATAACCCGTGTTATAATGTGTAATAAGATTCACAGATTTCAGCGAGAAATTTTAATTCTGTTCACATTTTTAGATGTGTTAAGTTTGCAGCGGAATAACCAATGCAATAGTTAACCCCACGAGGTCCTCCGCTATATTTATTTTTAACGTAAAGGAACAGTACCTCCAACTCTATCCTATCCAACCTACAGGAGAATTAGTTTATTATATTGAATTAAAAGGAGCTTATGAATGTGAAAGCTACCACCAGTTCGAAAAACAACCCAGTCATCGAAAAGAACCGGCAAGAAACTCGATCTGGTTTATCTCTTCATGTTATATATTTTTACAAAACATAAATAGTTACATTCGTTTATAGTGGATGCACAGAGAAGGGTGTCATTTCCAGACGTCACAATCGTTCACATATTGATCCCCATCAGACATTAAAACCAGCTTGACATGGTTCTTAAACTCACTATCCGGCAAATCGGCAATGTGTTTTGGTACTTTGCTATAAAACCTAACACTATTACTTAAAAACTGTTTTTGGTCTTAGGGATCCTGAAGCATGGAATGACTGCAATGCAATGAATTTGTTGCTGTTTCTATTATTTAAATTATATTGGTCTTTTACTAGATCTAGCATATCATAAGTTTTTGCGGGCATATGTCACGGAATTACTTATATCGTTTGAGATCGATTATTGATAGCTTACTGTATATTATGTTGCTTAAAAAGTTTCTTTCGTACGTTTTATCAATATGGTATTGTTGCCTTAGGGTATTTCAAGTAATGAACAATGTCGGTTGCGATAAGAAATCCTTGATAAAATTCTAAACGTTACAAAAGTAATTGTGTGAATTTTTGAAACGAGCTCGGTAAAATGTCTGTTTCTTCTGATATCAAATACATATTTAGTTAATGGATTGCCTTAAGTTTCAAGTAGATTAAGTAACTTCTCATAAATTTAAACTTTCATAACCTGAGATGTTTCATGGTTTATTGTTAAGATCTTGAGTGAAAAGGCCTTAAATCTTTTCAAATTGTTGAGTCACCATCAGTAACGTTACGTTTTTACTTTTAATCAGCCGATAGCCGCGACTTCATTTACGTTAATTTATTATTTAACATATTTTAGGTACAGAGGAAAAAACATAAAAATCACCTCTCCGTGGCAAGAAAGCACATATTGCGTAGTGCTTATAAAAATTGTAATGTCTTAAAACTTAATGTTAAATTAATCTGTTATTAATATTTTTTATAGAAAATGCCTCAGTGACTTTTTTTTTTAAATGACCGGAATCTATCCAGTAGTTTTTGAATTATGTAGATAATATAATAAAAAGATAATTTTGTTGCCAGTAATTACTTTTGATTTGATTTTGCTTTCTTAATTAAGTTAATTAACTCTAGTTTTTTTTTCCAGCTGACTACGCTATTGACCTAGTAAGGTCTTAACAGCTTCACCGGACTACAATTAACCCTAGTCAATTAATCTATATTAATTGCTACGTAATAACTAAACATTCGTCGAGCAGACTACGTAAATGAAATCTCAAATATTACCAACATTATTTAATGTAAATAGAAATCTGTTACATGGCACGTAAGTTCTGTTCATTTATTTATTTTATTTATTTATTTAAACTTTATTGTACCCCAATTACATATATATATACATTTCAAAAACATTTCACGTTTTATTAACGGTACAATGGGCGGCCTTATTGCTATTAGAATTATTGCTATTGTTCATTAGCAACTAAATAAAATAAATGTTTAATTATGATTACACACAGCGACAATACATGTCAGAATTGTGATCGCCCCGAATAGCTTGCTTGCATCTCATGCAATGGTGTTCTGTCATTCACCTAGCCTTGGACAGGCACAGATAGCACATTTGACGTAGAATTAACAGTCTTTTATGTTGAATGGTTTTCCCAGAATATCTTCTATCATGACCTATATTATATCACGCCTCAGAGTCATAATCTGAAGTCGCTTTCATAGCCAGGGATGACTGTAAATCACGTCCTAACTAGTGTATGACCTCAAGCGCATCGCTTGATACACTGTTTACTCGTAATTAGAAGGTAGACAAGGATGCAAGGGCCAGGGGTACACGGAACTAGGTACACTCAACTTTCGTGCAGAAGGACGTCGATGAACGGACGAATGTTTGGTTATCTAGGGTTAAATAACCTAAATCATTTAAAATATTCGAGAAAAAATAAACACAATGTTGTCTGACTGTTAACTGTACACAAATTAAATCTCAATTATAGGTATTTTTATATAGGTTTGTATAGGTATTATTGCAATATAATTACATACCGTAATCAGTTAAAACATAATTAATAAGGTTAAATACTAGATAACAAAGAAAAAACAATTATTTTTTTTATATAACGCTTCTTTGTGTACAACGTTTGAAACAGTATGTTCGAGGAAATGAATGAAAAGCTTATTTATTTAACTAAAGATTCATTAATGCCTGGCTGGTCATGCGAAAAGCAATTAGCAATAAGGAGACGGATTGTATTCTGATATACTGCCTATATAACCCACAATCTGTTTCTAGCAAATATTTTCGATTTACAGACACGACGGTTATACAATTTTATTAAAGTGTAGATCGTTATGGAAGTAAGAATGGATTAAAAAAGTTAGGAAAAATTGTATTAGTGATCCCTAATTAATATTGTGGAATTTTATCTGTCTCTCTGTTTTTACCTTTTCACGCTTCGATCAACAATAACTAGATATCGAGTCGGCGTGAAAAATACGTCTAGGTAAATAACAGCTCACTTGAACGTGAGCTTTTATTTTGTTTAGAAACACAACCAATGTAAGCACGTTTCACAATGCCGCAGTGTATTCAAAAGATGCAAGAATAATACCCAAAAAGCAATTTAACAGCCGGAGTATCTTACTTTCCCTTTTTTTTTTTATTAATTGGGGAAATCTCTTATGGATACGCCACCCTCCCGGGGGGGAGATGGGTTATGTCCGACTCGCACGGACTAAAACCCCACGGACCGTGATTGTTGGGACGGCAAGAGATCGTACAATGCTAATCAACCTTGTAGAGCTGCCCCAACGGTCCGCCCGGCGGAAGGTCACCGCCGGGCTCCTACCTATAGAGAGGTAGACTGGGTACACACCAGCTGCCTCCCCTCATCCGCCGGACCTGTGCAATGAGGAGATGGCCCCCCCGGCCCATCCCCTCAGGTCCGACTACGGTGGCGGGAGGAGTCGGCTAAAGCGCCGCCTCCTGACGGAGAGGGTCACTTAGAGGGTCTACCTCGCGGGCCCTCTCCACCATCTCCTTCTGCGAGGTGACCTCCTCAACATCAATAACAGCATCGCCGAAACCACGCTCGGCAGCGACAAATCACGCCCTACCACCGCAGCCAGAGCGCGGCGCTGTCAATTCCACGCAGCGCACTCAGACAGAGTGTGCTGCGCGGTGTCCTCGTCAGCGCCGCACTCATGGCATGCGGCGGTCGGCTCCCCGAGAGCGATCTGGTGCAGGTACCACCCGAAACAACCGTGTCCGGTGAGCACCTGCACCAGTCGGAACGTCAGGGAACCCCAACCTCTCCCAATCCAATCTATCAGGACCGGGCGGACGGTATCTACGGTATACCGCCCGTACCGCGCGTCCGCCAGGTCCTGCATCCATCTCTCGACGGCGTCCTCTCTAAGACGCCGTCTCCGCTCCTCTATCTCCCTGGTAGCCGGAGGCTCCCCACGTCGTTTTCTCTCCTTCATCCTCCTCCAATTCATACACGGCGGCGAGAACTCCTGCCTCCAGCTCCCAGGGTCGGGAGCCGGCGAGCGTGAAGGCCGCCGCTGAGGACACCGTGCGGTACGCCCGGATATCTTACTTTCCCTAAATACATGTTTGATAAGTTATATTTAGAAAGAAAGAAAGAAAAAACATTTATTTGCAACACACAGAAGTAAATATGAAAACACGTACAATTAAAAAAAAAAGAAAAAAACATACATATAAACAATGAAAAATACAAATTGATGGTTAAGTGTGTGTGTGGCAAATGGGCCACGAGTCAGCGTGTGTGCTGTTGGAGGTTAGTCCTTCAGCGCTGATTTTCACTCGGGACCCAGAGTGTTATGTGTGCACCGAGAGATGGTGTGCATATTAAATGTTAATTAGTGTTTCGTGTAGTGAAGTTATGTAAGTTTGGAAAAAAAAGAATGGTAATAGAAGTTTAATATGAAATATGAGATAATAAGTACATATAAATTAATAATAGGGAACAATGAATATATTAAGGTTTAAACTAACAAATAATATTAGATTTTGAACGAAATTACCGCTTGTAAACCTGTGGCACAAATGTTTAGTCAAGGCTCGTCAACCACACACAATAACGGGAAAAAGTACTCTATTCATTGCGTCTTAAGGTTGAATTCACACTAAATGTTGTTTATGTTGTCTTTTCATTTGTAAGTGACGGGAGTAATTTATTGCTTTGCTCGTTTTATCATAAGTATTAGATAATATTTTGAACATTCGTGACTTTATTACTAGGTGTCATGGTTGTAATTAGGTTGAACTTAAAACTGTTTTAAAACTTTTTTTCTCCCTTTCTTAGTAAACAAATAGCTACATATAAGTATATAATTACGCGGACAGGATTTAGCTTCGATTTTATACGTGACCCTTTATCTTGTTATTGTTGATCGAAGTTTTCACGATTAAGAATATAAGGAGTCACAGGATATCTAATAAGAATCTACTAGGTATTTTTCTTATACATACATACATATTTTATAGAATAGCTTACGTAGCTGGGATCATTTTGACACAACGAAATTTCCTAAATTATACACAAAGAACTATATAACAATAGATATATATCTTACATTAGATACTAAATACCTTAATCTACATTAGAATATTTACTTATGTTATCAACTTAGATAAGTGTCGTAAATTACCTAGACTAACTACTTACTTACCTATTAAGATGACATTTTATTATATCTAGATTGTTATTAAATTACGGAACCAGAAGTTGAAACTGCTATAATATTTAAGCTGGATCGTTTTAGAATTAAAATAAACAATTGCTTGTGGATGTAAAAAAAAATATTACATGGTTTGAAAACTTTGTATAAAAACAAATTCCTTAATATTGTAGATTGTGTAAAATGAATACGACGAAAAATTTATTTAATTAGCTTAAAAATTAAGTAAACCTTGAGTTATTAACTTTAGGTAGGAATATTGAATACCCGCAAAACTTTTTTTTGTACACTTAGAGTTCGTGGATTTTAGAAGGCTTTTTTTTCAAAGAAGGGTGTAGTATACAGTATATTAGGAAAAAAAAGAATATGAATAAATACAAGTATACCAATATTCCTCAATTCCTTTTTATAAATTGTTTTTGTTGGTTCCTTTTTTCATACATTTTATATTATTTCTGATTATTATTTTATTCCTTTGCTCCCTTTTTAACTGACCTCATTCTCATATATATATATGTATGTTTATTATCTTCTTCCTCTTCTCTAAGTATCTTTATTCATATATATAATTATTAATTTCTGTTTCATTTTATTTGTATATATTTCAAATCATTCTCTCAATCTTCAATGATATACACAATATGATCCTACAATTCAATGCAACAATTTAATACGGTCAAACGTTATGGAACTAACTGAAAAAAAACCCGAGTGTACTTATACAAATCAAATCAAAATCACTTTATTCAATTTAGGCCCTAAGAAGACACGTCAACGTCAAAACTACCACCGGATCGGAAAACAACCCAGTCATCGAGAAGAACCGACAAGAAACTCGATGGTTTATCTTTTTAAAAAATAAATATCATATTTACAATAATAATATCTATATTATAATAAAACTGTAGCAGGGTCAAATCTGTACATTAAATATTTTTTGAAAATTTTGATGGGGGTAGGCTTTGTTGTCGATATAGAAGCCAAAAATAACCCTTTTAAAATTTTTGTCTGTCTGTCTGTCTGTCCCTGTGAACGCGCATCACTCTGAAAGTACTGAACCGATTTTGACGAAACTTGGCACAGTGATAACTAATGTTACGAGATTACATTTAGGATATTTTTTTTCTCATAAAACGCAAGGGATTCTCCAGGATCTGCCTGTTTGTCTGTCCCTTTAAACACGTATTACTCTGAAAGTACTGAACCAATTTAGACGAAATTTGGCACAGTAATAACCAATATTACAAGGTTACATCTAGGATACTTTTTATCTCATAAAACACAAGGGATTCTCCAGGATAACGGACGAAAGTAAAAAAAATGTAGTTCATGATATTCTTGACGAATTTTGGTAAATTTTCTTTGTGCTATATATAGCAGACAGATTAGCTAAAAAATTAAGCTATATTTCCATATGCTACTTCAAAAAAAAAAACCAAAAAAAACGACCACCGTGATTCGAACCGTCGGCTCCGTCGAAACATATAAAGCCCCGTACGTTACAACTGAGCTACGCCTACATGACATTTCTGTACGTAATTATCGACCACGTATGAAACATTTATGTAGACGAAACTGTCACTTATGTTGTTACATTTATTTCATTGTATAAAAAAATGTTTGCTAAACAAAGGTGACAAGATTTATTTATTTATCTATACTATAATAAAACTGTAACAAAGCCAAATCTGTACATTACAAGGTTACATTTAGGATACTTTTTGACCCATAAAACGCAAGGGGTTCTCCAGGATAACGAAAGAAAAGAAATTAGTTAATGTAACTAGACTTTTTTGCGACACCTTAGTATAAGAGCCAGCAACGTTGGAAGAACGAGAATTTGAGAAAAGTTGGTTCTTTAATATGAAGATATATTATGCCCTTCCAAACACGATTCAGGATACCTGGTAGCCGGTTAACGTTGTATTTTTTAATGCGAATTACACCTTTACAGATCAACATTTTGATTTATAAATAATTTAAGGAACATTTTTTGTCAGTAACTTTTATAAGTTTAACGTTTATACGTTATTAAAAACATGAATTTTTCACTGCCAGACAATTTTGTTATTGACAATAATGTGCCTGGTGATATTCTTTATAAACAAAATAATTCATTTCAAACCATTTTATTTTTTCCCTTGCAAAGAACATATTTCATTTTGTTAACCAGGCTCTTCCACAATTATGGCTATCTTTATTATACAGCCAGTGTTGCGCTAAGCTAGAGTTATAACTAAGTTATTCTATACATAGGTTTTGGTAGGGGGTAGAGCCACGCTGAAGCTATTACTGGTTTCAGGATGAATGGGTCGGCTCGCCCGGGGTAGTACCACCCTCTAACAAAAAGCCGACGGGAAGTAACAATGCTTGCATTAGTGCGTTTCGTTCGATTAGTGAGAGCACCGGAGAGGCCCACCTCTCTTCCCCTTCCTCCTCTCCCCTTCCGCTTCCTCCCCCTCCAACACAGGTTGGCAAGGCACTTACGACTCTCCTGGTGTTGCAAGTGTCTATGGACGGTAGTTATTACTTAACACCAGGTGACCCACCTGTCCGTTTGCCTCCTATGACATAAAAAAATACATTATATTTTTAATTTACCCTTTTTTATGTTGAAATAAAATAATATTAAAAAAAAGTGTGTGTGTGTACTTATGTACACGCATTAGAAGTTATACTTCTTTGGCGTAACAAGTAAAAATCTTTTCAAAAATTTTATCTTGCGCCTTATTCTACGTTTGTAGAAAAAACGACACTAACAATAAAAAAAAGGTATTTAATACAATGAAAGTTTTAATATAAAGAAATACAAACAACAAATACAAAGAAACAAAATGTTGACTATAGCTAACTTCAGGGTGTCGGTTTTTCGTGACGGTGTGTGCGCGCAACGTAAAAATTTACTCTCATCATTTTTTTGTTACGGTGTGCGCGTTCATCGTAAAAATTTACTCTCATCATTTTTCCCTAACGCGCCAAAAGAAATATAACTTCAATAAAATTACAGATATCTTAACATGGTTTGAACATACTTCTTTATTTACAAAAAATTGCATCGGGCACATTATTGTTAATATCAAAAATGTCTGGCAATAATAAATTCACGTTTTAGTAGCGTTTAAAAGTTAGTGAAAAACAAAACATTCTAAAATTATATAAAGTTCAATATTTTTGCCTGTAAAGGTTTACCGGCAGCCAATTCGCTGTCGAAACCGTTGCCTAGCTCTTAGACAAATAGTCACAGGCAAGTGACAGATGACACATGTTGCTCATATCTTTTTAATATTTATGTTTTTCTTTAATACAATGTAGTGTGAAAAAGTTTTAATACAAGTTGAAAATAGTTATGATGTCATTCAGTGTTTAATTTATCATTATTTATTTTATGAATATATTTTAACGTTTAAATTACAATTTAACTCTATCAACTTGATATTTTATAATGTAAACTATACTGAGCGTATAGTAAACGCCTACAAAAAAGGGAAAGGAACTACGTTCCAACTGGAGGTCCATGGACCTTTCAAGCTTTTTTTACATTACTGCCAATATACGTAGGTTAGTTTTTATTTTAATTGAACCCGGTAGATGATGTTACGAACGGGTTGTAGGCTTATTGGGACAGAAGGTACTGGGACAACGTACTGGGAAGACATTTATCGGCAATATATGTAGATTATTTGTTATCTTAATTGGACCTGGTAGGTGATGCTGCGAACGGGTTCAAAGCATATTTTAAAATATTTCTCACATACCAACTGGGTATATGTTTGAGTGAGTCCCTGGATGCAGACGTAGTCGCACGGGTCAGCTAGTATTATATATAATAGTAAATGTCACAAACATTTTTAATGGATGCACAGAGATGAGTCAATTCCAGACATCACCATCATTCACATATTGATCCACTCTATATGCCTTTTGACACTAAAACCCGCTTAACATGGCGCTTATATTCGCAATCCGGCAAATCGGTAATATCCCTTGGAACTTTGTTGTAAAATCTAACACTATTTCCAATATTTCCCAAATACACAACTGTTTGCCCCTAAAACCAGGTGTGATGTTATGCTATCCAATGGTGAAAGCAATACGTAGATACCTATATGATCACCACAGTCGCGGTTAATTTGCTGTTATTTATTGAAGAGTTCCATAGTCCATTCCATTGTCAGATCCTAATACTATGTAATTATAATATTAGTATTAATTAATGTTAATTATCACGCCCGACACACATGTAAGCGTTTGTGAAACATGCAATTTCAATTGTATGATTCACAAACGAATATATGTATAAATAGCTTAGAAAAGTTTAGCTAGATCAGATCCGGGATATCGACAAAAGCTCAAGCTGAGGTGTGCCGCGCGCCCTTGAGCTAGTTATCTGAATAAAATCAGCTGAGTGCCTTAAGCGCTCGCCTTAGTAGTCCGGTGAAGCTGTTAAGACCTTGCCAAGTCAATAGTGTAGTCAGTTCGAGAAAAAAAAATGTAATTAAAACCTTCGCCGAAAAAATAAGCCTTCAATAACGAGAGCCCCACCCAAATCTGATCAATAGTTTTTTTAATAAAATTGCGAACAAACAATACATCGCCTTTATTGGAGGCGGTTAAAGCAGTATGGATTGGTCACTTTACTGTTTTAGATTATTTCCTTATTAACTAACATAGAAGAGTGACTATAATAGAACGACTTGTAAATATTGAAATAACAAGTTATTAAATTATATGTTAATTAATGATATTTACGTTTCCTGCTGAAGGTATCGAGTACTTCTTCAGGGTTCATCATTGAATTAATTCATTGCATGAAGGCCAGTCTATTTATACGATCGGATTGCCAGTAACGGAGACTACGTCTCACTTACATACTTTGTGTTGATAATATAATTTTGTGTTATATTTTGCAAGTTGCTACTTTAGGTAGTATACCCATAAGTTAAAAAGAAAATAATGTTCTGGAATATATATACTCGGTATTAATCTCTCAGTTTTAGGTTCTTCGTTTATTTGAAATAACTTATTTTTTATGCGTCTGCAGTCAAACGAACATGTGTATCACCGTATGATAAGTAATCAAGGAAACTGCGACACGAGGGGAACATCACCGTTCCGTTGCCGGCCCTTGAGAAACGAGTAGGCTCGTTTCTTGACAGTTTGTAAGTTATATTGGTCCTGAAACGCCGCCGCTGGAAGTTCAATCCAAAGAACAGACATGTGTGGAAAAATGCCTTTTTTTTTTTTATCGTAGCACGGCAAAGAGACTTTACTTTGCCTGATGGTGAGCACAGTATAATCTAAAAACAATGCCGACCACCGAGAGACACACTATCCCTCACCGGTCGCCGCTGTCATGCCGGCTTGCATAAATGTCTCTTCACGTTACGCTTGAAGGACCCCATATTATAGGAAGGAGGGAACACACTGGCCGGGAGATTGTTCCACAGCTTGACGGTACGGCAGAGATAAGAAGTTGCGAACTTTTTAGTTCGTGCCCAGATAGGATTTACCGTAAAACTATGGCTCCGGAGCCCAGCACGCGTGGTTCGGGTATGAAAAGGAGAGGAAGGTATTAAATTGAATAGCTCTTCAGAACACTCGCCATGATACAGACGGTAGAACACGCTCAGAGAGGCAATGTCTCTGCGCAACTGAAGCGGCTCTATAAATTGTGTAATGTCTGAATCATTAACAATGCGGACAGCCCGTCTCTGCAACCTGTCCAGGGTATCTAGTAGGTATTTGGCGGAACCGTCCCAGAGGTGCGAACAATACTCCACGCAAGGCCGAACTTGTGCCTTATAAAGGAGGTATAGCTGATCTGGCGTGAAAAACCGTCGCACCCTGTTCAGGATTCCGAGTCTCCGAGATGCAGTGGAGATGACGCTCCCGATGTAATCCCTGAGATTGAGGTCGCTGCGAATATCTATACCTAAGATATTGAGGCTGTCTCGCATTGCGAGCGAGACGTTCTGGAGAGCAGGAAGAGGAGTAAATGGAGATGTTTTGCAGGTAAACGCGCACACCTGTGTTTTGTTAGCATTAAACTCGACCAAATTGCTTGCTCCCCATGTTGATATGAGATGCAAGGACCGGTCGAGTTCAATCACAAGATCCTGCCGTCTCTTTTCTGTTTCCCCCCGACTGCAAGAAGGCTTGCTGTAATAGCACCCATGGATGGTGCTGTCATCTGCATAACAATGAATATGGCCTAAAGGCAACATATCATTGATATGCAGAAGAAACAGAGTAGGTGAAAGTACAGAGCCTTGGGGGACTCCAGCATTTACTGACATGAGCTGCGAATCACATCCATCGACAAGGACACGAATTCTGCGCTCATGTAGAAAGCCAGAGATCCATCTGCATAAATTGTCGGGGAGACCGTATGCCGGAAGCTTGGACAGAAGACCACGGTGCCAGACCCTATCAAAGGCTTTGGCAACATCGAGACTGATTGCCAAGGCCTCGCCGTGCTTGTCAATTGCCTCCCCCCAGCGGTGTAGTGCGTAGGCCAGAAGATCACCCGTTGATCGGTTTTGGCGAAAGCCATATTGCCGATCATTAATCAACGAGTGATCCTCGAGATAGCGGACAAGCTGGGTGTTGATGATCCGCTCCATTAACTTGCACAGCACTGAGGTTACGGCAATTGGGCGATAGTTATTGGGATCAGACCGATCCCCCTTCTTGGGAATCGGTTGCACGTTGGCCTCCCTCCAAGCCCAAGGCACGATACCAGAAAGATAAGACAGGCGGTATAGGCGCGTAAGTACTGGAGCCAACTCGGCTGCACATTTTTTTAGTACAACCGCTGGGATACCGTCCGGACCACTTGCCTTTCGGACATCGAGCGATCGCAGTTGTTTAAGAATGTCACGCTGCCTGAACTTTAATTCAGACATAGTGACACCGCAGCAAGGAATAGTGGGCGGTTGCGCTTTTCGATCGTCGAGCCGAGAATTAGCCGCAAAGAGATTAGCTAATAATGTAGCTTTCTCCTGCGGTTCGTAGGCCAGTGACCCATCAGAGTACCTCAACGGTGGCATTGTTGGATGACAAAAATTGGCTTGCACAGCTTTGGCCAGACTCCAGTAGCCTCGACTATTAGTCGGATGACTTACGAGTTCTAGACCTAAGCGTGCAACGCGCTGGGCATCCGCTCTAGTGTATGCCCTCTTACAGGCTTTGGTGGCAGAGTTATAGGCTGATTTGAGGAAGCTGGTATTAGGATCCTTATTTGCGCGACCCTTGATCCATTCGCGATACGCGGCTTGCTTTTTGCTAACTGCATCGGCGCACTCGCGATTGTACCAAGGGCGTCCTTTGCGATTACCGACGATCACGGAGGAAGGAATATAATATTCCATTGCAACTGCAATCTCGTCGGCAATCGCATCAGCAATCGCTGAAGGGTCCTTCCCGTCAAAACAGCGTTGCCGCCAAGGAATGGAAGCGAAATAATCCCGCATTCCATCCCAATCTGCTGACGAATAGTGCCACACCTTGCGCTTAATTCTTACGCTGGGTGGAGGTGGAGCGCGTGGCACAGACGATATAACGAGGCAGTGATCCGATTTGCCCAGGGGGGCATCGACTGACACATCATACCCAGTTGGATGGCTCGTCAACAGAAGGTCCAGCAATGAGGGCGCATGACCTGTGACATCCGGAATCCGGGTGTGCTGGATTACTAATTGTGTCAGGTCATGTGTTAAGGCGAATGCATGAGCAGTACGTCCTGCATGGTCCGTCCTGGAGGAACCCAACCACATATCGTGATGTGCGTTAAAGTCCCCCAAGATCACCAATTCTGCTGTGGGAAACTGCTCCTGTGCGTCATCTACTGCCCTACTCATGTAATCAAAGAGCCGAGTAGTCTCATCATCTCCATTATGGGATCTGTAGAGGCACACGTAGATACGGCTCTGAGTGCCCAGGTCTACGTGTAGCCAAAGGATAGAGAAGGAAGGGTCCTCCATACAGCGCAAACGACGACAGCACACCTCCGACCGTACAAACACACATACGCCGGCCTTGCTTTGAAAGTTCTCCTCAAGCACGTAGCCGGGGTAGTGTAAGTAAGATGTGTCGGCCGGACGGCGAATCTGCGTTTCCGTCAAGAAGAGCATTTCTGGCTTAACGGTCTCGAGATGTTGATGGACGGCATTCAAGTTAGAATGAAGTCCACGGATGTTGATGAACTCCATCGTAAAAGCGGCGTAGGGGTTGTGCACCGCTGTCGAACTCATACTCATTGTCTGCGCTGTCATGATTTTTGTAGGAAGAAACGAGAAGAGCGAACAACCTCCGTCCGTGTCCAGAAGTGACCAATGTTAATCGCCGGCTCACTATAACTCCTGCAAGAATTGCATTGCACTGACCCGGCGGACGGAAGGGCTCCCGTACCCCCCCGGAATAGATCGCCGGGACCCCAAATCCGGTCACCAACCGGCACGACGAACCTACCCGAGATTATGCGCGGCATGGTGGGGCAGCCTCTCATGGTGGTTATACATGCTTGGGCCCCTGTACTATACCGCGGGCGGCCAGCGGAACAACCGTTTCTACAGGTCTCCCTGGCCGCCGGATCAGTGCAGCACTCTTAGGCGGTGAACTACCGGAGAATCTCACCGGTACCCGAGCCACGGCGAAGGTCATTCGGTACTGGATATGCAAGAGCTGATCCCGAAACGCGACACGCAGAACGAATCACTATTACGGGTTTTTTCGCTACATGCAGGGTGGTCGCGACCCAGTCGGGCTTCAAAACCCTACCACCCCGCTGTCGCCATAGCCTCGTTCGTTACTCAGCAGGATGCACCACGTGCAGGTGAGGTTGGCTTGGGTGTCTCAAGTCTTAAGATGTTGTGCGACACCCCTTACACCTTACCCCTTACACCTGGGACAATCGCACAGTAAACGACTTCCAACAATCAAGACGATACAATAAGATTTCAAATTGTTGCGAGTCGTTCTGTAATGGAACTAAACAACGGGTATTAATCCGAACAGTTCTTCGGAACTGTCTCGAGGAATTTGCTTTCAGGCTATTGTCTTAAGCTGAAGTTTGACCACACTGGCACCCTTGTGTTTATTAGGGCCGACACCTCTAGCCATCGTACCGTCACCAGCCCGTGGTTATGCGGGTTGAGTTGGAAATGAGGAAAGACGTGAGGCGAGGCGACGTTCCTCGGCGGTGGGCGGGTGTAGAACTCTCGAAGGTGGTAGCGAGAGCGCCAGTAGCCCGCCTCGGTACTGACAATCGGATGCCGGTGATGTCCTGAAGGGGCCACGTTAATGTGCAATGATGCACGAGCCAGTCGATGAAGGTGGTAGTTTTGAAGCAGAGGTCGGGGTGGTCGCAAGAAAATACCGTGATTCTCGTATAATGACCGCGTCCCCGACCCAACAGAACACTACTACTGACGATGAAGGCTTCTCGATGATACTATTCAATATTATCTAAATGAGATGTACAAGCAAACTATGATGTTACTATGTTATGTTAGATCTATATGTTAGAGCCGGTATATAATTTGTCCTTGTCTCTATAATTATTAAATCGTTAAAAACCGTTGTAAACGTTATACCTATATAACCATTATGTTTGTAACGTTTGTCTATATTAAATTATACGATCTTCTATATTTACTGTTTTGCATGATCGCATAACTCTCGTTACGTAATCTATAATTCACCCTATACTAACACACATAATTTTATATAATCCATAATTCAGTAATTCTATGCATGCACAAGTCACTATTTATCTATCAATATTCTATCTATAATTCTCATATTCTATAAATCCGTAACTCGATAATTCAATACGCACACGATTCTATATATCTATAATATAATTTAAATTAAATATAATTGTGTAGAAACACATGCTTCTACATATCCATAATTCAATCCCTATTACTATAAATATCACATCTATAATTCCATATTCAATAACTACACACATAACATACCTACAATTCTATATCCAATTTATATCTCTATTCTATTATACTCGCATGAATTATCTAACAAAATCTACATTAAATGTCAATGAATTTATATCTATGCTCTCTATAAAATATCACTAAATCTACGTCGCCAACAGTGCTAGTGGTTATGTCGTTTGAATTTCATCTGCGTATGCCACAAAGCACATAGAAACCGTGACGGCCGTTGAGGCCAACAGGATGTAGTCAGTTCCAAAAAGAGAGAGAGAGAGTATTATTATTAGAATCAGTTAAATATCGTCGCGAAATATTTAATTTTGACTCATCTACATTTTCATGTCATACACGGATATACATATATTTTAATATCGTAACCATTATTTTCATTATCATAACGCGTAAACCATCTGTTATCAGATACCCTGAGCCAGTCTTGACCTACTTATTTTTTTAACAAACTCAACAAGATTAATACACCTGAATACCTGATCGGAACTACATAACGTCTAAGTATAATATGTCTTCACAGAAAAAGAGGCCGACGGTTTATTCCCAAAAAAAAAATTAACAATTATTAATTAGTTATTATAAATGCACATTGTGACACTTTATTACCAATTTACAATTATTTACCTCCTTAATGCTTTTATATAAAAAAAAGTCTATTAAAACTTTGAACCAGAATTTTGAAATTCGTAATACTGCATTTCAGCATCGAAGTTTGTTATTTACAGTTATTTTTATAAATAACCGTTTCATACAATTTTCAAGTGAAACTTCTTTTGGGGCACTGTGTATTGGATTTTATTATACGAAAATGTGTAAGGAAAGGGTTTTTGAGGGTGGTAGAGCCACGCTGAAACTATTATTGGTTTCAGCATGAATGGGTCGGCTCGCCCGGGGTAGTACCACCCTCTCATTAGAAAACTGACGTGAAGTAACAGTGCTTGCATTGTTGCGTTTCGTTCGGTCAGTGAGAGCGCCGGAGACCCATCTCCCCTCCCCTCTCCCTTTCCCTCCCCTAACCCTTCCCTCCGAAAGATGGCAACGCACTTGCGACTCCTCTGGGGTTGTTAGTGTGTATGGATGGTGGTGATCACTTAACAGCAGGTGACCCACCTATTCGTTTGCCACCTATAACATAAAAAAAAAGGAAAAAAACATAGCTATAAATGTATAGGTTTTAGGCTGTGGTGGAATGAGATCGTATATCCTTAATGTACTCGAAATATATACAAAGAAAGGGAGAGACCCGTTGAAATCTATTATAGCACATTATTTTCTGTTGGATCGCGTCGTAGTGAATATCGCGCACTTTTAACAGACAGATGTGGCAGATGACTCTACTTTATAATATGTAGTAATACTACTCCAAATTAACATATGACAACGCACAAATCTTTCTCAGTATTTCTATAATTATTTAAAGAAATTGTAAACTCACCGCCATGTTCATCAGGTAATTCTCCATATACGCTCCATAGAAACCGAAGAACGAAATGAGCAATATGATAACACCAGTCGCGATGCAAAAAGCCGGGAGTGAGAAAAACCTCTCAGACAGGAACTGATGGTAGCCATTGTAAGCTGCTTGCACGGAGCTGCCCACACATAGTATTATGATTCCAGTTATCTGAAACATTGTATTAGGATGTTTATTCGAAATACATTTTATGGTACATGAATCATAGTTGATAAGCAAAAAATATATTTATCGTATCTGATACATCAATCTATGAACACTGAAACACTATTCATTCGACATCCGTGTCATCCTCGACTATTTTGCTGTTCTAGTAACTTCTAGCATGAAAGTTAAGAAAACACTGTATTCTGATAGCGATTTTAGTAAGTAATAGGGGTTTCAATATAAAATTACTGTTTTAACGCACTGGCCATTTTGAATTAATATTAAGTGTCTGATTTCAAACTGAACCTTTTTACATGAAAACTGAAACAATCTGAGTTTTAAAAAAATACATTTTTTTAGCAACAAGTCTTCCAGTAGATTATTACTACCATTGTCAAGTAGTTAATGATATTATAATTTTCTTGCGATCATTTCAATGAAATAACCAGATGGGGCCGTCTTATTACAACTTTCTAGGGATTCTTTGTGAGAAGTCAGAATCCATGCTCTGTGGTATTATTTCCCATCGAATTCACTTGTGCACCAGAACCAAACCATATTACGTAAAACGGCACCAATATTACAGAATATAGAGCCAAACAACACAAGATTACGAATAAAAAATATAATTAACTATAAGACATCCAAGATCCCGCCAAAAACTCTCAAGATGACATTGACTTTCAATTATTTTTACAATCAGCTTTTAAAGCGAAAATCAAAGTTAGTATTGAAAAAGAGATCCGAGGTTTGACTAACGCAACAGAAACTAGCCGTACTATCAGTGCTTTGTTTAGAGAAGATACGACAAACAAAATCACCATGTGTTTTGGGTTTAACCGCTTTCGTACTAGAAACATCGGCTTGAAGAATAAACCACAAAGAGGATCAATCAGCCTCTATGATAAATAACGATAAATTGAAGCCGATTATGAAAACCGACTGACGGATTCGCGTCATGGCTTTTGATATTTACAGTAAATCAATCAAATTTAAAAATTTGTAAAATGATTTTACTGATCTGCAGGGAGCAGCACCTTTAAACGCTACAGAAATCAATGGATTTTCGACCGTATTGTAAAATGTGACGAAAAGCGGATTTCAACCACAAACAACGCAATTGCTGACCAGTGACCACAGGTCAAACGCCACAACAATACTATAAAGCCAAGCTTAAACATAAAAAGGTGATGATAACTATTAAGGTCCTCAGTTCGTGGTGTACTTTACTACAGCTTTTTTAGGTCCAGTTATTCAAAAACAGCAGACGTGTACTGTGCAAAACTCCGAACAAATCTCGAACCTCGACGAATAACGAATGTCGCAGCAAGACATTCCAACTTTTTTTTTTATTGTAGCACGGCAAAGTGACTGCACTGTGCCTGATGGTAAGCACAGTGAAATCCAACTTGTCAATTGATCTTCACCATTATTGATGATTATAATGCAAGGCCTCATAATGCTCATGAGACAGTTTTAACGCTATAAGACATGCAGTTAAAAACCATCTACCATCGACAGACGTGGTACCGACAGATTAACATTGCTTTTTTTATATTATAGGCGGCAAACGACCAGGAGGGTCACCTGATGTTAAGTGATCACCACTGTCCATAGACACTTGCAACACCAGGGGAGTAGCAAATGTGTTGCCAGCCTGTGTTTAGAGGCGTGAGGAATAGGGGAGGTGGGTATCCAGCGCTCTCACTGACCGAATGAAACACAACAATGCAACCACTGTTACTTCATGTTGGTTTTCTGTGAGAGGGTGGTACTACCCCGGACGAGCCGACCCATTCATGCTGAAACCAATAAGGTTCAGCGTGGCTCTACCAACTACAAAAATTCAGCGATTTGGACAATTTTATGCAAGGAGAAAAGAATCTTTCCAAAATGTAGTACAAAATGCCTTCACGCAGGTTATGGAATACAAGTTCCCACAGTTTTATCACAAAGGCTTAATTGATAATCCGATCGCGTGACAGAAATGTATAGAAAATAAATAAGAAAAGTGAATTGGAAAAGGTAACAAAACCTTGATCAAAAAACGTATTTTACTAGCTTTTGCTTATGGCTTCGCTCGCTTTAATGTATACTTTCAGGAACAGTACTTTAATCTGGATGTAAGATAACTTATTTTCTGTACGCGTGACTTATGCAAAATTTAATGATAATCTTTTAAGTATTGAGGCGTGAAAGCGTAACAAACAAACTTATATTCGCATTTATAATGTTAGTAAAGATTTTACATTTTTTTTTTACAAAAATCTTAACTTTTTTTTGTACGTAACAACAATATCATACCCTCATCATCACCCCCAATACTAAAAATGTAAATATGAATGGTAAATGGTGTACATATATATATGTAATAAAAATTTAAATGAATTCAAAATTCATATAAACTATCTGTATTTAATTTTAACAACAACAATCTGATTTTTCTTTGTAATTTAATATTTTGTAAACTTTTATCATATTTAAGTACTTTAAAATCTTCGATATGATTATCGGAATATCATATTTTAAAAGGATTTAACATTGTACATACCATATGGTATGAGTTATCAATTGTATTTAATGTGTTTTCATTTCAGAATCATAAAGCCATAAGTTACATTTAATGCTTTGTCACTTAAAACTGTCTGCTTCTGCGTTCTAGTGGTAACATTAATTATTCACAATCACGCGTTATTTATATAAATATTACCTGAGTAAATATTTTGTTCTATACTTATATAATATAGGACATATATATACTTTGTTGACGTAATAAATGAATATTTTTCACTTTGTATACCTACTTAACCATTAATAGTATAACGTGACGATAAATTTAGACAAAAATAACGGTGACCGTTGATAAATACAGATTTATTTACCACCCCTAGAACGTTACCAACAGATGAGATGATTAAAGGCTCCTAGTATTTGAATTTGCTAAAACAATAGTTATGAATAATACAATTTTTCACCATGTATACGATAATTCCGAATTATGCAGCACAAATTCTTTACCCACACAATTATTGATAATATTCAAAATACAACAGCACAATGATATGTCCACATAACTAAAATACTCACAATAAAAAGAAAATTCACTGTCACTAAAGTGTATTTAACTGTTGTGAAAATTTTCGAGAACATTTTTTCTATTCACTACGTTCCTCTCGTGACAACTTCACTTACAGTTTGCCGAGTCGCGGATATTTTTATCAATATACGTAGGTACATTAATCTTGATAAGGAAAAGCGAACGGGTTTTATCTCACTGAAACACTTGACACTACCACTTCGTTCACGAGTAATAATATAAAGGATACATCAATATGTTTTTGAAATTTCTGATTGAATTATTCTCTAATATAATTTTTATTATCAATGATAAACAGACGAGTGTTTATCGCTTGTCTTTCATTACAGTAACAGAATACGGGTTTACAAAAGGCATACACATTTTAAAAGGCGAACAAATATATTCAAGACCGACTATGTAAACTAGTTTGTAATCAGCCGTTGAAGAAAATTACGTAGGTACCTGTGTGATAAATGAAACGAGGTAACGTTACTTAACAGTTTAATTAACGTTCATTTAACATTCATACATAAAATACATTAAAAGAAAAACGAATTTGTTCATTGAAAAAAAAGCAAACATAATAATTACAATATATAACGATAACAATCAATATATATATATATATATGCAAAATTGAAACAGCTATGTTAACAAATGAACTGGATATACTGATGTGTTAAAATTCTATGAAACAAGTTTACTTAGTTTAAAAAAAATGTATATAACTATATGTATCTGTAGTAAGCAGATACTTAAGTTTGGAATATAAATGAATGTGCATTTTTTTCGAATTTAACAAATTCTTGATTCAAATTCTGATTGTAATTCCAAGCCTCTAATGATTTTAACGAACTGCTCACATCTAATTTTATATAACTAGTTTTCAGTTCAAACACTAATTACAATTTTATGCTAACAACATTTGTTTGACAATGTTGATAACAATAAGAATTA
>MU158712.1:746008-773049 GCA_015888305.1 Antheraea pernyi
CACCCTGCTGAATAACGAACGAGGCAATGGCGAAAGCGGGGTGGTAGGGTTTTACAGCCTGACTGGGTCGCAACCACCATGTATATGGCGAAAACCCCGTCATAGTGATTCGCTTTTGCTGGTCGCGTTTCGGGATCAGCCTGTGCATATCCGGCTTTTCGCAGGCCGGCATGACAGCGGGGGCCGACGATGGATATTGTGTCACTCGGTGGTCGCCATTGTTTTTGGATTGTACTGTGCTTACCATGAGGTATGCCTGGTATGCCAGGTATCAGGTATGCAGATGCAGTCATTTTGCCGTGCTACAATAATAATATATATATTTATTTAAGATTATCTGGATAAGAGAGGATTACAAAATATCTTATTCCTATGCTGTAGCCTCGGCATGATGCGTTTTCTTTATCGAACGTATGTGATTGTGACAGTTTCCTATGTAATGCACCGCGCTCGCCGACGGCTACTGTGGCCGGTTCGCGTTATCATTTTTCGTAAGTCTAGCAGCCTATCCGAACCAAACCGAAACGAAACTGTTTTGCTTTAACTGAAAAATCAAAAAGTTGGCATTAATTCTACGTCGGTATGATTAAATTGACTTAAATAATAACGATGGATTATATTTGTAATATTTTTAATAATCAGTAATATTTTTTTTTAAGAAGTTTCGATTAACTTCACATATCCTCGAGAATATTTTTCAACTGACTCCGTGTACTTGAGAATCCGAGTCCCTTTATTGAGCTTAGGTTGTTACCATTTGTAACCCTTTGTATAATTGTTTTTTTTCGAACTGACTCTGCTATTGGTCTTTCAAGGCCTTAACAGCTACACCGGACTACTTATAAAATGAGATTGGACGCAAAGGTTAACTTAGAATCAACAAAGAAACAATCACGCCTATTCACGATATTAAACTGTATCAGTTTTCGAGACCAGCATTATATAGTTAAAAGGAGAATTTTACAATTATAAGTTATTATTGGCCTCGGTATGCCAAAAGTAAATAAAAAAAAAAAACAAATCCACAGACAATAAAACCAGTCATTCGTTATTATAGATACGATACAGATTACAAAATATGAATGAACTGTAATACGTATACTCACACTTTATATCCAACCGTCCAATTAAAAATTGAGCTCTGAATTTTAACTTCCGGAACGTCTGCTCTTGTAAAGTCGGTATGCGTCGTAAAATCTCTTGCATAAGACCAAAAGTAAAATAGGTAATAACACATCAAAGAATGCATAACAATTGAGACAGTTACTAGAGACAGTTACAATGGGTTGTGACGAACGGATAAAAAAAAGTACGCATTTATTCACATACGTAACTTGCAGACGATTTATGCCCAGTAGCAATGGACGTTAACTTCTTGTTGATTTAGCTCGATGAAAATCTTTATTTGTAATCTATGGCTTTGGGTATTCTCGAAGATTCTTTATTTGTTAAGCGGAAAAAATTTAACACAATTTACTGAAAATCATCGCTATTATTAATATAATGAGTTCTCATATTACTGAAGTCACCGCGATCAGTTAAAAGTTGGAAAAGTGTTAACATTCACTACTTTTAACAGATACAATTATAGAATATGTTCACTAAAATTGTAGTCCGGTGAAGCTGTGAAGACCAACCAGGTCAATAGCGTAGTTAGTTCGAGAAAAAAAAATTCACTAAACTATGGAGCAGTTACTTCGTATAATATTTTAAATGTCGCATATAAAAATACTTTAAAAAGATCTCACAGATGGCTGTTCGTAGTAATTCGTAGTAATTTAGCTAAAACAATATTATTGTGTAATTTCATATTTGTAATAAAAAATATGATTAATTTCACGTCTACAGTTTCAGTAGTTTTTTTTATATAAAAAGATAAAGGATATGTGGATAATCGTTACACCGGGTAATAATATGAAATATAAAAATGTCGTTTACCCAATAAATTCAAAGTGAACACCGCCCTATTTATACGTTGTGCGTTCCTGAATATTTTTAACAGACGCTAAAAAAACACTTAAAATATTTAGGTCACTTATGAGACATTTTTATTAAACGTATATTTTGATAGAAAACTTCGCTTTTGTTGCCAACTATCGATGAAATTGTATATGTAATAACACGAAACCTTTGAAGTCCCGGAAATCTCATAGTCAACCTTGACAACCAACCGTTACTATGATCAACAGCTGTGAGAGAAAATGGCGCGCGTTTTTTGGCGAGATTAGACGTTTTATTTATTTATAATATTAATAAATTTTATCTCAAACTAAACTATTAATATTATCTTTATCTCACGCGAAGGAACAATTATTATGATAGTTTTATGGTTTGTTATTATATAAATCGGCTGTTCGAGATATCGAAGGTTAACTTCAATAAAGTCAATTGATTGTGCAATTTTAGCGTATCTTATTTATGTATTTTCATGTGGACGTATTATAATTTCATAATATGCTTTTTTATAATTCACAAAAAAAACATTTTTCTTCTTCTCAAGTGTAGTGAGTAAATGATCGTATTATACAGTTATTGGTTTTGGACGATTTCAGTGGCCTAAAAAAAAGTGCCGCTCTTGTTAGAATTGCAATGAATTGTTGCGACGTCTCAGAATTCACTTTCCTACATAATAATTAAACTATATTGCGTAAAGTTCTACCACTATTACATGATATAGGGTCTAATAACACAAGTTTATGAATTAAAAAAAAATTATGTCCATTACAGACTATATACCAAGATCTCGTCAAAAGCTTTAACCTCTTCTTCTTCCTATTATGGTAACCAATCCTCTTTATTGATGATTATTATAACATTGTGAAATGGGATATTATCATAAGGGGATATTCATAAGATAGCGACTCCTTGTTAAAAATGTCCAAGAAGTTTTTGTGACATCTCAGAATTCATGCTCTGTTTTAACATGTTCCTAATCATCTCACTTGTGTACAATAACCAAGATGTATTACGTAAGAGATTATACAAAATTATACAATATAGCGTCAAGTAACGCAAAACTTGTCAGTGAGAGCACCGGAGGCCCACCTCTCCTTCCCTCTCCCCCAAACACAGGCTGGCAACACACTTGCGACTCCCCTGGTGTAGCTAGCGTCTATGGACAGCGGTGATCAGATAACATCAGGTGAACCGCCTGTTCGTTTGCCTCCTATGATAAAAAAAGGTGTTTCCAACACATAAATGACCTTTGTATGATAAGCATAATTGTTCAGTACTGTCTAGATATTAGTTATTATTATTATTAGATATTTATTAGAGTACTACTTTTAAATGACTATTTGGTTTTATTTAGTACTAGGGTAAAATTTCAAAAATAAAAATATTTTAATTAGACCCTATAATCCATAAAAATGTTATGCTACAAAAAAGTAAATGCTCAATATCTCCAGAAATATCTATCTTAGAGATTTTGAAGGCAATTCATTAAACTTCCTACAAATGTCATTAACAATGTTTCTTATAGGTTCAGTTATTAATAAAATAACAAAAAAATATATATGTAAGGGGAAAACTACTCATGTTCTGGGAGAGTACTTACAGTTAATATTAAGAGCTCAAGTTATCAGGCAATATTTATTTATACTAGCGGGCCCGGCAGACATTGTCCCGTCCTGATTATGAAAAACATAAAAAAAAAAACGACCGTTCAATAATAATAATTTTTGTTATGTCTATTTTTAGATTTCGGCGCCGTCGTCGCTAATTAAATGCATGTTACGCCCACGCTTTTGTAACTGACCCTCGCGCCGCCGCGAGGGAAGGGATCCTCTTTCGCTCCCGCACACATCGCGGTTCTCAGTAATATCTCGAGCCTAGGTCGCCCCCACGCGGAGCCCTCGAGGTATTATTATCGCGATACAGTGACTCACCTACATCACTTGAACACACATATGAGATCATCTCTCTCACACACGTGCACAGACATACACATGGTTGGAGGGTTTTGGTTTTTTTCCCTCAACGAACTGAATCGAATAGTTTTAGTTCGTTTCATTCCGATATACACGTATTCATTTGTGAATCATGCAATTTCGATTGGATTGTTCACAAATGTATATATGTATGAATAGCTTAGAATAGTTAGCTAGGTCAGACGCGACTTTTTCCAGGTAACAGCCCAAGCCGAGGTGCGCGTGCGCCCTTGTGTATGTTACCTAAAAACCAAATCGGTTGAGTGCCTTAAGCGCCAACCTTAGTAGCCCGGTGAAGCAGTGAAGACCCTGCCGGGTAAATAGCGTAGTCAGTTCGAGAAAAAAAAAAAAGCATATATAGCGGCCTGTTTACGTTCAATATTGATGTTTTGTATTGAGATTGTGCAGCCCATCATATGTTTAATTAATTAATAAACTATATAAAAACGTATATAATTACTGTTCTTAGTGCCAATAGATGTGAAACCAGACTAATGTAAATAATTCATTTAGAAATTCAAAAGAGAACAGTTATTTCATTGTTTTGAGTTTTCACTTCTGTCAGCAGTCCTTATGACTGCCTTGAGTTGTTTTTAATGCTAAACGCTGGCGATTCGGGCTTCTCAGTAGCTGCATAGTTCGTGGTCTACTCGAATAAGTATAACGCTAACGTGTATACATTACATATACTTGTACATGACACAGATCGGTCCGTCAGACCAATACGCGGATAGAGGAAGGTTAAAAATTACAATATTTTACTTATAGCTTATTAGCAAATCGTCGTATATCTATATATATCGTATATACGTAATGCAATCAGTGACATAAACGTGAAGAATAATTTTATTTATTGTTGATCGAAGGTTATAATTCAAGAAATATTTAGCTTACTCTGTGACGGTTATAATTCACATGAAAGCACAAAAAACCAAGGAGAAACAGTCACCAGTTTAAGGACGGTAATTTTTTAACATTTTAAATATCGATCATGTCCTTGTTACCAGAGCATAAAATTAAAAGTAAATGTGTTCCTATGTAAAGAATCTACCTACTATTATCTGTGTTATATTACCACAGATTATTGTCACCCGTTGAATACATAATCTGAAACGGCTGTTGTTATTATGACTATAGTTATGTTAGATATATGAATTCAGTTTTTAACTGTTGTTCTAGATAACAGATATATTTTCTGAACGGGTAGCAACATCTATGTATATGTGTGTCATGGCAGCTGCACCAGAGAGCCAGAACTTTAAATGAAATGAAAAAATGAAACTTTAAATGAAGGAAAGTATCGTAACAAACCCAGAGTTTGGTGGCAGAGCTGTTTGTAATACTTATTTATATAGTTACCTAAGGGCACAAGTATCTAATATATGTTGCTTTAAACAAATACAAATATATAATTGACACAACTAGAATTGGTTATTTATATGTCTAGTCTACATAATCATATACACTTTAACACTTTTTGGCCGATCACCGTGAATGTGGATTTAGCGAATATTTTTACGTGGACAGGATTTTTATCCTTTACACTAACTCGCTAGAAGGTGGTGACACGCTTTATAGTCTATTTTATTGTTGCAAAATTTGATATTGTAATTAACGCGAACAAAGTTGCGGGCGATTGCTAGTACAATATAATTTTAATTACAAGATCTTTTTTCATATAAACACATTAAGTACATAAAATTCATTTCGGAATGCATTTGTTTTATTCACTGTTTTCATATCGATTGACGGCTTACTTTGAATGTCGTCATTATTCGTGATGACATAGTTAACGTCAGAGGAAAATACCATCCACACGATGGCTCAGTGCTTAGAAGTACCGAATGTCGACGTTAAATCTACGAGCATTGTGTCTGCTAAATATATCCAAGGAATCGAAAAAAAATTACTGTAATATGCATTTTCTAATTAATACAGACGTATGTAGTAGCTAAGTTAGTTATAATAGGGATTCACTTACTACATACCAGTATCCGTTTTTAAAGTACATAAATATTTTAAAATATACTTTATATGGGGAGACCCACAGTCTCGATTGATATTAATAGACATTTAAGGCCTGACTCTCAAGTCCTTCTAGTTGAACACAGTATAGGTGACTGGTAAAAGATTTCCAACTTTACCGTGGTAGCTAGCCAAGTGGATATTAGAAAGACCTTATCACAATAAGATTTCTACTTCACCGTTTCAATATAATTCAAACCTGCATCGATCAACATCGTGTCCAAAGATGTTACCACTGCGCTGTCATAATTTCTCATACCCATAATTCCAATTATTTGATACTAATAAAATGAAAAGGTTCACAAAACAAGTAATCTATAATAATCTGCATATTATTAACATTAATTATCACGTAAACAAAACATAAATAAATGTATTAGTTGCAATTTTTGTACAGCTACTGTAACCCTTTTATAATAAAACGTTATATCATAAGATAAAAGTCTGTCAACACATACATTGTGTACTTACGCCTCTATGAAACATGATAACTGATTTAATTTTTAGATACTATGTCGTACTTAATTGATTGTTAATGTATACACATCAACCAAATCTCTTACCAGGAAAACACCGTTCACCGCTGCCAAACAATACCTCACGGATTTAAATAATTTTGGTACTTTAATTTTAAAATCTATACCCATTTTAACTAACGATTCATACGCCTAACAAAAAAGGTAAACGAAAACTGCGATGTAATATTTATCAATCGTAAGCCAATATCTCCGTTTATCTTGACATGATCATCTGATCTCTGAATACGCTATCGAAACAAATTGAACCGATACTTGAGATCTTAAAAAAATTGTAGTGTAAATATATTTTATTCATTTTTTACTAACATTCTGAAACCAAAGATGATTTAAAACTTTGTGGTTTAAATTATGTAGTAAAATGCTTACTTTCACGATTTATATGAATATTTATACTACTATTTAAAACCAAATGTTTTCAATTGAAAAAGAAACAATTGAAATGTCGTGGTTTAAGGAAAAACTACTAATTACAACAAACATTATTTTTCTAGCAATACTGACGCATCTACCAACAAATACTGCAGTATACTGGAATGAACGGGAATGATATTTACTAATTTACATAATTATATACTTCTATACCTGTGTGCCGAAGCTTCGACTACTTGTCTTAATAAAGTTAGAGTCAAAATATGTTCCGATAAAGGTACAAATTAAATGATCCCACATATGTCTCATTTAAATAACTTGAAACTAGCGTTTATTAAGCTCCTTTAATGTGCATAAGAACTTCTGAGGTTAAATTTTCGGTACAAGCAGTTGAAATTTCGTCTAACAGATATTCTTGGTATTGGTAGTAATAATAATCACGGAACAAAGGTAATAATGGTGGTAATTACCCTGTTTTGAATAAATGTAGTAGATTAAAAAAAGTAAACAAGAAAGTTTTACAAGTTATGATTAATTTTTCTACTATAATTGAGTTAGAAACAAGTCACATAAATAAAAATTAAATGGATACAGAAATTGGAATATCTTACTTTCAGTAATTTGGTTCAAACTACTTACTTATCTTGAAATTATATTATTTGCACAGAATTCAATCTTTCTTTCGAAGATTTATCGTTTAGACTGAAATAAGCTTCGATCAACAATAACTAGATAAAGGGTCACGTACAAATCGAAGCTAAAAGCCGTCCGCGTAAATATATACTTATGTGTAGCTATTTGTTTATTAAGAAAAGGAGAAAAAAAGTTTTAAAACTGTTTTAAGTTCAACCTAATTATACCCATAACACCTTGAAATAACGTCACAAATGTTCAAAATATTATCTAATACTTACGATAAAACGACCAAAGTAATAAATTAATCCCCTCACAAATGAAAAGATAACATAAACAACATTTAGTGTGAATTCAACCTTAAAGCGTAATTAATAAAGTACGTTTTCCCGTTATTGTGCGTGTTTGTGTCTGACGAGGCCAAACATTTGTATCACAGGTTTAAAATCGGTAATTTTGTTCAAAATTTGATATTATTTGTTAGTTTAAAGCTTAAAATATAACTTATTCAACATGTATTTAGCGAAAGTAAGATACTCCGGCCGTTAAATTGCTTTTTCGGGTATTATTTTTGCATCTTTTGAATACACTGCGGCATGTGAAACTGGCTTACATTGGCTGTATTTCAAACAAACTAAAAAAAATAAGGGCACACATTTCAAGTGAGCTCTTATTTACCGAGACGTATTTTTCGCGCCGACCCGTTATTTAGTTATTGTTGATCGAAGGAAATAAGTAAAAAATGAGCATGACCATAAACAATAATAATCTCAGGATATTTAAACTAATTTTATATGGCAGTACTTTTTCAAATCTCTTTTATTTTACTTACTCGCTGTATAATAAAAACGAACTAATCTAGTCTTAAAAAAATTGTCCGGTACCATATTAAAATTTATAAAGTGAAGAAATTTACACTAAATTTTAAAATATTAGCATAAACTTTTACGTTGATATAATAAATCAATGTTCTAAAGTAATTTAAAATATTATCATTGCAACACCGTTAGCAAAACTACCACGAGAATTGTAGCAACACTGTTATTAGCTGTTTTCGAGGCGCGGTGGTGCTTTCGATCGTGTTTTGTTTAGACGCAATATAATATTTGGTGGTAAGTTTTTAACATTTGCAATCAATAATGCTGTTCATTCTGTTCCTTATGAAAGTTATTATTGTTTTTTCTTTTAATTAGAACTAATAAACGCTTGCTTTAGCGCCTAACATGAAATAGCCCAAAATTGATGTTTACCTTGCATTAAAACTAATGCGTATATGTGGCGAAAGGGATTTAAATATTGACGTCTTTTGTTTCAGATTATAAGTTTATAATAATAGAACAGGGAACATGGCTATCGGAGGCGGGATGTCTTGCGTGAAGTATCTACTTTTTTGTTTCAACCTTTTATTTGCGGTAAGTAACTCGCAGTTTATATAAAAATACGTGTTTATTTTAATATTGAGACACGGGTATTTGCATAAAGAGCAAAATATCTTTTGTAATAGTTTTTCACTTAGGGAAATAACACGAGGATTTGTTTTGAAGTGGGTAGTTATTTTAACAAAGATGGTTAATTTTAAAATGATTCATCAGCCGATTGCACCATTGTTTATTATTCATATTTGCTTTTTAATGTATTTTACTTTTAAATTATAAGAGTTATTAAAACTCGGAATTACATTTGATTTTTTATCTATAGTTAAATGTTAAATTTATTTACTTAAAAAAATATAATTTTAAATCCAAAGACATAATTTGTTGTTGATGTATTCCATTATTGAAATTACAATCATGACATTTTTTTATTTCCTTTGTTAGGATTAATTTTGGGCCACCTTTTGTTTATGCAATTGTAATTTCTTTTTTTTTATGTTTGACAGACTGATTTCAAGTAGTCACTTATTTAATTTCATCATCACTTTAATGCCTATGGAAAAAAAAATTGTAATAAAACCTCAACCTGCCAGTATAAGTTACATCAAAATTAGTTCAGCCTTTTCAGATATCAGTGTGAAATGTGTAGGTTTCCATATGCTATTTATATTATTTAGGTTGATGCAAGTTATTCTTTTTCTTATCTCGAACTTGTTTATTTAACCTTTGTATGACAATCTCTTGTCAATAAACTTATAGGTCTAATGAACTTCAATTACAACAATACTTTAAAGTACCTTTATTTTGTACTAGCAAGCACCTATGGCTTCTCTCTCTCTTCTCTTTAATAGATTGAAAGTTACTTCTTACAAACACATTGTAGTCTTGAGTATGTCATCCTCTTTGGCAGACTGGCTGAAACATTTGAATTTATTGTAAATAGAATATGTCATTCAAACAATTGAAAGATCTCTTGTAGGCTTAATTACCATATATGGTGTTGAAATTAGTAATCCGGGGAAGCTGTTAAGTCCTTGCTATCTTCTTAGTAGTAGTAGCTAGTGGAGTCAGTTTGAGAAGAAGAAAAAAAGTGTTAAAATTAAACAGTCTATTTTATGCACTCCGAGTCTTATTATTAAACTTTCGTAGTTAGTCTAGGCTCCTACAACGTTAACAGATTAGTTCATTCCTTTCTACAGCATACTTTATAATGGATATGTTTCTATAGTATACATATACCTACCATACATTTCTAGTGTCAATAACTTTCTAAAAACTTGCAGACTCTCTAAACATCATTATAAAAAACTGATAAGTAGAGATTACTTGATCAATTCCAATAGTGCCATTGAAAGTAAATATTTCATTTAATTTTTATTTTCTACAGTAGTGTATTTTATAAGCATGTTACAGTTACATGCCACTAATTTAGGTGGTATTAACTAGTTATTCCTGTACACCCAGAATACCCCTGACTCTACTCCATTGAACAAATCCATCCGAAGGATGCCTGGAAGAAATTGCTAATACCAATAAGGCCGCCCATTGTACCAATAACAAAAGTGAAATGTTTTTGAAATGAATATATATAATTGGTGTACAATAAAAGTTTAAATAAATAACAGAGCCTGAATTATCTTCAACAGTCTGACAAATCTATTCAAATTCTTACTCGACACTGCACTTTCATGATCTATGATGAGATACTCAAACTGTTGTAAATTAATGTAAGATAAAATTATTCCCAAATTCCATGTATTTAATGATTCACATGCAGAAGGGTTTTTCGGAGATATACAAAAATAGGAGGAAAAAAACAACACAAATAATGATTTCATTAAAATTTCCAATCAGTTCTATAATCAATTAAATATAATTGACATACTAACTTGTTACTCATTATATATATAATATAAATATTATTTTTTTCAATGAAATATAAATACAATACAATACATTTTACAATTATAATTGTTTACAAAATACTTAGATAAAACATTCATTTTATGACCAACAAAGACTAGGTGGTAGATCCACTGTGAAGCTATTACTGATTTCATCAAGAATGGGTCGGTTCACTCGGGGTAGTACCACCCTCTCACAGAAAACCGACGTGAAGTAACAATGCTTGCATTGTTACGTTTCGTTCCGTCAGTGAGAGCGCCAGAGGCCCACTTCCCGTCCCCTCTCCTCCTCTCCCCAAACACAGGCTGGCAACGCACTTGCGACTCCTCTGGTGTTGCAAGAGTCTATGAACGGTAGTGATCACTTAACATCAGGTGACCCACCTGTTCGTTTGCCTCGTATGATATAAAAAAAAGACTACATTTTTTTAAAGGGCTAGAATTTATATTATCTATTCTCATGCACTAATGAATGAAGTACAACAGAAACACCTTTCTCAAACTTTTCTTTTAAATTCAACTCCTTTATAAACATAGACACAGATAAACTAGTGCAAATAAATACTTTTGTTCACTACTTTTCACCATATAATAAAAACCTGTTTGTTTCTTTAAAACGTTAACTCAGTCCATCAAGCTTTTTGCGTCGCCAATTCCCAAGCTATTGTATCCTCTAGGTCAAAGTAACAATGAAATCACGGAGATAATAAGTAACAGTGCTATTGTGCATTCGTAAGTAAACTAAGGCCGTTATACACTATTTACAATTTTTTTTTTTGTTAAGAATAATCTGAGATCAGGTATTATTTACACTCAGTTTCTTAAAGTCGCTCGTGGAATTGTTTAAAATGTACGTCGATGTATCGTTTCAACTGTACATATGCAGTACCCGGGATTTGATTTAGTACGTTGGGTAGAAGAGTAAGACATCGAGCTAACATCGGCTTGCTTTCGTTTTGTATAGCGGTATCTTTGTCAATCGCAGTCATTGCACTGTATGATAGAGAGAACGTTTCATAAAACAAAAGCAAGCCGATCTTAGCCGAAAGTCTCACCTACTCCCCAACATGCCAAATCATATGCCGGGTACTGTATATTTAAGTTCTAATGGTAATTTAGCCTTCTGTCTTTAGGTATTCTACCACATTCCATTTCGAGAACAGATAAAGAATGTTTCGCGAATAATGAACTAATACGAACTCGGCCTAGCTCCTCTTAAGGGTATAACAAAAGAAAAAACCTTCTTTTGTGTGTCTTTAGTATACTAAAGACAGCTAGTATATACTAGTTGTACCCGCGATTCCGTCCGCGTGGAATATAATGTAAAAAAAACGGTGACTTACAAAATCATCTGAATGTATAAGTCCATTTACTTATCATAGTAATAGTCTCTCGTACGTAAATCACGTCGTCATTAAAATTACAATACTTTTGATAGAGTGAACCGATTTTAATGTAACCAAAACTAAACTGTACTCGACGATATGCTTTACGTTATCGTTTACTTTAGCAGTGATGTGTGTTCAAACAAAAAAAAACAGACAGTCATTTCTAAAAATGATTGAAACGTATTTTATTATTTATTCCAAGATACCTGTAATAATTTTTTTCACAAAAATCTAAATTACAGGCACGCTAGATTCTCTATTTTTTTCTTAACTCTTTCCTAAAAACGCGGGAATTCATGGAGTGTTGAATTTATCTCCACGCAAAATAGACAAGAAATGGCTTATATAATAAGTTCTTAGCAGAGTTGTAATTCATCATGGAGGTGCAGTGGGCGACCTCATTAGGTTTAAGATTGATTGAGTTACCTTTTTGTTTCAAATTACTCCATTTTTGTTTCTAGATCACCGGATTGATAATCCTGATCGTAGGTATAAAGGCAGAGATCAACTCATCGCCGTATATAGACCTAACTGATGAGAACTTCTACACATCTGGACCCATCGTGTTGATCATAGTCGGAATTATCGTCTTCATCGTGGCCTTCTTCGGGTGTTGTGGCGCTGTAAAGGAGAATCATTGCATGATTGTCACCGTAAGTGTATTTTATTAATATTGTTTTATCTTTTTTTTCTCATAAATAGACCTACTCTGTGATGTATAATTTAATAATATGAGTGCTAGTAAGTGTTATGAGTGAGTAATAGATAAAAAAACTTTTCCAATTATTTTATTGATAACACTAAAGCTAGGCAATAGTTACAACTTAAAATACGAATGAAAAAAAATCGTCGAAGAACAGAGGAGGGAGATGTATTTAGCCGTTTCCCCACTACATATTTTTATGTATATGTAGATAACACTCAAATTTTAATGCTTGAAGCTTCGATCAACAATAACTAGATAAAAAGGTCGACGCGAAAATACGTCTCGGTAAATAAGAGCTCACTTGAAATGTGTGCCCTTATTTTGTTTAGTTTGTTTGAAACACAGCCAATGTAAGCCCGTTTCACATGCCGCAGTGTATTCAAAAGATGCAAAAATAATACCCAAAAAAGCATTTTAACGGCCGGAGTATCTTACTTTCGCTAAATACATGTTGAATAAGTTATATTTTAAGCTTTAAACTAACAAATAATATCAAATTTTGAACAAAATTACCGATTTTAACCCTGTGATACAAATGTTTGGCCTCGCCCCTCACAAAACTTTTTTCCCCTTTTCTTAGTAAACAAATAGCTACACATAAGTATATATTTACGCGGACAATTTTTAGCATCGATTTTGTACGTGACCCTTATCTAGTTATTGTTGATCGAAGGCTTGAAGTAAAACAAATGAAAATAGAAGTCGATTTAGGTCTTTAATAATAATACTGTATCTATTTGTAGTGTACAAGATAGAAACGAAGTCTAGGTAAAAAAATAAGGTTTCATAAAATTAGTTCAACAATGTGTCATTTTTTTTTTAAATTAACGCTGTGTAATTTTGATGAATGCTAGTTGATTGATATCCGTCTGGATTGTTGTTTATTTACTATATGACTGTCTATTGTCGTGTCATGTCTAGTGATGAATATTTGTTGAACAAAAACTCCTTATAAACCTTTTTTGCCAGAGTCTCGTGTCAATCCTAGAATCCTGTGCCGTCAAAAAGTTAAGGAACCTGTTCGCAAAAGTTCATTTATATCCTATATTGAATGAGTTCAGTCGAGGTCGCGGTCGAATGAACTAGCAATAAACGGTACTCGGCTATTATACAATATTCAAGGTTACAATGATGCATAGATATTCAACACGTTTTCAGATAAATAGTACATGAGTAGTATATGAACTGTGTGAAGTCATGTATTTACTTACTAAGGAAAAAAATTAAAAGAAAGAAATAGTCTGGTTGTTGAAACAACCACACAATTAAATTAACCAAACAAATTAATCAAAAAAATAGATACAAAAGAAGGGGATTTTTTTTTTAAACAATGGGTAAACCCATTCAGCAAATGTGCTCCAGTACTGCAGAGCTGATATTCGATGGGAGCCCATATGATATACGGACGTTCTGTCGGTTATATTAAGACAATAAAATTAAAAAGAACAAACCAAGTTACGAACGATAACACAGAGACACATAATTAATGATCACTTTAAATAGGTATAGATATTAACGCTGCAAATTCAAGAACAAGCCTGTCTGCATCAAAACATTGATAATCAAATGAATATAATCAAACTACACATTACGCTGTAAAAAAAATCATATACTTCCATTATATGAGCGAAGAAAAATAGCTGATATAGTATATCTTTTTTGCATACTCAATGGTATAATGGATTGTTCGGAATTGCTGAATAAGATTAACTTGCGCGTACCAAACGTACATAGTAGAAATCTTAACATACTTTATAACCCGATTGTTAAGGCGACCTACATGCAAAATTCTTACTTAATTAGAGTGGGTAACAGCGTAAATAAATTGGTAAGTGATCTGAATGTAGATCTGTTCGACACAGGCTTACAGAAACTCAAATGCCTTCTAAATTCCAGTTTTTTTTAATAAATAACAAAATAAGAAGAACAAATATACAGAGCTTAAAATAGAAAATCTTCCCTTTGACAATTGAGCGTCAATACCATTAACATTTTTGAATATTTGCCTACTCTCTTATGTATCACTCAATTAGCTCACTTTTTTATATGTTGATTCCTGTACTCAAATTATTATACTAACAGTTAGTTAACAATAGCCTTTGTGAAGTAATGCACTTATCATACATAAGGCAATTGATTTTTATTTATGTAACTTAAAACAAAACGAATCCCATGTCAATGGCATGTTATAATTTACGCCACCGTCAAATACTATTTATGATATTAATATTGGACACAGAATGTTTCGCAAAAAAATATTGAAAAGAATATGTTCCAGAAATATTACAATAACTCGGTCAAACTGCCATAAAGTCAATTGACAAGATGAAGTCAGAATTCATGACCTTTGGCACGGCAGTCTCTTGCCGCTAATGGGTACATCCTCTCTGCTTAATGTTGAACCGTCAACTAGATTGCTTTATTAATTTAACAAAATGTAATTTAGTAACCCTTTTATATTATTTTCTTCTATCAAACATCGTTAATATTGTTTATGAGCTTTACTAAAGAAATAAAACGCTACCATTCAAATAACATTATACGATACGTTTTATTCCTATGAGCATTTCTTTATTTTGTAAGAAATTCTGATTACTACAACGATCTCAGAAAAGAAAACGACATATAACAAACAGAGTTGTCCTTTCCTCTCTTAAATATCTCATTTCAACATGTTTTAAACAGATTAAATAGAGTAATTCAAATGAAATGTATAAAATTTCAATCATTTATTGTATAATAGTAAAAAAAAATTGCAATTAACGTCCACATGTGTTATTTAAATTAATGAATACTAATCAATGAAACATATTTACGTACGGTATTAATAATATAATTTATACGTAACGTAAATTGAGTTCTGGATTTCAACAAAAATCTGTATAAAAGCAATGGGTTATAATATCAAATTAATTGGATGATAAATGAGTTCGAACGAGACTTCGTTATTCATCGATTTTCCTCAATAAAACCCATATAAACTTTTTATACAGTGTTATTACAAAAAAGTTAAATACGTATTAAGTACTTGGTTTAAAAAAGTTTCCTAATAAATGCACCACGTTCGCCCGAGGCAAGTTCACGTTGTCCTTTTTCACAAATCTAACCTTACGTAACCAAAGCGAGACAAAAAAGCAAAATGGCGAATATTCAGCGACCGCGGTGCATTTAATATGACACCTTTTTAAAGCCAGGGTTCAAAACGTACTTAACTTTTTTGTAATAACACCGATGTGTTGAGTTGAATTAAAATAAATAGTGTCTCGTGGGCTTTCCTTTTAACGCATAGAATTATGAAACAGCCTTACATTGCAGCTTTTAACGTTTCATTTTACCACGTGATAGAAAGAGACATGTAGAGATACATAGTTTAGTCTTTTTTACACTGCGTCTGGAGTTAAATATTTACTGTGATAATCTACTGATATGATAATTTACTGTGATGTGATAATATACATGTTATTTTTTCTACATAAAGTTGACGTTAATGTGTATAATATTTGTAATTAATATGCGGCAAAGGTAGATTTGTTGCTAATTTCGTTATATTTTTTGTGTTGTCTGGCATCGTTCGCTATTTTTTTTTCGAACTGACTACGCTATTGACCTAGCAAGGTTTTAACAGCTTCACCGGACTACACATCGTTCGCTCTAGCATTGAAAAGTGTGCGAATATGAGGAATCCACAAGTTGCAAATTGTATACCCTACTTTTCTGGTTTTTTATTTATAAAGGATGCATAGTGGTAATTTCTCTACCTCATTTCTTCGCTCTGTGAGTGTTATGACCCTTTCTTGGAAATATTGACCTGTACGTTTTTTTTTTGTATTTAAGCCCAATGGGCACCGCTTTTAAAATAAACGTGGAAGAAATATTATTGTCGGCGTGTCACGTTACTTTGTAAGAAGATGGTTATTCGTGGAAAAAACTACAAATAATGCAGTTCAAAATATAATGAACCGGCTACTTTAGCTTCGAACGAGTCTGTTATTATTTACTGCTGTTATCATGTTGGCAATATATAATTGTGTTTAATAGCAAAATGGGTATTATATAAATATTCTCCGTGTTAAAAAAAACTGGATATGAGTAACTATGGGTTAAATGGAACAATGGTTTGAGTTTAAGGGTAGGTATCGCAGAGTCTTGCAACCTAGAACCTAAATCTAATCATCTATACTAATATAATTGAGATTTTACTTGAGACGCCCAAGCCAACCTCACGTGCACGTGGTTGTACCCTGCTGAATAACGAACGAGGCAATGGCGAAAGCGGGATGGTAGGGTTTTACAGCCTGACTGGGTCGCAACCACCATGTATATGGCGAAAAAGCCCGTCATAGTGGTTCACTTCTGCGGGTCGCGTTTCGGGATCAGCCTGTGCATATCCAGCTTTTCGCAAGCTGGCATGACAACGGCGACCGGCAATGGATGTGTCACTCTGTGATCGCTATTGTTTTTGGATTGTACTGTGCTTACCATCAGGCACAGTGCAGGCATTTTGCCGTGCTACAATAAAAAATAATAATAATAAAGAGGTAAAGTTTGTGACGTTGTAAGGGGTAATCTCAGGAACTACTGGTCCGTTTTGGAAAATTCTTTCAGTGTTATATAGCTCATTTATCAGGGAAGGTTATAGGCTATATCATCACGCTAAGACGCATAGGTGCGGAGCACCAATGACGACTGTTTCAAAATCGGGGTATTTTTTCCTCTTGAGAGATTCCACCGCGTGTTAGCGTTAACCCATAGTAACTATTCCACGCGAACGAAGTCGCGGGCAGAGGCTAGTGTTGAAATAAATAACGAAACTTTCTCCACAAAAAAAAACAGTTATGCCAAAGTTAATAGTAAGCGAAACAAACAGTGTTAATTATTATTGCATCATAATTTTGAATAAGTCATATTTATTCAAACTAGGTCATCATTCTAATATTAAGTAAGCGCTAAAAGGTGGTGGGAAGTCTTTGATTTGCTTATTTTTGATGACAGAGGTTTGAGTGGTGATTACTTCAGCAATATTTATTATTTACTTTTTCGGATTCTCTGTAAAATGTAGTCGTTACATATAAATGTTTACGTTAGTATAAGAGGGGGGTAAGAGCTTTGCTTACTTTTGCTCACAAAGGCGGAGAGGGGTTTCTTCTGCTTACGTAATATTTGACTTCACACGTTCCGGCTTCACACGTTTATACGAACGAAATAATAGAGACCAAATCTTTCATTTACAGTGTACTACCATGTAATTATATAAAATGGCAGTTGAACGGATAAACTTAAATTTTTCAATAATTTTGATGATTTCTTTGCCTAATGTTTTGTATTAATCACTTATTAGCTTTTCTGATCCAAATTTTTGTGTACGATTTTTGAAATATTTTGTTTCATTGTCCTGGCGATAACAAACACGACAAAAAATAACTAGTCAAATTAAAGTTGCTATAGTCGTTTTGAAGTGATGCGTTTATATACATTCGACAATTGATTTTTATTCTACAAGACACTAGTGGACACGGCGGATGTTGTCCCGCCCTGATAATAAAAAAACCTTGAATTTAGGCATATTCTGTCGCTGACTGTTTTGTAGGTTATCAAGCTCTACGAAGCTCTAGAACTCAATCATATATCTCTCATAGTTAAAGCAGCGTTCGTAAGAAACATTTTCGTTCGACCGTTTTTTCTCTGACTTTGCTAATCCGACTACCACAAAAAAAGTCTTTATTGGGTTAACATGACAGTCACAAATAGTGTGGCTTTCTATTGATAAAAGAATTTTCAAAATCATTTTTCAAACTCACAAACTTTACTTCTTTATAATATTAGTATAGATTAAAGTGTCACCTCATTAGTTAAGTATTACTCATTAAAATTAGTTAATTACCGCATTACATTACGAAAATCTGTTGTACATAATTGATAGCTCTCACTTTTCAATTCCAAGTAAATTAAGAACTATAATCAACAAATTTGGTAATGTTTAAAGACGTTTACATGTAAATTCCAATATAAACTCATCATCGTATATATATATTTAACTATATGTGCATTATTGAATACATACCATCAAACTTATTTATAAAGATTTCTTTACCAAGATTTTACCACATTCAGTGACATAAGAGTCAATCTTGATAATTATGCGTATTTATCCTTTCTTTATACACCATTATATGGTTAAGTGTGTTTTTATACGTGAAAGTCGAACGAGTATTGAGAACAACTGCCAACTTCTGAGAACTTGTATTCAAATGTTTTATGTTTTGAAATGTAAATCTCCGAACAGTGTGCTCAGTTGTATAACAGTAAATTTCAATAAACAATTTAAACAATGCACGATAACAACATTTAAACAATAAAATAAATTCCTTTTTAGTCGAAAACTTTTTTTTCGAACTACTACGCTATTGTCTTGATGGGCTTCACCGGACTAAAGCCGAAAACCAACAAAATTCGAATAGAAGTTTTGTTCTTTCCCTTGAAGTCCCGAACCCTCCATTATTATAATAATATTATACGAAATAATAAGTGAGTCCCTAAAAGACATTTCAGCTAATATTTTCCCTCCATAACTCGATAAAATAAACTGCATGTCTTATCTTGAGCATAGCAATGTTTGAATTTACAACCTACTAACTATCGTTTGAAACTAATTATGTCTATGGATCGAAGAAAAAAGGTAACCGAATGTAAGATTTTTGCCAAAAATATTAATATGAAATTAGTAAGAATGAAACATAAACCTCTGCAAGTCAAATATTTCCTCCTGCGTCGAAAATTCTATAACCCGATTTTTTTAACGTCTATATTGAAGTTCAACTTATAAAGATTGTAATGTATTTGTTAAATATTGACGTTGTAATTATATGCATCGTAGCTTTTGTCCGGGACTTCACTACGTTGTCAGTTTTGGCTGTCACTTCCGCCTAAATCGGGACTCCCCTCTACGACAGAAAAACAAGTTTATGTATAAAGAAGTTAGGTGCCACAGGGAGCACCGGTAACCGGCGAACCCAGGTTAATATAAATATATATTAACTAGCTGACACCCACGACGTCGTCTGTATTGTTAACAATCTATACTAATATTATAAAGAGGTAAAGTTTGTGACGTTGTGGTGTTGTAAGGGGTAGTCTCAGGAATTACTGGTCCGATTCGAATAATTATTTCAGTGTTATATAGCTCATTCATCGAGAATGGTTATAGGCTATATATCATATAAGGCCAATAGGAGCGGAGCACAGATGAAAAATGTTTCAAAATCGATATTTTTTTTTTGAGAGGTTCTGTTTTTCGTCAGAGTTAGCCCAGAGAAGTAACTATTACTACGCGGACGAAATCGCGGGCAGGGACTATAATCTATATACTAATATTATAAAGAGGTAAAGTTTGTGACGTCGTAGGGGGTAATCTCAGGAACTACTAAACCGTGATATTATTACCGTCGTTAATTCAACGGTGTTAAGAAATGAATGCAATATAAAATATTTTAAAACAGTATATACTTGAAATAATTAAAAAAAACATGTTGGCGCCACGAGTGACCCCTATAAAAATCTAACTAGCGTGGCCTGCAGTTGTTAATAATTAAAAACATACAAGGATGTTATCACGAAATGAATCTAAACAGAGAACGGATGTGATACATTAATTACAGTTACACACGGATTCTAGCGTAACACGGAATTTCCTTCATAAAACGAGTGCTAACAACGCGTAGGCGGATGATTATATGACAACACTCCCTATATAAGTTACGTCAACTCTTTTAAAGTATCTATCTATAGGAAAATGTTAAAATTGGCTGTGCGTTCTAAAAATCCTGCTCTTTGTTATATCTCACAAAGCAAAGCAATACGAGAAATGTTTAATATCTGTCAGTTATAATGCAGGAAAATTTTGATTTTACGTAAGAGGCAGGCACATCGTAGTTATTTTTATAACGCTCGGTTACGGTGATCTCGTTTTACTATCTTAAAGCTAATATTTAACTGTTTCTGCTACCACAATGTTCTTGGGAATACATTAGGGTGCGATAGTACAATGAGCTTGAATAATAAGAAACTGAATCAGAATCTTTATCAATTTCTCGATGTAAGTTGGTATCTATGCGACAGAAGAATCAACAGATTTACCAAATATCAATTACTGGCTGAAATAAAAACAATATTTTAAACAGACGTTTAAAATGTTCGATTTAATACGGTACTCGATGACACAAATATACATTCTCAATAGTTCCTACAGCTGCTGATTATATGTTGACATGATGAATAATTTGTTGTCGATATTTACCTGGTTTGTAATTTGTCATACGTTTTATACAACGAGACAATGTTGTCTCGTCGTACTGAGTATATTATAATTGCATTTTAACTATTGTTATGTACAAAGTAATTGTACCAATCATCTCATAATAGCTTTAAGTCTATTGAAGGTTGATGATTGAATCTTTGTAATATTTTTTGAAAGTAACACGCCTGAAAAGTTATTTTATGTAGCTGTTACATAGCTAGCTGTCTCTAACCACAGAGTACGTTATATAAATAGAGGACGCACTCGTTCTTTCCAATCAGCGCCTCTATAATATGACTTTCGAACTAATATGAGTTATAAATGTACATTTATCGCTATATATGTATGCATACAGCGGTACTGCGTAAATCGTATACAAGGTTTTGATCATTTTTATTTGTAATGAATATATTCATCGTAAGGCAAATCTTAATCCAAGTATGTAAATGCAGGAGTCGATGTTTATAAGTAGATCCGGAGATAGATAAAATTGTTTGTGGGTGTGTGTTGTCAGAAAATTTAAGGGAGCACACTCGTAACAGATACGTAAACAAAGTGAATGACAACAAATATTTCAAAGTTGTCAGTTTGAACCGTCAAAATTAATTGTCGTCCACCATCTTTTGTTATCAAACTTGCCAAAAAAATTATATAACAGTGCCATCTAGAGAGTGGATTGATAACTAAAAATAGACAGCCTTTTCCATACAAATCCGATTCTGGGAAGTGAAAATAGCGTGTCTCTAACAAGATTTCGTATTAACGTATCACAAATCATACTAACCTTAACTCCCTAAGGAAATATATTTAAAAAAAATTAATAATTCTATACCCATCTTTCTTTCACTTGAACTTAAAAATTATATTAAGTAAATAACGAGTGCGGCAAACGATGTGCCATGGAAATAAAAAATCCTCGAATCAGTTCGTGGCGCCAGCTACCGGTTCTAATTTTAAATCTAAACCATCCATGGACCTACTCAAACACACACAAAAAATTTCATCAAAATCTGTCCAGCTTTTTAGGAGTTCCGTATACACACGTACAGAAGAAATATATATATATATATATATAAAGTTGTGTATTTTAGAAGGGAGCTTCTTTAAATAGTTTCCTAGTTTCTATTTATTATAAATACTTTACCAATCAATTTCGCTTCTTTCTTCCTAGTTGTAGTTACCATGCGATAGCTGGCAATTTACCCATATAGTGTATTAATTAACCCCAAACGTCTCGAAAGGAGTGGAGAATACCATGTAGTGGAATTTATATTTTATTCATAATCTTGTGTGTTTCAGCTTTATTTTTTGTAATATTGGTGATGTTTTACATAATATGGTTTGGTTATTGTGCACAAGTGAAATGAATGGGAAATAATACCACGGACCGTGAACTCTGAGACGCCACAGAAACTCTCTAGAAAGTTTTAACAAGACGGCTACTCTATTATTAGTTCATTGAAATGATCACAAGAAACTTGTAAACATTACCTACTTGACATTGGCAGTAATAATTAGGAAATAAAAAAAAAACATCTAAAAAAAATCAATATTTGGAAATATACGATGATAAACTTAGCTCCATTCTCTTATCTAATTTGAGTATTCCTGTGTCTGTATTATACCCCTATGCCAAAAGGTGAACGTCCGAAATATGATATAAAAGATCAATGCCACAGCTGTAATGTATACATACAGTTTGGTGTATTTCAGACGGCATTATCATCGTATCGAATGAGTCACATTCGTAACATAAATAACCCTAGCAAATGATTCATTTTAAATAATACATGAAATGTGTTGAAATCTATTATCGTCGCTGGTAATCCCAAAACCTATATCTTTCTTCGTTTTTAGATCGTTGGCAATATAAATAAGAACACCGAACTCAAGAATTATCATTTGAATCATTATATATTTTTTGCGCCTTGTTTTATATTCATTTTTTTTTTGTTAACCCAAAAATTACGTCACAGGATGTTCATGATATCTGATATCTTATGATTGGTCCCCACCCTTGTCTCACTTTGTCAACCGCGAACCCTTAGGGTGTGACGTAGATTATCGGTGGTTACTTTTTTATTTCACTTTCATTACTCGTTAATCAGTATAAACATATCACCCACGAACAGTCCAGGAAAAATGTGTAAGTAATTACTCATTTTCTGTTATCCCCTCCATCTTTAAGGTGTGACGTAATATATGAGTAGCCCTTTTCATTAATACACTAATCAATGTAAACATATTACCCTCTAACACTGTGGTAAAATTATATACCTAATGAATACATAGTTTTTCTTTATTTTACTAAGTTTTCCATTTCGGTATAACTATTATTACTTACATCTCTAACCCTAATACAAAAAAGACTATACTACGGTGGCCCTGAACTATTGTTTAGTTTAGTACACAAAAGTAATAATTGGGATCACTGAATATCGTAAACTATGTACTGTTAACACAAGAAGTAATCTATTGTGGCATCTATAAAGCAAACATGACGTCATTGGTTTTTGTGATACAGAGCGATATCATAAGGAAATGTCGTGTCAAAACACCCACGATCACTAACTATAAAGGAACCAGATTGCTCAATATATTGCAATTATTTCATAAGAAAATTGTACAAAAAAATCGGGAACATTCATTCAATACAAGTCCATTATAATTAAAAATGAGCTATGAATAATAACTGAAGTTTATGTAATATCAAAATTTAAATATTTTTTCTTCATGTTCTTAAAGTTTCGAGAATTAAACAAACATCTTAATGGCCGGTTTGTGAGATACTCGGTAAAACTACTGAGTTTTACTGACATTTATCGTATAGATACTTTGATTGTAGTTTATCTGTTCAATAGCGTCATCGGTTCGATAACTTGCCCAATTGTGTTTCTGAACACACAATTACACGATAAATGTCAGTAAAACTCTACGGGTCATTTGACAATTTATCTTATGGATAACTTTCTTGAGTCAATAACTATTGGTAGATTAACCGAGTATCTCAGAAACCGGGCATAAGTCCATTTACTTATCTAATTTCCTCTCGCACTTACGCCGCGTTGTCATTAAAATTATAATAACTTTTGATAGAGTGGACCAATTTCAATGAAACAAAAACTAATTTATTCTCGGATGTGGTTTTATTGTGAACCCAGTACTTTATTAGTGATGCGTGTTCATACAAAAAGACAGACAGACATTTCTATAAATGATTGAAATATTACTTATTCGAAGACATCTGCAATTTTTTTTCCACCAAAATCGAAAAAGTACAATCTCGTTAGATTTATATTATTATTATATGTATAGAAGATTTGTTTAGAGACAATTAATTCAATGATATGCACAACAAGGAACAATATATTAAACGACCAAAAAAAATACAAAATGGCACATACTGATGTATATAAATTGCTTTGATTATACCACTTTAATAAACTACATCTGCAATAATGGCATAAACCAATATTGACTGTATGTACTGATTATTTATGTAGCTGTCATACTACTAATAACAAATGTTCATTATTTGAATCATATTATAGGAAAATTTCATGAGAATCAACTATACTAACTAAATATCTGTATATGATATACATGAAAATGTATCGCTGTAACCGTAGAATTCTTTGTGCCACATGTGATATCAATAATTTACTTCTAAATAGATAAACTTACAGCAAATAGTGTCAATAGTCTTATAAAAGACAATAATAATACCATATCAGGCGAAGATTAATTAATTAATTACAAAATAATTAACCGTTTTCTCCTATGTTTGTCGATTTACTTTTCTTCTTTTTTAAAAATTAAATGACGAGCTATAGTTTATCAATAAAAAAAGGGAAACAGATGTTTTCTATACCATCGACGAGTCAGGCCTTTGTTTATAAATCTCTTTTCGTCATAATGCACGCTCCTTACGTCAAAAATCTACAATATTTATACACAATACAGTTCTAACCATTTCCAAAAAAGAGGAAAATTAGCATATTAACACATGGATAAGGAACGTTGGTGAAATTTCGAACACTATACAATTTCTGTACCCAATAGTTGAAATAAGTGAGTTTTAACGCAATCAAACTAGTTCTTGTTATGTAGGTGTCATTTTAAAACCGGGTCAGAGCGAAGCACGAGGTCGTTAAGCCGATCTTGAGACGACGCGACACGCCGGACATGCGACACAAATCAATAACCGATAAAGGGTATTATCATAACCGTTACATGTCGGATTTAACAATATTGAATATTTATAACGCTTTTCTATAACTAAATCACAAACAGTAATGACTAATTATAAGACATACGTAAATATCGACTGTAAGTAATAAGATTTATGATCGCTCAGTGGGTAGCCTGTCTACATACACCACGTCGATCGACACAGGTTCGTATCTTGTGGCATGGTGGGTAATGACCTCTCGTTGCCGGTCTTGATCTTATCCATAGTCCGCAGCGAGAGGGCATGGAACGCTGTGGTCGCCTTTTCCGCCAAAAGGAGGAGGTGGAAAGACAGCGAGAGAGGGAGCCCGACGCCCTAGCTTTACGGCGCGGAAGAGCCCGCCGTGGGCGACGCAGGCGACAACATTACACATATCACCTCCACACACGTGCACGCATACACGCTTACACATGCAGGTGGAAGGGTTTTATTTTTTTCCCTTATCAAACTGAAATAGTTTAGAATATTATCCGATACGAAATATATATAGGAGTTGTTGAGGTATGTATGCTTGGTACACATATATGTTTCAACAACTCGTATATGTATGAATAGTTAGCTTAGCTTAGGTTAGCTCAGATAGGTCGCGAATTGCTTGTATCAGGCAACAGCCAAAGCCGAGGTGTGCCGCGCACCCTTGAGCTAGTTGTCAAAGTAAAATCGGCTGAGTGCCTTAAGCGCTCGCCTCAGTAGTCCGGTGAAGCTGTTAAGACATTGCTTGGTCAATAGCGTAGTCAGTTCGAAAAAAAAAAAAAAAAAAAAAATTCTATTTAATACATTCTGAAAATCTCACAAAATCTCGAATTTCAGCTTTGAAGTTGAGATTAATGAATTCAAGATTTGTATTACATTCTCTACTATTAATATAAAGAGAAAAAGTTTATCTTATTTCCTTTTTCCGATTTTCATATCCATCTTTACTCACTTACTTATTTATATCATTAAATGCAATAGCTGATCTTGTTCTTTTCCTATTTTGTACTTGGTTTTTCATCTTACTATCAATTTTACATGCCTATAATGTCTTTAGTATTTTTCACTTAATGTTAGATTTCGTTAAATTTACATATTTTCAAACTGATCATACACACACCAAGTATCGTTTGATGATGTATAATACCACAGTTAGGATGCTTGTGCAATCATATTAACAATAAAAAACGACAACGTTAGTCAGTTTATTAAAAGTACATTTTCCTTAGTTTTCTTCTTTGCAATTCTTCTTTCTCTTATTTATTTTATAATATATTTAGTAATTCAATCTTGATTTCTGTATAAGTTCAACAACAACTAAATCATGCAAAGTTTCTACTATACCTTTTTATAAATTGTGATCATTTTTGCTATTTTCCTATCTATTATAATTTTCTGACTCTATTTCCAATAATATATTCAATATAATAAATATTTCTTATATTTTATTCTGTGAGCATAAATAAAACACTATGAACTATCTAATTATCTACATAACGTTATTTAAATCATCTTTAAAACTTATTGTATTTCAAACTATATATATATATGTATATTCATTATCTATGCAATCACTTTAACTTCTATTCTATTCTTTAACTTACCTATCTAACGTATATTTCATACATACAACGTCTATTTCTGTTTTAAATCAATACTTACCCTCTTTCTCATATAT
>MU158712.1:784100-907158 GCA_015888305.1 Antheraea pernyi
AGAGCATAAAGATATATTAAAAATGGCTTATTGAAATTCGCTGTCGATACCGTTGCTAGATCTTAGACGAATAGTTACAGGCAACTGACAGTTGACGCGTCGTGCCCATATCTTTTTAATATTTATATTTTTCTTCAATACAATGAAGTGTCAAAAAGTTTTAATACAAGTTTAAAATAGTTATAATATCATTCAGTTTATTTTATGAATATATTTTATCATTTAATTTACAATTTCACTGTATCAACTTGATATTTTATAATGTAAACTATATTGACTGTATAGTAAACGTCTACAAAAAAGGGAAAGGAATTTTGTTCCTACTGGGGGTCCAAAGACCTCTAAAGCTTTTTTTTACATTACCGCCAATATATGTACTACAAACGGGTTGTAGACTTATTTTAAAAGATTTCTCACATACCATCTGGGTATATGTTTGAGTGAGACCCTCGACAGTTTGGATTCACAATTGGAAACCGTAGGTGTGGCTGCAATCGGGTTTTAGGCTTATTACAATTTTTCGCGTTTACAAATAAAATTGAAACCGAATAACCGATTTAGTGCAAACGAAGTTGCACGGGTCAATTAATATTATAATAAAGCTGGAGGGCTTCTTTGTTTGGTTTATTGTTAATTTAATTATTTTAGTGTTAGATAGCTCATTTATCGAGGAAGCCTATATGCTATATATCATCACGCTAAGACCAATAAGAGCAGAGCACCATTGAAGAATGTTTCAAAATCGTTTTTTTTTTTTAACTTTAGGCCAAAGTAACTATTCCACGCGGACGAAGACGCGGGCAGAAGAAGCTAGTCATTAATAGAAATATCCATTAATCCTAAATGCTGTAAGCTGTTTTTATTGATATTAAATCTTATATAGTAACATGAATAAAATCGCTGGCAATTTGTTCTTCGAATCTATTAATAAACTAACAAAGAAACAATGAGTTTGTTTCTTTCTTGCTGCACGAAAGTCTATACTTTTCATCTATATGCATGTCGGTAATTAACTGCGTAAAAATAAACACGAGCCGGCAGAGGGCATTCGAACAAAAGGGTTATGGCCTCACATGACTCGATAGCCAACAAAAAACCAGGTACCCAGTAAATATAATAATAGACGACTCTAAGCAGAGTTATGAATTAAGTTTACAACAAGACTAAAATTTGCGTCCCGTTCGCAGGAACGATTTTTCAACGTCCATTAGAATGACGTACTAATACTACTCTCATACCTGTGTATCGTCACGAAGTTTTTTCTATTATGGCAATAAATGCAGGTAATACATAATAAATGGGAAAACACTAGTTGTATGTTAAAGATTATCTTCTTCCTGACCATAGACGCATCACGATATATGGACCGGTAGTTTTTACACATAACCGTTTTTTTTACCGCGATGTTTCTTTGTTCTTCTATAACATGCTGTTTAAAAGCGCCCGTGCGAATGTGCCCTTAATATTCTCAAATATTTTTGTTTTCAAAGGTATTTAATTATTTATTGAAGAAAAACTTTGGCATGTTAGGGTTTTTTTTTTCGTTACGCGTTAAACGTACGGTAGGTATCTATTTGTGTGAATGTGTAAGTATGTATGCTATATGTTTATATAGTATACAAAAATGAGTATATATAGTTAAGTATTATATATACTAATTCGAATAAAACTTAAGTCTTCATATAGTATATATAGCCAAAGAAGTCACTTTATCCGCGTGTACGAACTGATACACGGAATGTTTTATTTTTTTAATACAAATTAAAAATATATATTAAAAATACACAATTTAACTGATAAGACGCTAACAGATGTTTCATTAATAGTTTATCCTATCAGTGATTCTCTATATTAAGGGAGATCCAGCTAAATACAATTTCATGTAAATAAGGTGTATTAATCAAAAAAGAAGTCCTCCTACAAGGTATTTTGTAGGTAATTTTTAATCACACCTAAATTTCAAAAATTAAACAACTATTTACCAAAAATCACTGGAAACTAATGTAGTCCAAAGTGCAAAATATCAATTTTATTTGTCAAATTATCACAATAATTTTCGTTTTTTTTTTTTAACTTTAGGCCAAAGTAACTATTCCACGCGGACGAAGACGCGGGCAGAAGAAGCTAGTCATTAATAGAAATATCCATTAATCCTAAATGCTGTAAGCTGTTTTTATTGATATTAAATCTTATATAGTAACATGAATAAAATCGCTGGCAATTTGTTCTTCGAATCTATTAATAAACTAACAAAGAAACAATGAGTTTGTTTCTTTCTTGCTGCACGAAAGTCTATACTTTTCATCTATATGCATGTCGGTAATTAACTGCGTAAAAATAAACACGAGCCGGCAGAGGGCATTCGAACAAAAGGGTTATGGCCTCACATGACTCGATAGCCAACAAAAAACCAGGTACCCAGTAAATATAATAATAGACGACTCTAAGCAGAGTTATGAATTAAGTTTACAACAAGACTAAAATTTGCGTCCCGTTCGCAGGAACGATTTTTCAACGTCCATTAGAATGACGTACTAATACTACTCTCATACCTGTGTATCGTCACGAAGTTTTTTCTATTATGGCAATAAATGCAGGTAATACATAATAAATGGGAAAACACTAGTTGTATGTTAAAGATTATCTTCTTCCTGACCATAGACGCATCACGATATATGGACCGGTAGTTTTTACACATAACCGTTTTTTTTACCGCGATGTTTCTTTGTTCTTCTATAACATGCTGTTTAAAAGCGCCCGTGCGAATGTGCCCTTAATATTCTCAAATATTTTTGTTTTCAAAGGTATTTAATTATTTATTGAAGAAAAACTTTGGCATGTTAGGGTTTTTTTTTTCGTTACGCGTTAAACGTACGGTAGGTATCTATTTGTGTGAATGTGTAAGTATGTATGCTATATGTTTATATAGTATACAAAAATGAGTATATATAGTTAAGTATTATATATACTAATTCGAATAAAACTTAAGTCTTCATATAGTATATATAGCCAAAGAAGTCACTTTATCCGCGTGTACGAACTGATACACGGAATGTTTTATTTTTTTAATACAAATTAAAAATATATATTAAAAATACACAATTTAACTGATAAGACGCTAACAGATGTTTCATTAATAGTTTATCCTATCAGTGATTCTCTATATTAAGGGAGATCCAGCTAAATACAATTTCATGTAAATAAGGTGTATTAATCAAAAAAGAAGTCCTCCTACAAGGTATTTTGTAGGTAATTTTTAATCACACCTAAATTTCAAAAATTAAACAACTATTTACCAAAAATCACTGGAAACTAATGTAGTCCAAAGTGCAAAATATCAATTTTATTTGTCAAATTATCACAATAATTTAAAAATATCTGATTAATTTAGTGAGTGACATTATTTTCATTTCGTTATTTTTTTAAAATTAAGTATCAATTGGCTATGAACTTATATGTTACTAGGCCCATATTTCAACCTAACATTTGGATCATAGGTCACATAAACCAGATATTTAAGGGTCATCAAACTTATCTCTTCTAATTGGTCTGCTGTTCTTAATTGTTAAATATATATAAACAGGTTTCACAATACCTAATCAGGTAGACCAAATTTTTAGACCAATATATTGACTATATAAACCCACCAGCTAAAGTAGTATATGTAGAAATAAAACAGTTTAATACATCTTCCTCAGTTTCTCATTATTTAGTTTATATTGTTATTATTTCCATGTTGAGGAGCATTTTGTATAGTAGTTTTAGTAATAATTTATCGGGAAAAGATTTTCTTATTCTGGTCTTACTACTAAAACTTATATTAATGATTATGGACGAATTTCAACCACTTAAGTAATTTGTTTTAAATACATACAATAGTAATAAATATATTGTTATTAACAATTTATTTATATGCAGTATATATTTTTCCATTACAGTATAATATCAGAAATACTGTAATTAGCCAGAAAAAATGTTAACAACACTAACTGAACTCCATACAATACACAACAAAAAAAAACTAAAAAAGACCATCTGAAAGCATTAATTACCTGGGTTACAATCCGTAAGCAAGGAACATATTGATAGGAGAACTTTTGATATTGTCAATGCGGGTGACCAGTTGTCTTTGAGTATATCCAGGCATATAACACCCTGGCTGTTGATATTACAGTGATATATCCTAGTTCGGAATGTCACCTGAAATAAATTTATTTTAATTAATAATTTAAGCAGAATTATTTAAAAAAACATTTTGAATGTTCAAATTGTTGATAGGATAACATTTTAGATAAGACTTTTTTATTATTTTTATTTACTTTTAATTAAGATTTGTTTTAAAACTATTTTTGGACTATCTATCACTTAAAAAATACCCATTTTGGCACAATTTCTAGCAGCCATACTTGAGACTAAAATATCCATCATAACATAAATCTGTAAGATTTAAAGTGGTATAAAATAACCTCTACCTTTTTTCATTCAGAACAATTTACATCGTATTTATATCAACCTCTTAGAACTTTACAAACAAAAAAATAGAGAGAATAGAAAAACAAATAAGAAGAAAAAAAACTAAAATTATAAATGTAAAGTAAAAATTAAAACAGAATCCAAACCAAGAATAGATATGAGCAGGGCTTTTTTATGGGGACAGCAGCGGCATACAGTGACCTCAAAGGGAAATTTGAAGATAAGGAAAAAAATTGGCCTAAGTTTGTTTTCCTTCTCAAAATTTTATCTTATGATTATATGCCCTAAGTATCTAAAATAACAAAGTGTACATTTTTGCACTTTTTGAGATATGATTTAGATAGATAAATTATGAAATTACAACTTTCGAAAATTAACATGCACCCAAAAAAGAAGTGACAAAAAAGGCCTGAATATGTGTCACATAAAACTTTTACAAAGTGAAGTCATCTCTGAAGATCTCATGTATATTACAAAAATCAAGTATTTACTATTATGGATATACTTGTATATTTATAATATATACAATGACGTACCCTGAATCCATACAAGAAACATAATGTATGGATTGAAACAATCTATCTTCAAATGGTTACCACTCAAGTATATAACAATAAATTTAAATTTCTACAAATTAAAATTACTTACAGTATTAACTGTAAGAAAATTAATCAAACTCATTTATTTCATAGAGAATTCACAGCTATTTTACCAAATAAATATACCTTAAAGAAGTACCAAACCTTGATGCAAACAAAGAATGTTGATAAGCTAATATTCCTACCATAAACACACATTAGTATGTGATCAAAGATTACCACAAATTATCTACATCATAAAGTCTCTCAGAAGTTTTTAAATTATTATTACAAATCAAATATGCAGGTGGTAGAGCCACACTGAAGCTATTACTGGTTTCAGCATGAATGGGTCGGCTCGGCCGGGGTAGTACGACCCTCTCACAGAAAACCAATGTGAAGTAACAGTGCTTGCATTGTTGAGTTTCGTTTGGTCAGTGAGAGCACCGGATACCCACTTCTCCTCCCTTCCCCTATTCCTCACTCCTCTTAACACAGGCTGGCAACACCATTTGCGACTCCCCTGGTGTTGCAAATGCCTATGGACGGTGGTGATCACTTAACATCAGGTGACACACATGTTCGTTTGCCTCCTATGATATAAAAAAAGCAATTCAAATCCTAATTTAGAGAAATCTATTAATACAGTTAAAGCAAAAAAATAAAATATATTAAAACTATATAACAACAATATATTTGAAAACCTTCAATACCTTAGGGGGTTTGAAGGGGTATTCTGGAGAAAAATGAATATCCAGGAAGAAAACCCCACCCTCGTAGACTGAACCGGGTGGTCCTAGTATAGTCGACACCCATTCATAAAGGTTATCACCCTTCGGACCTGCGCTGCAATTAGGCGGTGGGTCCAATGTAATCTCAGCCAGTTCCTTTTGAATCCTCTTTGCAGATGTACCCAGTGCCTTAGACATCTTGGGATTTGGTTTGTTCTCCTTTGTGTCCGGTTTATTATCAGCTATGCCTCTGCCTCGTCCAGTACCACTTCCTGATGAACCAGATGCACCGGACATTATCTAAAAGCAGCAAACAACTCATTCCGCTTACAAAACAGCAATATGTTAAGAAAGCTGGCTGAAGTGAAATCCAGATGACGAGATAGTGAGAAAGCAGTTAATTCAATTCATGCTGCTGATGATGTATGATACAATGTGAATTAAATTTCTACATATCACTTTGAAGAACATTTCAATGTTTGTAACAATTATATCAAACAGGAGATCTCTAAACCACATGTTCATAACTATTCAAAACATAATAAATTTAAAAGCAAGTACGAAAAGAATTGCATTTTTTTTTGGCAGACTCCATGATTAGAACAAAGAGTGCTTTTTGATTCATGTTTAGTTTTCAAAATATCAGCAAAATAAAAAACATAAATAATATAGCTTCAGTGACGTTTCTCTAAAACTATAAATCAATGTAAGAGTGGCAAATGTACGGGAAAAAAGACTTATTGTACCTTACGAATAACAGTCGGCCATCTTGTGGGCTCGCGTTATCCGATTATATTACGTTATTTTTGTTCGCCAGTGACCCGATTCAGAGAAATGTAGGGCTCCCGACACGCGACTCAGAGAATACAAGAGGAATCATCCACAATATGATAATTTACAAGCAAAGAAATTGTATGTTATTCCGGTGTTAGACGATCAGCACTGCAAAGCGCAAAGCACGCTGTTACTTTTGGTAGATGTGTAACACAATACGGCCAGTTAATATTAATTAATGACTTAAATGTACCTTGATGCGATTAAAAACTTGTATTTTATATATGGGGCTCTTTTTTGTGACTTGAAAACACTTCTACCACATTTCAGCTATTTGTCAGTCACCCTCTCACCAACACAAACAATCACTGAAACTCATCAATGCACACAGGCTTATAAATCGAGCTAGTACTTTGAAAAATTAAACACTATAGTTTATTTATTTCATAAATTGTTTTTTACTATAATATAGATTATTTCACTTGAAATTAAATGGTAACAATAAAGGAATTTTACAAATTATTAAAAATTACACGACGCACAACCACAATCCGACATTTTTTTACTTTTTAATGCAGTGTTGCTACTCCTCTGTTTTTTTAGGTGTTAACATATTTAATAAAAAAAACATATATATATATATATATATATATATATAGGTAGATCACCTGCTGTTAAGTGATCACCACCGTTCATAGATATTTGCAACACCTGGAGAGCTGCAATTGCGTTGCCAACCTCAGGGGGCGTGGAGTAAGGCAAGGGGAAGGGGAAGAGGTATCTAAACTCCTTACTATATTGTACAAGTAAAATTATGATGTCGAATATGATCTTAACTAATATTATGGAGGGTAGAGGTAAGGAGAACCATCTCAGTATATTAAAAAGTGTCCAATGAAAACTGCAAGGCAGCAAATTAAGATGGCACCAGAATAGCAAGTGGATAGTATTTAAAAATAGCGCCACAAATGATCAGAGTAGGATACTAGATTAAAGAAGGAAAAAAGGACTTCTAGACTTTTCTTTATATTAACAACAATGAAATTATTAAAAAACGCACAACCACAATCCGACATTTTTTTACTTTTTAATGCAGTGTTGCTACTCCTCTGTTTTTTTAGGTGTTAACATATTTAATAATAAAAACATATATATATATATATATATATATATATAGGTAGATCACCTGCTGTTAAGTGATCACCACCGTTCATAGATATTTGCAACACCTGGAGAGCTGCAATTGCGTTGCCAACCTCAGGGGGCGTGGAGTAAGGCAAGGGGAAGGGGAAGAGGTATCTAAACTCCTTACTATATTGTACAAGTAAAATTATGATGTCGAATATGATCTTAACTAATATTATGGAGGGTAGAGGTAAGGAGAACCATCTCAGTATATTAAAAAGTGTCCAATGAAAACTGCAAGGCAGCAAATTAAGATGGCACCAGAATAGCAAGTGGATAGTATTTAAAAATAGCGCCACAAATGATCAGAGTAGGATACTAGATTAAAGAAGGAAAAAAGGACTTCTAGACTTTTCTTTATATTAACAACAATGAAATTATTAAAAAAAAAAAAATATATACCTACAAAAGGTTATAACAATCGAATCACTATCTGTGTTATTTCAGCAGTTTTACAGGTTATATTCACTAAATTACATTTGACTACGTAAATAGTTCAAGTTTTAAACACTGGATAGACCTAACTACGAAAGTCACGAATAATATTAAATTTTTCAACCCAGAACACTTCACTTCGTTTATAACTGCTAAATTCATATAATTTCCTTTTCCTACACTGGCGTTATTTTGACGAGTCTTTGAACCATAATTTGCTCTTTACAGGTGGACACTTTTTCAACTGATCCCCCATACTAGATGATTCTCCTTACCTCTACCCTCCATAACTAATATAACGCTCTTCAAAAGAGTAGGGAAAATATGTCAGATATCGAAAATATTATATTCTTTCATTTAGGTACTTTTTTAATTGCTTTGGTTTTGGTTATCAATAAAGAATAAAGGTTATCAATAGCTTATAATTTTACTAAAAAGTGTAATTATGATGAAGGCAAAACAAATATTATGTAAAAAAAAAAGGACGTTTCTATTTATACAAATTATAGTAGTCCGGTGAAGCTGTTAAGACCTTGCTCGGTCAATAGCGTAGTCAGTTCGAAAAAAAATATATATACAAATTATTAGATGACATCTGACTTGGTCGCTTTTATCATTTATCTGTGGTCAATTCCATAGTCAAATCTTTATGTTATTGTTTTGTGGATATAAATGTTATGTATTTTGGGGCAAATATTATAAATTGTTTTTTTTGTCGAAGTTATAGAATATATCTAATTATATAAAATAAAATAGGTTTTTGGATTCGAGTGATTATAATTAGGAACAGAAAATATGGGGAAGCGCCAGCACCAGAAGGATAAAATGTAATAACAAACCTTCAAATGTTCTCTTACTTTATCACATTATCGGTGGACCGTGATCCTAATAATTACGAATTGTTGACGGTGTTTTGCAGGTACTTAACGTACACAGAATGGACAACACTGTACGGGGGCAAAAGATCAGGTACCACTGTTGAAGAAGACACGACTTTTAAACGGCTTCCTTTTGATCATTGTAGTTTGAGTCTACAGCCATATGACGACCCGTATTGTGACTCTGACGGAAATATATTTGAACTGCAAGCTATTCTACAATTTTTAAAGAAATTTAAAGTCAACCCCATCACAGGAAAGGTTGGTATACCAAACCTTGTTGCCCAAATTCGATACATAAGTTCCCTATCCTCCTTCCTTATGGTTTTACAACCTTTATGTATACACCTATTTTTTTAATACTTTATAGGTTTTGGCGTTGTATGGTCTAAGATAGTAAAGAGTTTAAATCTAGAAGGAAACTAGCTCTTAAGTGCAGCAGCCTAAATACATCAACAGGTGTTTGATAACAATTGTGCAACTTGAGGGTGGAAGCTAGCCCAGCGAGTTTAGAAAAAGCCCTGCCACCATCAACTATACATACATCATTTCTCCCACAATTCATCAATACTTTGGTCTTCCTCTATTCTAATATTTATTCCCTTCTTATTTACTGGCTGAGTCTGAGGTTCAGAATAAGTAGAAAATACTTAAAAAAAATTTCTCTGGTTTCTAACAGTATATGTTATATTTTCTAATGTATAAGGGATAATATTAAGGGATGACATAAGCTTCCTGTGTACAAATTCCATTAGTACTGCCCAGTTCATTGTCAATGAAATCTAGATAAATATTTTTTCAGTTTCAAATTTCAAATCAATGTTCTACAAAATGGGAATCATTATTTAGCCAGAAATTAATAAAAAATGTTAAGCCATGACCATGAATTTATATAATAGATAGAAATAATATCTCAAAGTTTTATTAAATAGAGAAGGGTAGAAGTTGTTTACGGTTTTTGTGCAGTAGCACCATTGTACTTGCAATGTAGGTACCTCAATCACTTCTCAGAGGTAGCAATCTATTATGGTCTGACAATCATTATGACTATATTCCTTTTAAAAGTTAGTAAAGTCCTCACCAAAATATTTGACTGCTCTGTATGTAGATGCACAGAACAAAAATTTAGGTATAGATGTGTATTATATGTCTGAGATTAGACAATTTAAGGTTAAATAAATGCCAATTTGATATTCTTGTAACAATACTTTAACTTTGTTTTGTATGAAACTCTAGCCCAAACTAATTGCTATGTTTATTCACTGTGGACCTTCGATCAACAATAACTAGATAAAGGGTCACATACAAAATCGATGCAAAAAATTGTCCGCCTAAATATATATTTATGTGTAGCTATTTGTTTACTAAGAAAGGGAGAAAAAAGGGTTTAAAACAGTTTTAAGTTCAACCTAATTACAGCCATAACACCTAGTAATAAAGTCACAAATGTTGAAAATATTATCTAATACTTACGATAAAATGAGCAAAGCAATAAATTACTCCCCTCACAAATGAAAAGACAACATAAACAACATTTAGTAATTAAATAGTATTAACACGCAATTAATAAAGTACTTTTTCCCGTTATTGTGCGTGTTTGTGAGGGGCGAGGCCAAACATTTGTATCACAGGTTTCAAATCAGTAATTTTGTTCAAAATTTGATATTATTTCTTAGTTTAAAGCTTAAAATATAACTTAGTCAACATGTATTTAGCGAAAGTAAGATAGTCCGGTCGTTGAAATGCTTTTTCGGGTATTATTTTTCATCTTTTGAAAACTCTGCAGCATGTGAAACTGGCTTACATGGGCTGTGTTTCAAACAAACTAAACAAAATAAGGGCACACATTTCAAGTGAGCTCTTATTTACCTAGATGTATTTTTCGCGCCTACCTTTAATTATAGTTATTGTTGATCGAAGCTGTGGACAAAAAGATTGATCAGGAATGTAAGGAATGCATATTGCATTAGCAATGTATCAAATAATATGAACTTATGATGTGATTTTAATATTGTTAAAAAATATGATAATCAGCTTAGCTTATATTTTTGTTTTGTGTTAATTATATTGTAATGTGTCATTACAGAAATTTGATGTCAAGTCTTTAATAAAGTTAAATTTCTTCAAAAATGCTGAAGAGGATTATCATTGCCCAGTTTTATTTAAAGGATTTACAAAAAATTCACACATTGTGGCTATCAAGACCAGTGGGAATGTGTACTCTTATGAAGCAGTGGAACAACTCAATATCAAAGGCAAAAATTGGAAGGACCTCATCCAAGACACTCCATTTACTAGGAATGACATTATCACCATCCAGGACCCAAATAACTTGAATAAGTTTAATATATCTCAATTTCATCATATTAAAAATAATCTCAGGGTGGAAACTGAAGGTATTTTTTTTTACAATTTGGAATATCTTATGAAATTGAAATGATATAATTTATTTATTTATTTACACATTATGCGTTAAATACACAATGGCAGACTTAATGCCGAAGGCATTCTCTGGTGCCTTTAGGTGATGCAGAGATAAATGTTGGTAGGTGTAAAAGGTGAGGTTTTTATAAAATTATGTTTAACCTATTTAATATCATAATATATAAATAAAATATTTGAGTAGCAGAAATACTTGGCATTGACTAGGTCAGTGTTAACAAAAATGTAAGGACCTATGAAGGGATATTTTAATAAAAGTTTATTCAAAATTCTTTATATAGATTTTAAATGAAATTAGTCCAACTATACACACAAACCCACATAAATAATAAAACAAGGCTAATTTTAATAAATATCATAGTGGTTATTCATATATCTGACCATTTAATGTCAGGGAAAGCATACCTTCACTAAACATATACATACATTTAATGCCCACAGATAATAACTCTATTATCACAGGGATCGAAGCCATGGTATCTTCGCTGAACAGCAGAGCCTACTATATGTGTACCATGGTAACTATAAATTAACATGGTAAATTAATCATCTAAATATAAACTGACCACAGGTTTTCATAAAAACAATTACCAATGTTGTCTACATTGGATTTGATTGGATTGATTCTGATTAAACATGTAATAAATATGTGTCATGAGATTCTTAAAAGAATTAGCTGTATAATATTTATACACAATACTCAATTATTAGCAGTGTTACTTGTAGCAACAATATCCTAATTAATATAAAAATCTGAAATTCTTAACGCCTTAACTAGTCAACAGATTACTATGAAATTTTGCATACACTTTGTTAGGGTACAAAAAAGACATATGTACTATAGCAGAGGCATAGATCAAACCTACATTAAAGTCAGCGAAGCTGTGAACAATAACTAATTTTAAAATAAATATAATATTACAGAGGAAATTGCTCTGAGAAAAGATCCACATGCAAAACTTAAAACAGTATCAGCTGAAACAAAGGAAATTCTCCAAGAACTTGAGAGGGAATACAAGGCGCCTGAAAAAAAGGAAGTGAAAAAGGAGGTAATTAATAGATATGTTGCTTGTTTGTACCTCTATTTTTGTCCCAAATTTTATGATGGAATTCTCTTATTGAGTAGCATGAATATGGTGCTAAAAACCTTTTCGTCTACTCGTTATTTGAAATTGATTAATACTTTGATAAATATGGAGTAAAAATTAATTACTACATAAAAATATCTCGAAAGTTATTGGCAATGCTTGACTATTCAGAGTAGCCACTAATCATGAATATTGTTAGTGCCGGGGTTTTCTCGAACGGAAAGAACGAGAAACTAGCAGGACTGTGTTTTCAAAGAGATTTACAATGTATCGTATTTTACAAGTCGGCGGCGATGCAGTTCCACCGCAACCTTAACATATTTTCCGTACTTACAACTAGTACGTGCTCTGCGCCCTAATTGCGGCACCGATTAACCATACGTTTACACACTATACATTTTCGTAATAGAATTCCATACATGACATCGCAATAATTATAATTATACACATTGCCATAAAATGTAAAAGACACAAACTGTTCAAGATATACGAAATACTTGAGATAAAATACATAAACAAACATAATAAAAAAAAAAAAGAAAAGTATACTTGTGAGCTTCATTTATCCTTAAAAAGTTTTTGTTATCTATAGTATACACATATTAATGTGTAACACATATATTTTAATTTTTTTTACTCTATAATTGTTTGATCTATTTATATGATTTTTTTTATCTGAAATGAGATTTTTCGTAATTGATAGGATATGAAAACATAAATGATACTTCTAAGAATAATAAAACGTCACTTGAAATAAAATTATGAGACGAAAATGACTACTATTGGATATTTTTGGATAAATGGATATTTTTTTTTAGAAAGTTACTTATTTATATTTCGCCAGGTAGCCGATAAATTCAATGCCGCCCACTACTCTACAGGAATGGTGGCTGCAAGTTTTACTTCAACTTCTATGGTACCAGAGACAATCCACGAGGCAGCTGTTATATGCGAAGACGAGGTGATATATGAAAGGGTTAAGAAAAAAGGTAAATCTAAAGACTTTATTTAATTATCATTTGTTGTAATTAATAGTCGAGTTATAGTAAAGTAGATATTGTGTAAATACACTCCGTATTATTATTATTACTACATATTGTAAAACAAAGTCCTCTGCCACGTCTGTCTGTCTGTTCACTATAAATTAAAAAAACTACGGAACAGATTGTCATGAGGTTTTCACCAGCAGATAAAATGATTCATGAGGAATGGTTTAGGTATTATTTTGTCAAGGTTATTTATTGGTTATTTAAGGTTACACTAAAGGAGGCTATGCAGGCCTTAGTTCTGTATCACTGCAACTCTACATTCAAATCTCTATACAATACTAACTGTTTGCCTCTGCTTTAAACAGATGTGCTAATGAAGAAAATGTAAATTAAATCTTACCTTTATAGTATGATTATATAATTAAATAAGATGTCAACTGAATGTTAATTATATGACGACCTACTAATTTTGCCATCAGGGTATGTCAGATTGGTGACAAATGTGGGACACCTTAATCTCGAACTCTATTGTGAGGCGATACCGAAAACCTGTCATAACTTTATGACACATTGTAAGAATGGCTACTATAATGGTACAAAGTTTCACCGTTCTATTAGAAATTTTATGGTGAGTTCCACTGCACATATAAAATTATAAGTTAAATAATCAATTTTCCTGTCATTTTTAGCGTTGCCTATATGTATTATTGTATCATCGATATTATTGACTTTTTAGTTTTTGGAAAATAGTGTGTAGACATTTAATGTGGAAACTGTCTATTTCTTGACAATAAACATAGGAGAAAATCCCTGAAAAATCAGATTATTGAAACACACAAATTTCTATGTACACAGTTAACTTTTTACAGTATTGTAGTTAACTATACAATAAAAATTTAATATAATTTGTTAACTAGAGAATAAAATATACTTTTATGATACAGTATATGATATTGATATTCACATAATATATATAAATTTATTTGAACTTGCAAAGACAAAGTAAAATTAACTCACTATCACATAGTTACACTATGGTTTTATGATTATGGTAAGCATTTTGTAATGCTATAAGGTTTGTGTCTGCTTGTAGATTTCTTGCTATTGTATTTCATAATATTTGTTCCCATGTTCCCAGAGTAGTGATATCCTAATTTGCCCAGTGGTGTGTTTATATGTCTGAAAGGAGATGGAAATCTCTGGAAAGCTCTCATAATTCGATTTATGATACTTGGGACTCTGTTTATAACTTCCTGCCATCTTCTTACGTTCGTAAGAGTGATAAGGTTTCGTTAAAAGGGTGCATTCTTTCATACATGTTGTTGAGTTATCGTTTAATTCTTTCAATAAGTATGTTCCAGATATTTGGAGAGAATTCTACAATAGCCCAGATTTGTTTACACATTGTTCGAACGGGGGTAGTTTTTTACAGGTTTTATAACATCCACCAAGATGGAATTATCTGTATGTTATAATAATAATCATTTTATGTATATTTGTAGATACAAGGCGGAGATCCAACAGGCACAGGTCTTGGCGGTGAATCAATATGGAAGAAACCGTTTGAAGATGAAGTTAAACCGAATTTGCATCACACAGGACGAGGTGTACTCTCTATGGCGAATTCTGGTCCAAATACTAATGGATCGCAATTGTAAATATACTCTGTATATTTTTTAGGACGAAATTTCTTGCGACAGGAGTTGATTGGTAAAAATCGTCACGTAAATAAAGTAAATTTTCAAAAAAAAGTATTAACCGACTTCAATATCAATCAAAAACCCATAAGGCACTAAAAAGCGGAAAATAAATAGTTTATCAAAAATAAAACATATGAATATGTGTTCTACTAGAATGGATAAGATTAGGAATGAATATATCAGAGGAAGTTTGAAAATAGCACCAGTAACAGAGAAGGTAAGGAGTAATAGGTTAGCATGGTATGGGCATGTTATGAGGAGAGATGAAGACCATGTAACTAGAAAAGCTTTGAGTATGACGGTCGATGGATATAAGAGTAGAGGAAGACCGAAAAAAGGATGGATGGATTGTGTGAAAAATGATATGTGTGTAAAAGGTGTGTTGACTGAGATGACATCTGATAGGCGAGCGTGGAAAAGGAAAACATGTTGTGCCGACCCTACTTAGGTGGGATAAGGGTAAGATGATGAATGAATGAATATGTGTTCTACCTAGAGATGTATTGGAAGTCGGTACCAACCAAAATTTTTGTATTACAGAGACGCGAGAGTGGACTTAAACTTTGTACCTGTAGATGATATGATTTTCGGTTTGGTTGACACCGACTTCCAATACATCTCTAGGTAGCACACATATTCATATGTTTTATTTAATTTGATAAACTATTTATTTTCCGCTTTTTAGTGCCTTATGGGATTTTGATTGATATTGAAGTCGGTTAATACTTTTTTTTGAAAATTTACTTTATAATCCCATTTTTAGTGTACATAAATATATTTTACTAGCAGTGCCCGCGAACTCCGTTCCGCCTTAAGTATATTAAAATATGCGCATTTTTGCGGTATGGTATGCGATATGGTTTCAATTGGTTGTACAATAAGTAACGTTTGGTACGATAGTTTCTACCACCAACTCGGCTACCATCGCTTCACACATTATACACCTTAAGTAATGTAATTACAATGCTTGCGTCATGTTGCAACACAGCAACGAACATAAGCACAATAGGCTCCTAAGAATTGAAGAGTTTTTTTTATAATATTGGTGGCAAACGAACATACGGGTCACCTGATGGTAAGTGATCACGGCCGCCCATGGACAATTATGACACGAGAGGAAACACAGATGCGTTGCCGGCCCTTAAGAAAGGAGTAGGCTCGTTTCTTGAAAGTTTTCTTACTTTGCCACGGATCCCATAATCAGAACCTAACCAAACTCTCATCAAACTACCCTTAAAGTACATCCTTTTCAATAAAAAATGAATCATCGAAACCGGTTAGCGTAATATTGAGTTATTCGTCTATTTGTTGTGTACATACTTAATGCAAATTTGAAACTTATACGGTTTTGCATTGGATGCCGTTGTCGGAACTGTACTTAATTAAAATGGGACCACACTGGAAGTACCAGCTTTCAAATAAAAAAAGAATAATGAAAATCGGTTCACCCAGTCCAAAGTTATGAGGTAACAAACATAAAAAAAAAAAAAATACAGAGGAATTGATAACCTCCTGCTTTTTTGAAGTCGGTTAAAAAAAAGCATTATGTCCGTGTGAATGTCTCTCTCCATCTTTTTCTTTTGTATACGAGTGTGTATGTCTCTCCTTGCGAGTAATAAAGTTCAAGCAGATAAGCATAATGTGCTGCCAGTTATATAACCTCAGTACTGGAGAGTGAAAATTTCATTAAAACTTATTTGTTATTTGCTTTTTTTAATTAGACTTTAGTTAAATTGTCTCATTATTGCAATAAAGATTTGAGAATTAGAAACTTCAGCAACTATATATAAAACAAACTTAGAAACGTAAGCTAATAAAATTGTAAACTATGATACAAATATTCAATGTTTACATATGATTAATGTACATGTAATCCAAATGTTTACTATCTATATATATACCGAGAGACAATATTATAATAATATGTTGTGTAAAAAAAAAACAGAAATAAATTATACAAAGAGAGAGAAAGCGAGTCGCATGGATCGTAACGTAGTCCGGTGAAGCTGTGAAGACCTTGCTAGGTCTATAGCGTAGTCAGTTAAAAAAAAAATGGATCGTCACACTTTTTCCTTATGTGATAAAAATATATTAATATAAATAATCAAAATTCCCACTTCCAAATACATTTGAAATTAAAGAATGAGCTTAAAGAACTTCCTTTTCAATTGGCTGTGATACACTCACACGTTTTTCTTTTAATCTGATATATTACCAATGGATTAGATAGCATAGGTGGCATCAGAGATGGCAGGACTGTTGTTACCCTTCGGGATGGACACCTTTTTTTAGCAAATACTATCCTAACCTAGAAAAGTGAAATTTGCGGGACCTCTTATAATGCTGATCTTTCTTTTTTTGTTTTCTCTACATTTGTGATGCTTTGTATAAACTTTCCACCCTTAAACCGTACGTACACAAACAATACTTGTAGAGTAGTAAAGTATAAAGTTATTTTTTTTTAATAATAATTTTAAGTGGTTCATTTAATGTTGATTTGTTATAATGGTTCGTTTTCTTTAATTTTATAAAAGAAATGAAATCATCGACTAATGGTTGATAGGAAGGTATAGTACTTTATATTATAAGGTACATTAACTCATTTATGGTTGCTTGCAAAGTTTATATAACATTTGTTTTGCAATAGGATATAAAAGTGCATAAACTTGCACTAGTAGATTGATATGTAACTCCAACCAATATTGTTTACAGCTTCATAACGTTCCGTTCCTGTAAGCAATTGGACGGTAAACACACAATTTTTGGTAAGCTCGTTGGAGGACTAGATACTCTGAATGCTATGGAGCAAATTGAAGTGGATAACAAGGATCGGCCAATACATGATATTGTCATTGAAACGGCTCAGGTCTTTGTGGATCCTTACGCTGAGGCGGAAGAACAGGTAGAACTACGCCACATATTTGAATACTATCCTATTTAAATCATTATTCAGTCATATTAGGTAATTTATTACATTCAAAGTAAATAACTTTATAATTGAAAATAATTACTGCCCAAAAAGCATAATTTGATTTACCCAGAAAGTACACACTGAAATGAAATAATGTAATATAATAGTTTTTAATATTCTAGTTAGCAATAGAAAGAGCAGAAGAATTAAAAAGGCAAGAACAGGAGAAAGGACCCGGCATTAAACCAAAGAAATCTTCTAGACAACCTCTCAAAGTCTTCAGGGAAGGAGTTGGCAAATATCTAAACTTACAAGAAGTATCTGGAAATAAAACTACTAAGAGTCTGGACACGGAAAATCCTGTACCTGCTAAAAAGCCCAAGAAAGACTCAAGTAGCTTTAAGAACTTCGATTCTTGGTAAAATGATGTAAATAATATTAAGTTTTTATACCACATGCTATATAAAGTATATCTAAAATAAAAAATTCAAATAATTTTTAAGAGAAATGAGAACCTTAATGTTTATACATTGTAAAAATAATAATAAATTACATCACACTCTTCAACTCTTTATTGTGGTGGTATAATTTTGAAGTTAATATATTTAGGTACTGTAATGTTGTAGATGTTTTTATAAATAATAGGACCAGAAAAAAATATCCTTTCTCATAATAATTACCTGACCATTATTTCTTGGAAAGATTTCAATGTTGATGTGAAATAAAACTGTAAATAGTTTGTAATATCTGATAAATAAATAATTTTTGAATGATTTTCTTTTTATATCATAGGGGGCAAAGAAACTGGGGGGTCACCTGATGGTAAGTGAGCACCGCCGTCCATAGACGCTAGCAACACCAGGGGAGTCGCAAGTGTGTTGCCAGCCTTATAATGAAACTAATTTGTCGTTTTAAATAATTTTATTAACCTAAAATACTGAAGAATATATTCATTGTATAATGTCTGGAGATATAAATATAAATTAAACAGTTTATATGTGGGACAAACTAAGTTTTCTTATATACAATATTATTTTGTATTGAAGACAATCATAACCAGGATTACAGTATTATTAAATTATATAAGTGTGAAGTGAAAAAATAAACACTCTAAAACACAAACACTCTCTCAACAAACACTTTACATTTTGACTATAGGAAAAGATTACAGTAAATTCTATAAGAAAGTCATCAGACAACACTAAATTATAAAGTATGTCTAAACTGTAGCAATACGTTGACAAGTAATAATAAAATTATTAACTTACATAGTAATTTGCTACAAAATAATGAACTAATAATATATTTACATAAAATTAAGAAATGTATACTGATATACATTTGTTAATTCCTACATACATTCCACATAAAACAAAAACAGATTGACCGAAAGAACTTACATTTTATAGTGTGGTAAGTCTATATTTTTCTTCTTTACTGTGTGTAAAGACAAAATTATTTATAATTTCTATAACCAATTATAATACTTCAGGATGAATGAAATGAATTTCATACAAAATTAGAGAAATTATTATAAAACTTATGGAAGCCTAATTATATTTGTGTTTTCTAAAGTAAATTAGAATAATCAAGTTATAATAATAAATATTTGGATATAACAAATAGTTTAATTATAATTTGGACGCCTTCGAGCAGTTCTTTGCTTATCGAATCTCATTTCCATTTCCTCTAGAACCTTAGGTGTGTATCTCACAACAAGTTTCACAGATCCTACTGCTTGTTTCAAAAGTTCAACAGCCTTTTCATGGTTTTCACCTTCTACTGAGACTCCATTCACAGATAGGAGTTGGTCTCCTCTTTTTAAGCCTCCATGACGATCAGCCACTCCTCCAGGTATAATTCTTGATATGTAAATAGGTGAGTTTTGTTCTTTTCCTCCCATAACATTGAAGCCTAAACCTTCTTCTGTCTTTGGCAATTCAACAACCCTTGGGTGTGCGTGACCTTCTGCCGCAGCGAATGCAGCCACTGTTGCCTTAGCTGTTGCAGATGCTCTAATATCTGCGGAACCTTGAATATCTACGGTTTCATATACATGCTCGTATACCTCTCTAACAGCATTTAGAAAGTCACTTTGAAGCACCTTCTGTAGCGCTGCTAATTTTGTAGCAGGCACTTCACCACTTTGTTGAAGTTTCTCGAGTAGTTCTATAGCTCGTTTTATATCTCTCGCTAGTGTAAGTTGCTCACCCGAACTACTCATTTTTTAAATATATTTTTATGTCTTTATTATGCTCTGAATAAGAATTCGGGCGTCGTAAAATAAGAACTCTTTCTACGAATACGAATCAATATGATATTATCTATGGAATCAATATCAGCAGTTGTTACGTTCTGAAACAAAATATGTCATATTAAATTAACATAAGCCAACTAAATTCTCTTAAAAAAATATAGTGCCTACTTACAGTTAAAATATTTATTTAATTATCTCCAATCACTCTTCAATAATATTTAGATAGGAATAAAAAATATTACAGACCACAAAATTTAATGAAATTATCGTTCGTTCCGAAATAAAAAGCAAAATGGTTTGTCAGAATCTCATAACATGCACAGATAAAAAATAAGTTTGTCAACCTGTCAATTTTTTTTGCCATATTTAGACTAAATAAAAGACTTGTTTATCAGTATTATGTGATTTGTTGCTCATATTGGGATTGTTATATATCGGTACTGTTACACCAGTTTTATACAGTTAACTATAAGTGAAATAGTGAGTGCTTTTTTATAAAGAATGGATGACTTGGGTAAGTTTAGTGCGTATATTATCATAACCTGTTTGAGCCTGTGTATTTTGTAATAAATGACGTGTTCCACGAAAATAACTCCTTATTTGCATTTTTTTCTTATACACTATATAGCCGACTAATTTCCAAGGCAAGTCTTGGATATAAAATTGTATTGATGAAAGAACTGACTGACCAACAAATAGAAAATATGATCGTATGTTAAGAAAAAACTAATAAGTATAGGGAATTCATAAATAAAATTCCAAAATCCTTATAAAATTAGGCATTTTGAGCTTTAACTCGTTACGTCTTTTATTGTATCTGATAGTTTATTGATCAATTAAGTATCAATACACAGAGACTGGAACAGTTTACATTATAGGTAGACAAGTATACTGATATGGGATGAAACAGGCAATTAATTTTTAATATATTGTGAAACTGTATACTGCCATATCATATTGTAAATAAAAATTTAAGAACATATATTTTTTAAAACAACATAGGTCCATAAAGTTTCCCATAATCTTTATTATAAATTTCTTCTGTACATGTGTATGTCACTGAACTCCTAAAGGGCTGGACCGATATTGATAAAAATTTGTGTACATGTTCCAGTGGATCCATGAATGGTTTAGATTCCCGATTGGACCCGGTAGGTGGTACTGCGTTTGACTTTTAGGATATTTTTATTATCAAGGCAGGACAACATCCGCTGTGCCTGCTAGTTTAATATAATTCCATGGTGTACTTTACCAACTGGTAAACAATGATATGTAATTTCAATAAATTAATAATTATCATATAGTTTTATGTTGATTATTTGTTATTTAATCTTTATGCACATATTAGTATATTTTAGATGAAAAATGTTAGAACTTATTAAAACTGTGTATAATTTTTAATTTGTTTATGTTACTTTTGGTATAGTTACACAGTATATATTAGAAAGAAAGAAATATTTTATTCATAATGCATTATTTACAAATATACAAGAGTGGATAAAAAATGCGCGTCGCAGCATTACGAAATGGAATCCAGCTCAGCATAAGTGTTAAGAAACACTTAGCGCTGATTTTCAGCTGGAACCTGGAGCTTATTAAAGAAATAATCACTTGTTAACATCTATCCATTCCATGCTAGTTAAGTTGTTGTTGTCCACAAGTTGTCATGTGTTTCAGAGATTTTATTGGAGTGTTTTGGAGGTCAGTGAATGAATCTTTTTTGTAATTTAAAAATAAGCTATTAAGTAATTAAACTCAGCCAGGATTGTTTTAAGTTTTATTTCAAGTAAAGTCTGGAGATCAACTTAATAATATTAGGAGCTGACCAGATAAAAAAAAATTAAGGATTTTTATAACATTTAGTTTTTCAACACAGATGATGGCCTGCATTTTATTGAAAGGATTTTTTTTTGTCACAAGCTTGATGTTTTTATACAGCTTAACATTAAAGTCATGCCATTTTTGCAGTAAATCTTTATTACTAATCTTGTCTAGATAGCAAGAGACTTTAAAAAAAAAGGAATACCTAAATCAAATGGTTTAAGATCTAATATTCTATGATGGATTTATCAAATTAATTTTATTTCAATCAATTCAATAAGATCTGTTTGGAATCTATTTAGGGCTGCTTTTATGAATAATCAATATTCTTTATCATATTGAAATAATATGAATCTATATATAATAAAAATGAAGTGTCTGTATGTAATATCAAAATATAAAATTTTTTTGCTGATTGGATATGAAAGTATACAGGCTACTGATAGCAAAAATGCAATTTTTAAGATTTTTGTTGGTTTGTCTGTCTGTTTGTTCCGGTTAATCTCCGAAAGGACTGGGGCCCCCGGTAACCCAGAGTCTCGAGACATAGCTTGTTATTGAAGTTATGACTGCTATGTTCCCTTCAGTAACAGAGCATGTGCCTCCAGCAATGGCTCCGCCCGCAATCATAGCCAACGTGGTTGGCTGCGACGACGACGACGAAGAGGTCTTTGAGGTGACCCGGGAAGAGTCGAGGGCGGCAGTGACATGCCTGCAGGCCAAAAACACCGCCCTAGGACCCTACGGCATACCTAGCCGGGTGTGGGTCCGGGCTTACGAGGCCCTGGAGCCCCAACTACTGAGGATCTTTACTGCATCTATTCAGCAGAGCCGGTTTCTGCGCATATGGAAAACCGTCCGTTTGGTCCTGATGAAGAAGGACGGGCGTCCACCTACCGGCCCATAGTGCTGTTGGACGAGGTGGCGAAGCTCTGCGAGCGAATTATCGCAGGCCACCTCGTTCGGCTTTTAACAGGAGTTGGACCGAACCTGGCGGATAATCAGTTCGGTTTCCGCCAGGGCCGCTCCACCGTTGATGTAGTGATGCAAATTACGATCCAGGCGGAGGAAGCAGTCGCCCGGGGCGAGGTTGTTTTAACTTTTAACACCTTGCCCTGGGCCAGTATTGAGGAGGCACTCCGCTATCATGGAGTGCCTCGCTACCTTCGCCGTATAGTCAGGGCGTACCTCTCCGAGAGGCGCATAACCTTCCCGGGTCAGTGAGGGATCGCTGGTCGGCGAGACGTATTATCCGGTGTTCCACAGGGGTCAGTCCTGGGCCCCGTCTTGTGGAACATCGGATACGATTGAGTGTTGCGCGGGGCGCTCCTCCGAGGCGTCAGCGTTACTTGTTACGCTGACGACACACTAGTGTTAGCCCGGGGGAAGACGCACCGCGCGGCCGCGATCCTTGCTACGGCAGGAATCGCTCAAGTCGGTAGGATCCGGCATCGGGATTAGAGGTAGCGCTGCACAAAACCGAGGCCCTGTTTTTCCACGGGCCTCGAAATGCGCCGCCTAGAGGATCCCATATTCACGTGGGAGGCGAGTCCATCGGTATCGGGTCGAGTATGAGATATCTCGGTCTCCTCCTCGATAGCCGGTGTAAGTTCGAGGGACACTTCCGGCAGCTGTCCCCCCGTTTATTGGGCACAGTGGGTGCGCTTGCCCGCTTACTGCCCAACATAGGGGGACCCAATTCCATCTGCCAGAAGTTGTACCTATGGATCGTGTGGTCAATGGCCCTGTATGGGACCCCCGCGTGGGCAGACGGCCTGACGGCCACCAGCATCGCCCACCTGCGCAAATCGCATAGGGCGATGGCTGTCAGAGCCATACGCGGATACCGTACGATCTCCTACGAGGCGACCTCCCTATTAGCCGGATCCCCACCCTGGGACCTGGAAGCGAGGGCCCCCGCGTCTCTTTATCATGTACGCGTGGAGGTGCTGGAATGAGGACGACGACTGGCGCCCCGGGAAATCGAGGCGCTGAGGTCACAGTTCCACCAGGTCCTAATGATCGACGAATGGCGCCGACGACTTGAGCGGCCGAGCTCTGGTGTGGCAATTATTCAAGCCGTTCGGCCGGTTATGGTCGAATGGCTCACCAGGCGCAGTATTACCCTAAGCTTCCGGCTGATACAGGTGCTCACGGGGCACGGTTGCTTCGGGAGCTACCTGTGTCGCATAGGCTGGCAGCCAACGGCAGGGTGCCATCACTCGTCGCGGCCATAGGCCTGGATCTCTCGCTCTCGACTGTCGTCTGTAAGATGGTTGAGAGCGAGACCGGTGGAACTCCGTCGCCTCATACTGCGAGGCAGTTATGTAGTAGCCTAAGAAAACCGCTGTAATTTCAGCTATGTGTCAGTGAAATTCCTGTCAATATCGGTCTAACCGTTTCGGAGATTACTCGGAACAAACAGACAGACCGACAAAAAATTTAAAAATTGCATTTTAGTTATCAGAAGCGTGTATACTTTCATACCCAATCAGCCAAACATTTTTATTTTGATATTACATACAGACACTTCATTTTTATTGTATGTATAGATTTTGTTCCTAACAATGTAAATATTGTCTCCCAGCTAGCTAAAGGTTTTTTTTTTCCAACTGACTACGCTATTGACCTAGCAAGGTCTTAACAGCTTCACCGGAGTCTAGCTAAAGTTTGCTCTTGCCCGAGTTAGAATATTGATGTTATTATGGATACTAGTATTTGTTAAACCACTCCAAAAAGTAGGAGATTCTCAATATTGCACGAAATAGTTATTAATTTTTATGTTCTACTAAATTTTCTGCTATAGAAGACTGAATAGACAAAACTTTAGTAGTTATTGTGTAGTAGAAAAAAAAAGATCTTCAAAGTGTTTCTATAGAGCATCATATTAAAAGTGTCATAAGGCGCCTGCTTTTAAAAGCATATTTAAACAGTGATCAAATTACATTCTCCAGTTTTACCCATTAAACTAGGTATACATAAAACATAGTGACTTGTAATTTAGCCCTTAATGGGATAACAGTTAACATTAATACCTGATGGCGTACCATCGCGATGGGATGATTAATGATCGACATTGGGGTCGCTGCCGCTCCTACAAATACTAGAAGCTATTACAGAAAGTGTCTAATAAAACATGTTATAAAGGAAAGGATGTCAAATATAGTAAAAAGCACTCAATATAAGTGCTAACTTTTCGTTAATTTCATGTTGATATAGATAGTCATAAGAGACTCTAACAACCTCCGGTGAAGCTGTTAAGACCTTGCTTGGTCAATAGCGTAGTCAGTTCGAAAAAAAAAAGACTAACAATAATGAATTATTTGTTATTTTATATTTTTTGTTATCAACTGTTGTCAATTATTCTGCTATTGAGTAATATATGGTATTGCATAATATTTAAGTTTGTGAGTGACACAATTATGAGATGATTTTTCTTTGTTCGTGAATTTCAATGTCAGCGATGACCATAACCATCATTTAACTTATCATGGATTTTCGCAAAGTAGCGCCTTTATCAATTAAAACATTATTGGATGGTGTATCATGCTTTTTTTAAATTAACGTGGGGAAATCTCTTATGGATACCCAACCTCCCGAGGGAGAGAGTGGGTTATGTCCGGCTGGCACGTACTAAAACCCCACGGTGTCCCGACAGACCGTATTTGTTGGGGCTGCAAGGGTTCATACTAGCTACTCAACCTTGTATTGCCGCCCCAACGGCCCGCCTGGCGAAGGTTACCGTCGGGCTCATGCCTAACAGAGACACAGACTGGGTACACTCCAGCTGTCTCTCCTTGTCACCTAGACCTATGCAATGAGGAGACGGGCCCCCTCAGGTTCGGCTACGGTGGTGGGAAGAGACGGATGTATTGCCGCCTCCTACCGGTCCTCCATTGACGGCAAGGGCCGCTCTTTGCTAGGTCATCTCGCAGAAGGCGGCCATTGCTTACCATGCCTGTTCGTTGCCGAGCATGGCCAAAACCACACTCGGCAGCGATAAATCTTGTCCTACCGCCGCAGTCAAAATGCGGCCATGTCCCTCCCGCGCAGCACAGTCAGATAGATCATGCTTACTTATTCGTTATGACACCGTTCTAACATTGCCATTGTCAATAATAAACAACGAATAATGAACAGCAGAATAGTGATGTCTACAATAATTTGTCATCCATTACGTAGGAATAATGTATTACATTATTTAATTCTTACAATAATGACTACCTGTAGTTATGTGTATTGAACCTGTGATGACAAAGCGGTACTTCTGATGTCGTGTCCAACGTCACGTCTTAGAATCATACAAAATAAGTACCCGAGTTTTTATAAGGGAAATATCGTTATAAGAAAAGAAAATGCCGATAGGTATTTCCTAACCAGTCGGCTAACTAATAAACACTTAAGTTGAATATTTAGTACAAATAACGTTTCGTAGTATCAACCATGCCTGTTTGTAGGTATTTTTTACGCATTAAAATTTTTATGTAGTATCATATGGTTACATTGTCGTTTATTGTGTTCATAAAATGAGCAACGTTTAAGTCTCTTATTCATCCTATTCTAATTTTAGATATACGTAGAATAAGGCTGTGGAAATACTTTAGCTATCATCAGTGTAAACACGCCTGATCCACGACATTCCTCCGAACCAGTTCCGCGGCTTCTAGCGAACTTGAGCAATTTGTTGATATACTCCATACACCATGTCTACGATGTACCATTATAATTGATTTATATTCCATTAAATTCTATAAAAATTAATTTTATTACATTCTATTGTTTGTTTATCACTTACAGTACGTCAATTGGTGATTTCTCACTAGTATTTTTGACTGATGATCTCAGAAGTGATATTTTTAGAACGATTATATTAAAAGTTAATGTATTCCTCATATTTAATTCATGGATAAACCACTTGATCTATTTTAATGGGAAACGGTTGTTGCATTTACGATATTATGTTTAAGTAATGTTATATTATACCAATGACATTAGTGCAGCATAATGTAGGGCTATCAAGAATAATTAAATTGTATAATGCATTGAGAACCATCATTCTATGTTTTTAATTACAAGTAACCTCTTTAGTGTAACTTGGTAATGATAACGCTTAATCCATAAGTACCAAATGTACTAATATTCTAATTTTTCACCATATTCTGATGGTTGCCACTCAAATGTGTTTTTTTAATTTTTTTATTGTATCACGGCAAAATCACTGCATAATGCCTGATGGTAAGCACAGTACAATCTAAAAACAATGGCGCCCACCGAATGACACACTATTCATCCCCGGTCGTCGCTGTCATGCCGGCCTGCGAAAAGCTGGATATGTATAGGCTGATCCCGAAACGCGACCCACAGAAGCGAATCACTATGACGGGCTTTTTCGCCATATACATGGTGGTCGCGACCCAGTCAGGCTGTAAAACCCTACCACCCCGCTTTCGCCATTGCCTCGTTCGTTATTCAGCAGGGTGCACCACGTGACAGACACATGCATGTCCGTCGCTCCGGGCAGTTAAACTGCACAGGTCCATGTGGTGGAGGTGCATTATGCTGATGCTCCCACAGTTCGTTAGGGGGAATAACACCCGTTTCCCCTTGAGGGGTCCACCATCTTGACCCCTCAGGCCGCAGTTTAGGTCCCTTAGGAGGGGACAACACCTGTAGGAGGAGCGTCGAGAGAGAGGAGTAGTGTCGATTAGACAGTCCCTGCTCCTCCGGCCAAAAGGTGTAAGAAGGTACCATGGGGTTTTAGTCCGTGCGACTCAGGCATATCCATCCTCTGCTGCCCGGCGAGATGGATATCCGTTAGGGATTCCCCCATGGAGAAAAAAAAAAAGAAAAGGGTGCACCACGTACAGGTGAGGTAGGCTTGGGTGTCTGTTTATACGTTTTATTTCATTTATATGGAACTATCAGAGAAGACGTCATTAATTTGAGCTTGAAAATAAGAATAATAATTAATGAGAACAAACTCATGCTCTCAAATTGGTTTAGCATATTAATTTGCCAGACAAACCGAAAAGTTTAAAATTAAAAAACCGGCTTGTAGACGGCTAAGTTTTAGGGAACGGCATCGTAAAGAGTTTGATAATTATTAGAGCTTCTATCGGTTATTTCATTATCAAGTTTCGTTAATAGAGTGTTGATAAATATTTTTGTTGTCCAAATTCATCTAATATAGCTAGATTTATGTATGAATCATAGATTCATAATGTAATGGACGGATGGATTGTTTTTTTTCCTCAATTTTCGTGATCATGGACATATGGTGGCTTATTCACAATAAAAGGTAAAAGTTTTATTCTCTATGCAAGGCATTTTAAAATGATCAATAGTAAACATGCGTCATATTAACCTCTACCTATGTTCTGAGTAGAGGTTAACTCATTGCCTATTTCGGTCTCTTTGATACCTTATATGATTCATTAATGGAATGATGTATAGTCGTATATTGTTATTAATTGTAAGCTTACATCGAAGAACTTAGGAATGAGAATATAATAGATTCAAAGTGAATTAATTAGATGCCTTCTTTAGATGCATTTGAATTACTTACTAATTGCTGTTATTAAAAATTGAATAACGTTTTTATGTATACGCATATGGGAAATCAGGTTCACGTCCCCTCTCCTCTCCCTCTCCCTCCCCTAACCCTTCCCCCCAAAGGGTGGCAACGCACTTGCGACTCCTCTGGTGTTGTTAGTGTCCATGGACGATGGTGATCACTTAACATCAGGTGACCCACATGTTCGTTTGCCAACTATAACATAAAAAAAGATATAGTGGAAATTAATTTGTAAACAAAGAGACGGAGAGCTTCACTTTGTTGTTGTGTACATTGCTGTGTCAGATGTAATTATGTTAAAACTAGCTGACTATCTTACTAGCTTTTCTGAGCATTAGAAACGGCAAAAAGTCAGTTGAACCCAAAAAGTGAATAGTTTAAAACTATCTACAAAAGATGTATCCAATAGGCACAGTCTTATTTATTTATTTACACATTATGCGTATTTACGCAATGGCGGTCTTAATGCCGAAGGCATTCTCTACCATTCAACCATTAGGTGATGCAGAGATAAATGTTGGTTGGTGTAAAAGGTGAGGTTCTTGTGAGAGTCTTGTGGTGGCGGTACGTATATTATATATTTGATATTTGACATTAGCACATGAACGATTCACCAGATAGTAAGTTCAGGCACCATGTCAAGCGGGTTTTAATGCATAAAGCGTGGATCATATGGTGGATCAATATGTGAACGATGGTGATGTCTGGAAATGACGCCTCTGTGCATTCGCCAAGAACGAATGCAACTGTATATGTCTATAAAAATGTATTCTCCTATGTTATGTATAATGAAAAGATAAATCAGATAGAATATCTCTTTTTGTAGCACGACAAAGTGTCTGCACTATTCCTGATGGTAAGCATGGTACAAACCAAAAACAATGGCAACCACCGAGAGACAAACTATCCATCGCCGGTCGCCGCTGTCATGCCGGCCTGCGTAAGTGTCTCTTCACGTATCTTGCCGGTTCTTCTCAATGATTGAGTTGTTTTCCCAACCGGTGTTAGTTTTGACGTTCATAATAATTTAATTTAATAATTTTTAGACCTAAATTGAATAAAGTATTTTTGATTTTGATTTTTGATTCAGAGATACTATTCTTACGATTTATAGGAATGTTGGGTGTCGGTTTCCTTAATAGCTATTTAAATTTTATTTTAATAAGCTCTATTACGTCACAGATGTTACGCGTCGTCCACGCAACGTTTTGGTTAATTTGATGTCCACTCCTCTGTTTAAGGTTAATTAACTAAATTAATGTCACCCGCCCTTTCGTAACATAATTAAAGACACACCTACTTAGCACCAACCTCGTTTGGGACATAAGTGATATAAATATACAAAGTTTTTTAAACCTCTTGATGATATGCTTATAATTTGCTATTTAAGCGTTAATTGTTGTAATGATTGATTAAATAAAATTATGCTTATAAATGCTTACCATCAGGCACAGTGCAGTCACTTTGCCGTGCTAAAACTATAAATATTTTTTTTATACTACGATGGTGGCAAACAAGCATGCGGGCCGCCTGATGTTAAGCAATCATCGCAGCCTATGGATGCTTGCAACATCAGAGGTGTCACATGCGCGTTGCCGACCCTTCAATATCCTATTTACTTTCCCCTTGAAGTATGCCATACTGTAGCCCCCAGGAAAAAACCTCATTCCACAAACGAAGCGTGCGTGGGAGGATACCCCTCCCCCTCCCTCCTCCCGAAACTCGATGCAAATGTGTAGCAATTATCCAGTAGTAGTCTAGGATAATTAGAATTTCGCTGGTTGTGTTATGTCCTAATATTTAAAGTTATGTAGGTATCGAGTAACAAGATTTTTTAATAACTTTTTAAGTTATTGACTTAAACGAATGTGCCTTGTTACGTACTGCGATGACAAATATATCGTCTAGGTACCTGAATTGATTGTTTTATTTCGTTTACGTGAAAAATCTGGTTTCTGCCCATTAGGTAAGGTAGCGAATATGTTGAAAGGGTTAGTGACGTCACTATCACGTCACTTGCCTCGATGAGTTGTGTTTTACGCGTTCTGTACGTCCACCTATCAGTCGTACGCGTGGCTCCGTAGACTCTACAGAAGTGTTATTACAAATCAAATTGTGTGTTAGACATTTTAGTATTTATGATAAACGAGTTTTAGGGTTAAGAATTATTGTAAAATTGATCTTATTTCATTTGCGTGAAATATGTAATTATATAAAAATTTGCATATGTGTTATTGTAAGCGGAAGTTGGTTTAGCAGTGAATTTTGTGACCGATAATCGAAAAGACACTTATCTATATATCATAAATTCTTTTTTAAGTTTCAGTTCCATATTATTTAAGTGTGTCTGGTCATTATTTTACAAGTAATTACATACAATTGTACTTAAGAACATTTGACATCGTCTTTATACCTATATAATTCAAAATATATCGTTATAATAATAATAATAACAGTATATGCGATTAGTAATCGATACGATTTTCCAGAAAAAAAGATAAATTTTATAATATTTCTGAAAAATCAATGAAATATCTAAACTGCGAATAACTTTGAAATATATTCAATAATCAACATTTTCAGGTGATAACTATAGATCTAGTAACCGTACTCTTGTCAATGATTTCATAAATATTGCACGTATTCATATTATTTCCAACTTGTCGTATAGAAATGCCATTTTTTACTGAGTAATTTGATCCTTGACAGTTAAATTAAATTGAACTTGGCTTTGTTTCAGAAACTATAAACATAATTCTTGCAAGGTCAAGGAAATGTTCAAATGATGTGTTCAGTTCTAGACTTATGGTCGATTTATATGCGAATATATATTATTGAAATACAAGACATTTGTAACTGTTTATTTTTTAAACGATTATAGGAATATTTCTAATTTTGGCTTGTCCTACGACCGTTCTTACCCACTTTATAAATCGAATAAAAAAAAGTCTAATCTTGATTGAACAAAAAGTCCATCTTTTCGTAAGTCAGTCAGGCTTTGTATGCAAGTAGGTTGAATTAGCACCACACTATATGAGCCCATCTCAAATATTGACTTCCTTATTAGAACCAAGCCTGGGAACAATGGTACAGTTAGTTCAATCGTAAAACGGACAAGCCGCAAATAGTAATTTGTTGTCCAAATGAGTACGAAACGTTTTGGTTCTCTCGAATTCATTCGTCCGTTTGTATAATGTGTTACTGCGAAATCATTCGCAAAGTGCTAATTGGAATGTGAAGTTTTGTAAAAGTTTATTACGATGCTAAATAACAGAGCGAAAATGTAACGGTTTAGGAGAATAGATTACAAATCAATACATATTATAAAACAAAGTCCTCGGGCGCGTCTGTTTGTCTGTCTGTTCGCTATAAACTCAAAAACTACTGAACGGATTTTCATTCAGTCATTAACAGTTCATTAACAGATAGAGTGATGACGTCACGAGGAATATTTAGGTATATAATTTGTCAAGATTTTTTAGAAATTGGTTGAAATATGAAGGTAAATGTTGGAAGTGTCGGAAAAAGCCAAGCTGGCTGGAAATTTTCGTCGGAAACGCTTCCTAAACCCTTTGATATATAACAAAACAATTGAGATAATAAACGATGCAGTCGCGGATATCAGCTAGTTCCCTATACTTCTTTCTTTCAAAACACATCAAAGTGGAATCACCACCTTTCTGTTCATAACGATCATCGCAAAGTCGGTACGAACGTGACGGGGTGAAAACTGATGAGCCGGAAGAGTCGTGTCAAATGATGCTCGTAGGTACGCATTATAATCCTAGCGGATGTGGACCGGCTCGGTGAAATTTGGCGGGAACGAGGACGAAATTAGAATTTTCTCGCTAGTGATTCTTGTGATTGATTGCCCTTTGCCGAATATTGTTGTTGCTCTGCGCCGCGCCGGACGCATGATTTACGCATTCAGATATCACCTATTACGACTCGTTATCTTGATATTCTAGTCTTTGTCACTAATACCAGAGTTATATATTTCTTTATAAACATCAATATCGACTATAAGAAGTGTCAACAACGGTAGAGTATAATATTTTTTCATTTGAAAATGTATAGCTTTGTTACCAATTTTTAACATAATTAATGATATTTAGTTATCGCAACAATACTTCAGTATTATCAAACGCCACGTGGTGTTCAACCGTCTCCACATATAAATAATTTACAGTCGAAGTGGCTGGAGCGGCGTGCGCCGGCGCCGCGCCGTCCGCACCAGCGTACACCGCACCACGAAACTTCAGTTAGTTGAGACTGGGACGCGCTGACGAATACTCTACTCTGAGTTTACCTGTCGGTGCTATTTCGCATCCGTCACGTTCCCTTATCACTTGTCACGACGCTTATCGAACATGGAAAAAAAAGCATCGATACGACCGATGTATACGCAGGGTCTCAAAGATAGTCTTTAATCACCTCGCGTCCTTGGGGTACACCGCACCGGTCGAGCATATAAACAAGTGCATAACAATTGACAGTAATTACGCATATGCGGTGTATTTTCTCGTAGAGTAAGATTCGATTCGCTCGTACAATGCGTCGGTTGTGATTATGGACTGTTAAGCCTGGTGTTGATCTTGTGGGTGTTTTATTGAAAAGGACGGCTACGTGATTGGTCGAAGATGGATAGGACAATGTATGGCAAAGTTGTGCCCGGCACTTATTATCCTTTCCGCTGCGCTATGAAGGAGAACGGAATTTCGCCAGGCTGTGAGTATTGTTTTATTTTATACAATTAAATGTTATAAAGTGACATTAGTTTAAATAAATCATTATTTGTTTGCGTTTGTTTACTATAACAAGGCTTGTGTGTAAGAGTTGCATATTCATTACAAGTTTCGTGTTTACATTCATACAGTTTATTTGTTTTTATAATGTTCAGACGAGTGCATGTACATGCTGCTCACATGGCTTGTTCATTTACTAGCGGACTATATGGATTGTACCCCGGATAAATAGGTTTATGTAGATCTTTTGTAATACATTAATCGTTGCCAGCTTATTTTTGTAATGTTTCGTTACGTGTATTGTGTCATTATGTGTCATCACGTCTAAATATTTCGTTGTTCCGAATTTAACGTGATTCGTACTTAGTATATTTTAATGAGGCTTTTGATAACGATCGCATAAATTAATTCATCGTAATAACAATGTGATATTAATTTGAGTTAATTTCGTTACATTTGTTGTACTCATTCTGCGGTTGTATTCTGGGAGTTTACGATGCAGGATTTTATTCCCGGAGGTCCCGTGGGCGAGGGCCTAGAAACACCGCTTTTACAGTCTGGTCTACTATTTTATCATTTATCATCATTACATAGTATAAAAAACACCTCTGCATCGTCTATCTCTCTGTATGTTCGCGATAAACTCAAAAGGTACTGAACGGATTTTCATGCAGTTTGCACCGGTAGATAGAGTTATTCACGAGGAAGGTTTAGGTATATATTTTGTCCATATTTTTTTAATTATCTGGGCAGGGCAATGTCCGCCGGTCCCGTTAGCTTAAGTATGAAATTTTGTTAGAGTGTAGAACAATATGTTGACTTCATTACCTTTGTATAAGTTTGCACTGATACGTGCTAATACTACGTGGTCATGCGTGATTCACTTTTTGTTACATTATTGTTATCTGCTCTTGTATGTTTTAAATGACTGATTGACATAACGTTTGGGATTCTATATATCGTGTTTCAGTATTTTAGTAGGTGTGTTTTTTTTACATATATATCTCTATGCCAAAATTATAATTTTAATATTTAAGAATTATAATCATCTAATATGATAGCACCAGTGACAGATAAGGAGGATTGAGGATTGAGGAGTAATAGGTTAGCATGGTATGGGCATGTCATGAGGATAGATAAAAACCATGTAACTAGAAAATTGTTGAGTATGTTTGTGGACGGATATACGAGTAGAGGAAGACCGAAAAAGGTATGGATGAACTGTGTGAAAAATGATATGTGCGTAAAAGGTGTGAATACTGAGATGACATTTAACAGGAGAGAGTGGAAAAAGAAAACATGTTGTCCCGACCCTACTTAGGTGGGATAAGGGTAATGATGATGATGATGAATCATCTTTGGACATTTTATGTCCTCTATTATAACCTTCATTATTTCACTATGTGCTTATTCATTTACTTGTATTTGCTATATTGTTCGTGGTTTGTTTATTGAGTTAATGTATAATGATATATTTACATATTCGATAACCTTCACATATTTTAACCTTAATCTGTTAAATTTGCTTTGTTTATAGAAACGATGTTAAATCGTTTTGAATGAATATCACACATGTCAGTCATTATTCTTTTACACTAAAAGGGAAGATACAAATTCGGAATTTCTTACACGACCACTCCTGTTACAGTCTTCTCTTCTTTTATTATCTTGGAATGATGTTGAATGGGTATAATGTACTCTGTAAGACTTCTGTCCTCGTGGATATTTACGAATGTTAATGTTAGGTTACTCACAAAGGGTCGCAGAGGTGTTATAATCTTGGAATGTTTCTGACTGAAAGTGATGAATGGAGTCTTTGTATTTTAATACACTTTTTAAATTATAGAAATGTTTGTTGATTACAAGACTTTTCATTGCCAGTATGTAATCTGAAGGCATATATATATATACAATGGAGACGTGTTAAGTTCGACTACATAAAGATTGTAACGACAATATAAATAGCACAAAAGGTCCTAGAAATATAAATCATTGGCTATAACAGACAAAGAAGCTAATGTTGTCATCTAAATTGTATTAAGCATATTAGAAGTAATGATCGTATATTATATGTGATCATTGATATAATTGGGGCATTAAATTGGGAATTATTATAAGAAACTAATACTAATAAGGGTTTACGTAAGCGTTTTGTATAAATGTCGAGGAAACGGAAATATGTCTTCTAACTATGGTTTGTACAATTTGCAAAGAAATAAAACTACTCCATAAATTATATCAAGCCTGGATCATATTTATCATTTATGTTTGGCCATGAAATTGTTTAATCGCTGGTAAGATTTTGGTTACTCTAATATTGTTACTTAAACCTCATTGGTATTTGAATTAATTAACCTTATTGTATCTTGCATTTATTACGTTAATTCCTAAATTTCCTGCTTTGTTGAGTGAAATGTAATGTTGTTTAATTACATATCAGATAATTATGTTTTTATTCAAAATTTGTATTCAAGGTCATTGTGTAATCATCATTATCGTTTTTTAATTTTGATATAATTAAGCCGATTGTATTTAATTTTTTAGACTTCACGCTATTCTAATCTCTATATTTAAATAGGCGAAGTACCCTTTTCACTTCTGTTTTTCAATCGCTTTTCTTTTGTTTAGTAGCTATCGATGACTTTTTGTCTTATCATTTATCTTTTCATTGTAGAAGTGAGTATTTCAATGCAATAATTACAGGACCCGGCATTTGATTTGGCACGTCGGGGAGATGAGCGTGAGGTCTGGCTAGATCGGCTTGCTTCGGTTTTGTAAAGCATTCTCTCATCGCACAGCGCATTGACTGCGATAGACAAAGATAACGCTATACTAAACCGATCTTAACCTACTATCGCGGTCTTCTCCTCGACGTGCTAAATCAAACGTCGGGTACTATAATAAACATTGCAACAATGATTTGTTAAAGTTACAAACATGTTATTTGGTTAGGTACGTTATTTTTCTTTGAAAAAAGTGACATCACTATATGACATAATAATAAAAATTTCAATTAAAATATAGTATCAAACTTGTATTTGTAAGCGACCTTGACACACAAAAGTTCGCACCACGAGGATCGGATTCGTATGGTCGTTGAAACATATAGGAAACCTGTTTCCATTGAATAATCCACTAGGCTCGGAGATCAGGTTGACGTTGATATAAACCTGTGAATATATCCGCACGTGACCTCTGCGAGGTTGTCGTGACATAATGCCAGTTTGTGCACAGATGGTCAATTGTATGTTGAAAACGTGTCCTTTGAACCATCTGGTTGTGTTTGGCATGATTAAGAATTTTAAAGTGTTCGTTTGTAGGTAAAGGATAATTAACTTAAAATTCCTGCTGTCGCGTTTTGGGTGAATGTTTATTATAAAAATATTTTTTTGACGTGAAATTTCTTATAGGCTTTGAAATTATTGGCCATTAAAAATTAAAAACATTGGCCAGGACAGTGACAGCTCCTGTTACGAAAAGTAATCATGTAACTTTTAAACAAATAAATTTTGTTCACCATTATGCTTAATTATCATGATCATCAGTCTGTAAGAGACCCACTGCTGGGCTATAGACCTCTTCCCGAAGGAAGGTATGGGCATAATCACTACGCCAGCGGACGACGTATTGACGATTTCAAACTCTCAGAAATACACAGATCTATGTTTTCTCTATCTATGTTGTTACCAATTTGAATTAGTGAATGTACGTGAATTCCGAAAGATTTGTTGGTACGTTCCGGGGTTCGAATCTACGGACATTGAAATCATATTCCACCGATCAAACCACTAGACCACCACGACGACCATTATTCTTAGTTTAAATAATTATGTATATTTTTTATTATTATTACAGAACGTTGTTTTACAACTACATATAAAAATAGCAAAACCATAATGACACTAATTTATCTCTACGAATTTTTGTTACGCCTATTTTGTTATGTTAATGAGGATAGCGTTAAAGTAAGCAGTTGGCCGACTGACGCTGTTAATTTTAACTCGAGTTTATAGACATAAAAGTAAATTTATTACTTGGTGCCGTGTCGACGACTCGCTAATAACTATATTCATTTTGATTCCCTTTCTGAATTTATCTGTGTTAGCCTTGTTTGTCTCCCTTGAAAGTCACTGAAAGAACTTAATAATCAACCATTTATTAGAGCTGCATGTAGGTGTGTCATTTGAAATGACTAATTATTTACGCAAGCACCCTCTAATATCGGTCTAGATTCCGAGAACAAAATCTCTTCTAAATTTGAGCACTTAACTTTAGCTATTAGTACTTCCTTTTTGATTTTGAATTTTTCCCATTAAAAATTTTAAAACCACTTTTTTGAAATGAAACTTCTTTAGGCGCATAAGGGTAAAATTTTTACAGATGTAACGTCACGTAGGTATGCAACGGAAGTGACGTCATTTGCGGTAAACGCAGATTAAATAAATAAAAAAACTTTTTATTATTTTTTCTTGTTTGTATAAATATGTATAAACAAGACTTATAGATTAGTTCGCCAAAGAAGTTTCACTTCTGACATGTGTACTTTGTACGCACGCATTTTTTTTTATTTCTATAACATTCTTAAACTATAAACTATCATAGTAACATGCTCGGTTGTTTATAGTATATTTAACACTCTTCAAAGGATCCTATGACAATGATACTCCTTTTTTTAATTTTTTTAATTTTATTCTTTTCTACTTTATTCGCATATTTTTGAAAATGATGAGAAAATGACTCATTTTACCAAAAAGGTGCAAAGAGCAAAGCTATAAGAAAATTCAATTATCTATAAAAAAATATTTCTCATCGTTATATTGCTAAAATGCATATTTTTTCAACTTTCATTGCCTTTCCAACCATACATCTTCTCAAAACCTCAATAATATTGAACCTTAAATCGTTAATTAATTATTGTCGAATTTCTACGACGAATAAAATATAATTGTCCGAATTCCCACAATTAGGACCCTTGTGCGATAACCTCTAACACACGGTTCTCGATATCTTGAACTCTTGAGCAATTGTCGGTTCTTCGACATACACTTCTGACTGATTTATTATCACTTCTGACATGTGTTAAAACACATCCGTATTATTAGTGTTTGTTCCACCGCCATGACTGTTATGGGAATAACGGAACTTTAATATTTATTTACAAACCTTCATATGATGTATTATTCAAGTACGGAGATGTTTACATTGGCCCCTTGAAGCTAACAGTACAAAAACATTATAAAGAAAACAGATTGTTCACTTGTCATAGGGATGTGTAGTCCGGTGAAGCTGTTAAGACCTTGCTAGGTTAATAGCGTAGTCAGTTCGAGAAAAAAAAGGTTTTCCTGTTGCCCTGTTTGTCAAATGTTGCCCTGCAAAAAAGATCTTTAAGACAAAGTTTGGTTTCACGGGTCATATATCATAATCGAAAGAAGTAAGGTTCACCATTGACGAACACGTCAAGGAGGTTCATATACATACATACGTATATAAATATATAGGATATATACAGGAAGCGTATACTTTTTTATTCATCATTTCATTGTGAGACGGGACTAATGATGATACTACAATGGAGAGTGAGTATGAATATCTAGAAAGGACACGGTCTCGTTTGCAGGTTGCAAACGCTTTCTGTTATAAAAAATAAAACAATTAAAATTCAAGAGGTCTTTGTCCTTAGCGAGTTAAATGCCTTTAGTACTAGGTGCGTGAATATTTACATTTATTTACCGGAGTATATCAGTTGCATATGCAGTTCCATATTAAGCCTATTCTTACGATTATGTATTGCATATTTTGTCGGCGATATAGTGTTGCGGCATATTTTCGGTATATAACTAAGCTTTGAACGTTCCTATCAAGTAATCTTCATTAATTGTTCTATTTAAGGGACGTGAACTTTTTCTAGAAATAAAAATGTTTTGAATGATCAAATACACAATATTACAAAATCCGGTATATTTGGTGTAGTGCGTTAATCAACCTTTAATCAACTACTTTAGTATTTATAATTGCACATTTGAACAACTTTTCAGGGAAATTTCGAGCTTTAATGATGGAGATAATTGAGTCTACTTTTCACTGTAGTTATCTAGTGATTTGTAATGGACTATCTGTTCAGTTTTGTTTTTGACGACGCAGTAAAGTAGCACGTTTATGCAAACCGTTTAACAAACCTTGTATCAATTCACTGTTTACCTGTATCTTTATTATTTATTCTATATAGGTATATCACGATCATTACACAACCTTTTACGCATACGTTAAAGGCTGACCGCTAAGAATCGTAATTATAATAAATAAATATATTTTAATTGGAATAATTAACGAGTATTCATTAATTTATAATTCATTCATATGACGGTAATTCATCAGATTTAATCACATACTGTAACCAATCGGGACGGTTATAAATATTTATGAAGGACATATTAATCCACGGTATACGTGTGTTTCATATGAGGCTTGAGGAAGTTTGAGTCGTTTAAGAAGTGACATAGTTAGACAAGTTATTTATTATAAGTGGCAATAACGGATACGTATATTAATAACTAGCTGATACCAGCGCCTTGGTCTGCGTCCTTTATTATCTTAATTGTTTTCTTATAAAGGGATTATTAGGCAGTGTTTTCGACTTTTATCGACACTTCCAACAATTATCGTTATATTTTAACCAATTTCCACAAAATCTTGACAAATTATACACCTAAATCTTTCTCGTGAATCATTCTATCTAATGAAAACGCGTAGAAATCTGTTCAGTAGTTTTTGAGTTTATTCCGCACAGACGGACAGACAGACGCGACGGTGGACTTTGTTTTATAATATGTAGTGATAAACGAGGCTGTCGTGTTATCTTTCTATAATTGTTGTTTTTTACTGTTGTCCATTATTTAGATTTTATTGGTTTAGTCTATTGCATTATTTCAAACACACACAATTTCCTTCCAATATACTGAAGATTCTGGATTTGTCTAACTCTCTCTCTAGTTAATATGTGTAATGAGTCACTGTCACACGAATTACTTTCGCAAATTTGCAATTCTCATGTTAATATGTCTAAATGGATGTGTTTAGCAATATGCTCTGATCGATCCGATCGAAGCGTTCCAACTTAGTCTTCAGATATTGCAATCTATAGATGACGTACTTCAGATAAAGACGCGATCTTGTTTACACATACATGTATTACAGTATCACTTAATAACTGGTGAATCGTAATATGTTTGATTGTTCCCTACCCCCATTGTCTATTTTGGTAAAAACTGGCAAATTGGTAAAAATAGGCGTTTGCCAATTGTCAATTTCAGAAGGCTCGTATGATAAAATGTGATTAGTGATTATTTTGATTCTTGGCAAATCCCAAATGCTTGAACGATTACTAATACTAAAACCCTATTGGATCGCTTTATTGGTGCAACGGGTAACGCAAGTACTTTTTCAGTCAATCTCGTGAAAAATTTGTCAATATCAAACTATTCACAGATTTTGTTTTAGTGTGTACGTAACTAAAACAAAATGTGATGAATAAACAACTAACATTTATTTGATCCACAATTAGGCTAGAATATTACCCACATCACTTTTGTTTTATGGTTTTTGGTGGGAGTTACTTACACCTGTCTAGACGTCATAAGTCCTAGACGACTAGCAGTCTAGACGACGTTCATAAGTGCCTTATCAGGGCCTAAATTGAATAAAGAGTATTTTGATTTTGACAATCCTTTTTTTTTTTTTAACGTGGGGAAATCCCTTATGGATACGCCACCCTCCCGGGGGAGAGGGTGGGTTATGTCCGAGTCGCACGGACTAAAACCCCACGGTGTACCGCTGCCGCTATAGTTGGGGCGGCACGAGATCTCTATAGACTTCATCGTGCCGCCCCAGCGGTTGGCCCAGTAGCAAAAGCGCCGCCGCCGGGCCCCGTCTTGTTAGGAGACAGCCGGGTACACACCGGCCGTCTCCTCCTTCCGCCGGACCTGTGCAATGGGAAGATGGGTCTCCCGACCCATCCTCCCCGGGCAACGAACATAATCGCAGCTTTTCAGAATCGATCAATCGTAGTCTAACAACATTGAGGTGGATCGCCAGCAGTTTTGGGGTATAAGGGGTGTCGAATAACATCATAAGACTTGAGACACCCAAGCCAACCTCACCTGCACGTGGTGCACCCTGCTGAATAACGAACGAGGCCATAGCGAAAGCGGGGTGGTAGGGTTTTATAGTCCGACTGAGTCACAACTGGTGGTTGTGAAAAAGCCTGTCATAGTGATTCGCTTCTGTGGGTCGTGTTTCGGGATCAGCCTGTGCATGTCCAGCTTTTCACAGGCCGGCATGACAGCGCTCGACCGGCGATGGACAGTATGTCGCTCGGTGGTCGTCATTGTTTTTGGACTGTACTGTGCTTACCATCAGACATTGCGCAGTCATTTTACCGTGCTACAATTAAAAAAAAGTTCCAGTTTGAGCACTCCTGAGGTAGCTTAGTTACAATTGACGTAGGAACCAAAATTTATGTTACCAACGAGAGAATTTCGTATTTACATATTCGTGTATTATCAAGCCATATATTATTAGTACAATTATGTGGTTTTGAAGGCCAATTAAATTCGAGTTATCGATGAATCTGCGAACTCAGTTAACCTGTTAACAAATAAGAATTGTTGTTAATTCCTTTAACATGAATTTGAGGCACATATGCGCTCACTTAAACGTCCTGCTAAAATACTGCTATTTATATATTAATTAACATGCATATTGTATCGAAATGTGAGCGTATCTACGTGTATATTGAAAATATGATGACTCTTGATTTGAAATTATATCATTAAGAACTGTTTGAAATTAAAACTAATTTTATGGTTTACTAGCTCTACCCGCAGATCCGCAAGCGTTTTTTTTAAATTGTATTAACTAAATATAAATGAGGCCTCCTTGTACAATTAGAGAAATGATCTTTAAAAACAATTGTAAGTACAACACGCACGCCACTTACAGTAACATGAAACGTATACATTAGATATATAAATACTAACAGTGTGTGAAAATGAGATTTATCATCAGCAACATATATGGAACCTTAACTTAACATATAACTACCTCAGTGCTCACTTACACTATATAAGGAACTAATGAAACAATGACTTCAAAGATGTTGTTATAATGATATAATATGCGCATATTGTCAATACGTAATACGTTTTATGGTCTAATATCTATTTTGAAAGACCCCTTCTATTTTCCATAATAGTATCAATAATTTATAATGTTGAATTGTAAACAATGAATGAACCGAAGTCGTGAAATCTTGCATAAATATAAATCACGATATAAAACTATATATCTGTCTAATTAGTTTTTAAAATTCGATAATTTAAGTAGTGCTCATTGAACTTGATACAATATTCTTATATGTTACTATGGTTACTGAGTTATGTATACAAAAGCGCGATAAATAAAACAAAATGGCCGCCAAAATGACCAAAACTGCAATATAATTCATATTACATACATAGATACAGACATATGAATTTCAATTATATTTATTCTTGGAGTCCGGTAAAACGCACGTCTTATGCACATGTTTACAGTGAACAATATATTTTTGCTAAATTTCATGCGGACGAAGTTGCGGGTAACAGCTAGTCTAAAATAACCTAAGTTACTTCCTATAAAGTCAGCTATCTGCCAGTGAAAGTCTCGTGAAAATCGGTCCCACTATTTTGGAGATAGCACTACGGCCGATGCCATGGTTAACAGTTGGTCTAAATTAAAATAGACTAAATTACTTGTTATGATGTCTGCTATCTGCGGGTGAAAGTTCCGTGAAAATCGGCCCAACTGTTTTGGAAATAACACTATGGGCGAAGCCACGATTAATAGCTAGTCTAAATTAAAATAAACTAAATTACTTGTTATGATGTCCGTTATCTGCCGATGAAAGTCGCGTCAAAATCGGTCTAGGCGTTTTGGAGATTACCCGGAACAAACAGACAAACAAACAAACAGACAAACCGACAAAATTTTTAAAAATTGCATTTTTGTTATCAGTAACGTGTATACTTTCATACCCAATCAGTAAAAAAATGTTATTTTGATATTACATTTATTATATGTATAGATGATGTACCTGAGTTTTAGAAAAATGTCTAATTTGCAATTCCTTATCTTGAATCTTTCAACCTTCAAAGGAAAGCTTTAACACAATTGATAATGCAAACAGGTTCAAGATTGCGTCACGTTGTGATCTTGTTACATGTTTTTAACTGTAAATTGTTTTGTATTTTTTAGATTATACAATCTTTTAGACTTTTCCAAGTATAACTTGCAAATAACTTAAAATATATGTCCCATTTTCTAGATTTGTTGAAACGCTTCTGGAAAACGTGTAAATCGTACAAGATAATAAATCTCAAACGATTTACAGTATCGTTAATAGAGTTTATTGATGTTTCTTTGACATGGACAGATTCCTAATCAAATTAACGATAACGAATTGAAGTCAGATGATACGGGATGATGATCTTATGTTTTTTATCTAGTCGAACGTGATAAATTGGGATAAAATGTTTCAAAGATGTTCTCTTTTTTATAGACTAGATAGTTTCAGATAGTGTCTAGTAACAGATTAACTGACCATCTGAAAGACATTGATTAATTATAGTGTGACATCTTTTAACTTTCTAATCCCTTTTTAACATGATATTGGGATAAAATGTTTCAAAGATGTTCTCTTTTTTATAGACTAGATAGTTTCAGATAGTGTCTAGTAACAGATTAACTGACCATCTGAAAGACATTGATTAATTATCGTGTGACATCTTTTAACTTTCTAATCCCTTTTTAAAATGATATTGGGATAAAATGTTTTAAAGATGTTCTCTTTTTTATAGACTAGATAGTTTCAGATAGTGTCTAGTAACAGATTAACTGACCATCTGAAAGACATTGATTAATTATAGTGTGACATCTTTTAACTTTCTAATCCCTTTTTAACATGATATTGGGATAAAATGTTTCAAAGATGTTCTCTTTTTTATAGACTAGATAGTTTCAGATAGTGTCTAGTAACAGATTAACTGACCATCTGAAAGACATTGATTAATTATCGTGTGACATCTTTTAACTTTCTAATCCCTTTTTAAAATGATATTGGGATAAAATGTTTCAAAGATGTTCTCTTTTTTATAGACTAGATAGTTTCAGATAGTGTCTAGTAACAGAACTGACCATCTGAAAGACATTGATTAATTATCGTGTGACATCTTTTAACTTTCTAATCCCTTTTTAAAATAGTTAGTAAGTTTTGTGTAATAACCTTAACCTTAACCTGCATTCGAATAAGAATTAATTTTATAAATCGTTATTTTGTTACTACCTATAATACATGTGACTTCGTCTGCGTTTTTATTATCTTAATAATAAATAAATTTAAGTACAGAGGATGAAACATAAAAAATAGATACAAACATATACATACAAAATTTCTTTGTAAACAATGATATCAATTTATTTCCCCTTGGCCGCGCATGCGGGCCACACCGCTTGTCTCATTTCTCCACAGGAAGAAAAGGCATCGCTAAATGCGTAGTGCTTTTAAAAAATCGTAGTTTCTTATAACATAATATCAAATGAAACTATCGTCACTTTTTTTAGATAAGGACCAAGTGCCTTTGAAGTAAAACTAAGCAAAAATTGTCCGTAAGCTATCTAGTAGCTTTTGTATGATACTTGCAAAATGGTAGACCTCCATCATTTTAGTTATATAAGAAGATATAGATATGTCACGTATCTATGAATGTGTTTCTAGAGAAAATAATCAAATCTCTAAGCTCTTCCATTGTATATGGCTATAGAAATATCCACACTATGGCCTTATTAAGATACTACGTTTTATGAGTTTTATTATATATTTATAGAAATTGCTGTTTTGTATGAAAAAATTTAAACGAATTTTTTTCATGACTTTTTATTTGTATTAATCGAAGTAATCACCCGTGCAATCAATGCATCTTTGCCAACGCAGTGGCAGTTTATGGATGCCTTTCTTAAAGTAATCAGCTGGACGGGTGGCAACAAATTCTTCAAAGGCATTTTGTACTGCCTCTCGGGTATTGAATTTTTTTCCCGCCAAGCAGTTATCCAAATTCTGGAAAAAGTAGTAGTCTGGAGGCGTAAGGTCTGGTGAGTAGGGCGGATGACGGAGAACTTCCAACCCCAGTTCTTGCAACTTGGAGACCGTCTGCTGTGCATTATGAGATCGCGCGTTGTCGTGCAGGAGCAGCGGAGACGAGCGATTGACCCATGCTGGTTTGAGATGAGCCAGCTTCTTCATCATTGGGTTCAGTTCTTCACAGTACACATCTGCAGTAATGCTCACCCCGTTTGGTAAGAAGCTGTGAGGAATCACACCGGCGCTAGACCACCAAACAGTGACCATCACTTTTCTAGGGGTAAGTTTTCGTTTAGGGCATTGTTTAGGTGCTGAACCAGGATCCAACCAACTGGCTGAGCGCTTGCGGTTATCAAACAGAATCCATTTTTCATCGCAGGTAACAATGCGGTTCAAAATTCTTTCATTTGTGTGTCTATTGAGAAGTGCAAGGCACGTCTCGACGCGTACTTCGCGCTGGCGATCATTGAGTTCGTGGGGCACCCATTTGTCAAGCTTTTTTACTTTGCCAATTTGACGCAAATGGACCAATATTGTTTTGACGCTAACGTCGAAAGCTGCTGCTAATTCAGCCGTAGATTGTGTATCATCAGCTTCCACAATCGCCTTTAATTCGTCATTATCGACCAAAGTCTTCGGACAACCGCTAGGTTCATTTTTCAGGTCGAAATTCCCAGAACGGAAGTGAGCAAACCAATAACAGGTGGTGCGTTGGTTTGTAGTGTTAGCTCCGTAAACGTCGTTGATGTTGCGTGCCGCTTGTGCCGCGTTGCTGCCACGACGGTACTCATATTCCATAATTACTCGAAATTTTAACGTATCCATGATGACAAAAAATGTTGAAATGCGATGAAAATGTAACACTTATCAATAAACAAATGACTACTTTTGGAAAAAGAATTCCATGTTTTTAAAATAAAATTAATTTGAAATTAGAATTCTTAGCCAAACAAAAATTATTTTGATTTGAAATGGCCAGTACTGCAGAACGGCAATTTCATAGGTAAAGACCTATTATCAACCTATGGATGACTCAACATTGGGCAAAGGTTTCTTTTCTAGTGAACGTACTTCTATTAATTATACTCAACAACGGATTAGTAGAACATTGATTTGGCACGTCTCGTTTACCTATATCGGTTATGAATCATATCGCCCTTACAATACAGTAGCGCTAGAGAAATGCTGTTTTGCGGTAAAAATAATTAGTCTGACGGTGGGAGTTTGGTAATTTAATTTAACATATGTTCTCCTAGCTCAAGAAAGAGATAAAAAAGGACACTTCTTTTCGAACAGGCTAACCGGACTTTTTGGGCGAGCGTTTAAGGCACTCAGCCGAAATGGCAACTAGTTCAAGGGTGCCAAAGTGGGTAAACATCGGCTTGGACTTGCCTTGAGTAAATCAACTCGAACCGAACTAAAGTATCCATATGAGATAAGCATACGTGTATACGTTAATGAATCAAATATGCATACCTTCGTATGTAGCACACGACCGCGTGCATGTATTGCGAATCTGACAATTTTGATTGAGGCTAACTAACCAAATGAAGAAAAAGAAAGATCCCTTACAGAACCTACCTACCTACTTGCTGTGTGTGCACGTGCATAGGATGTAGTGTGATGCATTTGCATAGTAAATGCAGCATCCCTAAATCGCGTTAGCAATATAAAACGCTAGGTCATGCAGGTATTTATTAAGATGAAAGTGTAACGCATACAAATTCTTTAAGCAGATATCATATAGAGATGAGTTCCGATCGAACCGTCGACTTGAGCGGTTGTCCGTTTTGCTGCGCGCGCTAAGTTCGATTTTAATACTCGTGATTTAGTGACGTCAGTTATTGTTTGTTTCGATCCGGCACACCTGCGCTTCACAGGTGCGCTGCACCTGCGTTCTTTTTCTTGGAACTGAGTGAGACCTTTCCTTGTATTTATTTATTGCTTTATCTATTTCTTGGTATATTTATTTATTTACTCTTTTGTTTATCTATTTATTTACGTATTTCTTTAATTCTTCAGTGATTTATTTTTAAATTTATTTTCTTTTTATTGTTTGTTTATTTAAGTAGTCTTATGTTATTTTTCCCCTGTCTCGCTCAGGTACTTATTTGCGTTGTTTTCCTATTTTGTTTAGTTTTAAACAGCTCCCTTTGATCCGGCGCGATCGGCTGGGATTGGGAAGTTGTTGGAAGCCTCGATCTTGGCATAGATCGAGGGAGCGGGCTTCGAGGAATGAGGGAGCTCGGTGCGACGCTTTGCAGCGTACGCATCGTAATCGTCTACGAGACGAGGACAGATAGCGGCTATGAAGCCGCGGAGGCTAATGAGCTCAGTCTCTAAGAGACTGATCTCTTGTTCAGCGGCCATACCGGGGCCTGAGAAGGGGAGTGGGGCGGGGAAAGACATGTGAAACCTCCCTGCCAGAGGGGCAGGGGGGCGCGCCTTAATGAATTTAACGGACTATCCCGAGTCCGGATCAAAGGGAGCTGTTTAAAACTAAACAAAATAGGAAAACAACGCAAATAAGAACCAGAGCGAGACAGGGGAAAAATAACATAAGACTACTTAAATAAACAAACAATAAAAAGAAAATAAATTTAAAAATAAATCACTGAAGAATTAAAGAAATACGTAAATAAATAGATAAACAAAAGAGTAAATAAATAAATATACCAAGAAATAGATAAAGCAATAAATAAATACAAGGAAAGGTCTCACTCAGTTCCAAGAAAAAGAACGCAGGTGCAGCGCACCTGTGAAACGCAGGTGTGCCGGATCGAAACAACACAATAACTCTTAGTTTTTTGAAAGTCTGGGTAGCACACATTGGGTTTGAAGTTAATCATTTAAAAAAAGAAAATGTAATTATTGGAATGATGCAGTGCTTGCCAGATAGTAAATGTGGCCGATAACATGCTGATTTGGACTAAACTTTGACAGTATACGGTTCAGTGTGTCACCACTGTGTCACTGACCCGAGCCTACTGCATTCATAAGCTTACTATATAATGTGCGTAAAGAAAACGGAATGAAGAATGAAAGAGAGAGGGAAGAGATAAAAAGAAAAGAGATAAATACACAAATGAATAAACGAATAAATAAATAGTGGAAGAAAGAATGAACAACATATACAAAAGTAGACAAAACACTGCAAATAAATATTGCATTTCTTTAAATAGTTTAAGTGAAACTACTAAAGATGTTTTCACTTAAAAATTAATATTAATGGTAAGTTTACATTTTGTGTGAGAACGAAAATTGCCATCTATAAAAATTGGCTTTTGCTGTCTATTTAGCTCGCATTAATATCTCCTCTCTCTCTCTCTCTTGGGAAAAGAATATATTTTTCTGGGTGAAGAAAAAAAAATGGGATGTGGCTGTGTCGTCACTGCCGTTTGTTGTACGTGAATACGTCTTGTAACGGGCGATATTTTCTATTAAATGTACTGGCACCGTTGTTGATCCGTTCGGCCGCGTTCACTTTTTTACCGGTACTGCTTCACTCGATTGTATGGTGTTTTATTAGTACCATTCAATTGGTTTTGAGATGCTCTTTGCAACCCTATACGATTTTTGTATTGAAACTTGGCTTTTCGACGCGTATAGGCCGACATTATATATTTCTTGAATTTTTTTATTATTTTAACAGCTTACTATATACACAGTCACAGTTATTACACTAATGTAATAAGATAGAGTAAATCGCGTATTTACGTCTATCTTCCTCTAAAAATAACCGTCAAACAATAATAATAATTTTTGTTATGTCTATTTTTAGACTGCGGTGCCGTCACCGTTAGTAAATTTAAATTCAATCTTATAAAATGCGTGTTGCGCCCACGCTTTTGTAATCGATCCCTATTAGCTCCCGCACACTTCGCGGTTCTCAATAATATCTCGAGCCTAGGTCGTCCCCGCGCGGAGCCCTCTTGATATTATTTTCGCGATACAGTGACTCACCTACATCACTTGAACAGACATATGAGATCATCTCTCTCACACACGTGCATATATACACATGGTGGGAGGGTTTTGTTTTTTTTTTCCCTCATCGAACTGAATCGAATAGTTTAAGTTCGTTTCAATCCGATATACACGTATTCATTTGTGAATCATGCAATTTCGATTGTATGGTTCACAAATGTATATATGTATGAATAGCTTAGAATAGTTAGCTAGGACAGACGTGTCTTTTTCCAGGAAACAGCTCAAGCCGAGGTGTGCGTGCACCCTTGTGTATGTTACCCAAAACCAAAATCGGCTGAGTGCCCTAAGCGCTCGGCCTCAGTAGTCCGGTGACGCTGTAAAGACCTTGCCAGGTCAATAGTATAGTCAGTTCGAAAAAAAAAAAAAAAAAAGATATCATATAGATTTGAATCGAATGGTAGGTTTTTGATCTTTGTCATGATATGTCGTAATATCGATTCGAAGTTTCTAGAAAAATTATAAATACCTTATCGTTATAGAATTATATCTCTATCGATTACGAATGGGACGAATAATTATGGATTTAAATGATTTTTGTATTGAATTATAATAATGTTTCTGTTATAAAAACTATCATCATTCTTTCGTGTCTATTCAAAATATGAGTCACAAAACAAATAGGGTTCGAATTTTTTTCACTGACAGAAATATTTCTTCATTAGTTAATGAAGAATGCTTTTATATGTCCGTGACTTCGTATACATTATTTGTTGTTTTCAACAATATATTCTATATACAGAGGAAAAATCTTGAAAAATTGATAGCATAGCTTTTTTTTCTTTTATTTCATAGGTGACAAACGAACAGGTGGGTCACCTGATGTTAAGTGATCACCACTGTCCATGGACACTAACAACACCACAGGAGTCGCAAGTGCGTTGCCACCCTTTGGGGGAAGGGTTAGAGGAGGGAGAGGAAAGCGGAGGGGAGATGCGCAAGCACTGTTACTTCACGTCGGTTTTTTGTGTGTCGGGTGGTAGTACCCCGGGCGAGCCGACCCATTCATGCTGAAACCAGTAATAGCTTCAGTGTAGCTCTACCACCATTCAAAATTCATTCATTTTATGAGGTTGAAATACCTTTGCTTACCTACTTTTCTCTCGTACATAACTCGCGTCAACATACAAATCACAATAAATTTTGATAGAATTTACCGATTTTAACTAAACAACGACCAAATGTCACTCGAGGCTATGACTTTTCGGTGGTATTTTATCATAAACGACGTATTTTAGCTGAGATGCGTGCACAAACAAACAAACAGGTAGACATTCCTAAAAACATATGTAATTACTTACTCGTAATCACCGGCAGTAATTTATCTTCTGTAAAATCTTAAAAATTAATGTATGTCTATGTATAAGACAGGAATAAGGAACTTTAGTCTGGAAATAATTCCACAAATTCTCTGTATGCCATAGAAAATAATTCCTGCGAATATGGACGGTGTAACCGTGGTCTATAACAATACATATGAAAATAACTAAATCATTGTGTTACGAATATATTTTATCGTTTTTATTTTAAAATGTTATTAGCGTGAAGTCACGCCGCGCGCTAGACGATCGTAAAATACTTCTATATTCGGTGCTTACATAAGTGATAAATTGATAATGGGACCATATTGGTCACGATGCACGGTTCGCGAACGTTCCCAATTGGCTTCGTACTCTTTTTTAAATAATAAACTGTGAACTATATATATAACTATGTCTATGTTACGAATAAGTTGAAACTATTATACTACATTAATTTATTATTAAATGGGATTGTTTAATTTTCGCAGGACAAAGATGGTAATTCTAATAAAAATCCGTTTAAGAAAAATCGCATAACTTCTTCTTCTTACCCTTATCCCACATAAGTAGGGTCGGTACAACATGTTTGTAGGCCGCCTGCCTGACATCAACCCTCCTTGGGATTATTTTGTTGTACCACTGTATTTATGATTATTATTATATAGTTGCGAAGTCTGATGGGCTTTTTTAGCCTTACAATTGTTCGTTCCAGTTAAAAACGAAGTTCTTGAAGATTGTGGTTTGCTTGTTAAAAAATCGCATAACTGTATATTAATATTTTCACATTTTTTACAATCGAATTTCTACCATGACAATGATATATTCATTTTATTTTAGACATCAACCGCCTATTTTACCATAATTACTAATGAGGTTGATACCTTTATATAAACTTCTATATACTATCTTACATATTTTTAACAGGGATTTTATTAACTATCTAGCTTTTGACAATAGTTTCGTTAGCCCTCGTCTTCAAAACGAAACGACTCGCGCTCCACCTATTGTCAAATAGTTGTACTAAATTTAGACACTTTTACGAGCGCGGCGTGCATACAACTCAGCAATGTTTGTCTAATTTGTTCTACCATTTATGCAAAAGAATTAACCGTTTCATGAAATGCGACATTTCTTTTAATTATGTTTATTGGATAATTTAAGGTGTTAAATAAAAAACGGATGAGTTACCTTAATTTTTGTGTTTATAGCTTTTGTTATAGAGGCTTTATGAGTGCTCTAAAGTTAAATCTCTAGTTTATTTTATAGTTCATTTTAAGTTTTTGGTTCATGAAATTATGTACTAATACATACTTTCTGAGAATTTCTACATATTATAAAATAAAATTACGTCCGTCTCTCTGTTCGCGATAAACTCAAAAAGTACTGAACGGATTTTCATGCGGTGTTCATCAATAGGTAAAGTGATTAATGGGAAAGGTTTAGGTATATAATTTGTCCTGGTTTTTTTTATTGTCAGGGTGGAATAACGTCCGCCGGGCCTGCTAGTTTATTTGTATAATTGTATTGTTTGTGATATATTGTGGAGCGAGATAAATATCAGATTGCTAAAAAAATTAACTGAAGCGATGACGGATAAGCGTTGTTTTGTTCCGAGAACGTTCTCGTTCCGTCCAGGGACGTTGATTCAAATAATATAAGTTTGAACTTTGAATAAACGACAATCTATACTTCTATAATAATATTATATAGCTGAAAAGTTTGTTTGTTTGAACGCGCTAATCTTAGTCTTAGATAGCTCATTTATGGAGGAAGGCTATAGTTTATATATCATCACGCTAAGACCAGTGAGAGCGGAGCACCAATGAAAAAAGTTTCAAAATCGTTTTTTTAGCGTTAGTCCAAAGTAACTATTCAACGCGAACGAAGTCGCGGGTAGACGCTAGTATATGCGATAAAACCATATTTATTACATGTTGGTAGTACATTTTTTGTACCTGCATAGCTAGTTCCGAACCTCAAGACGTTACGTTGAGACAAAATAGGGCATTTTAAGCTTAACGTATTCCTATATAATTATGTGAAAGGTCACGATTTTAGTTCTACAAAATTACATTATACTTAAATCAATTTACTTAAAGGGACATACGTATTCAGGTAACGGTACTCGGTAAGTTCAATGACAAATATTGTATTGAATCTAAAGCGATTTTGTCAAAATTAATATGAGCCCTCGTATCCGGGGACCTTATTGAATTAATTCCGTTTGTATCTGAAAGCTATGCATACAGTTTCATATGTTTAATGCATCTGTAGCGAATAATTACTGACGCCAGTTGTTAACATAAACTGAAACAATGATGACAGCAAACATTAACAGTTGAATACAGTATTCAGGTGTGTTGGTGAATGTTTAATAGCTGTTTGCAATGTATTTAATACATTTGACATTAGAATGTACTATATATTTATAATAGCGACACGCTATGATGGCCGTTTTGACGCGTTCCAAATAGTGACGTGAACTGTCGATTTATTTTCGAAACAATTATAATCAAATGCTGCTTTGTTTTGCGTTAAGCATTCACGTGAGTTTGCCGGATTTGATAGATGTGCTGGTCAGCGATCCTGTATAGACATATATATGCATATAGAATAGACATCTTGGTCCTCGAAATTGAAATTAAAAATTATCGCAATATCTTCATTATGTGCTCTTTCTTGCCACGGAGTAATTAGGCGACCGGCTTGGTACTTATGTTCTTTCCTCGGCATATAAAATATACATATTTTTAAGATAATGACTGAGACAGTAGTAGTTGCGAGTATCAGCTAGTTTATTATTTAAGAAAGATGAACACTTCGATTTTTATAAATTTAGATCTTTTTATTTATGTATGAAAAAATTAATGTTAATTTCCTACATTTGCTGGGACATTATGAAAGTCACTTTACTACAACTCGCCCAGAGATGACGCTAGGCTTTATTTTATTGTTATTAAGTTTTATATTGTGATATAACAGGAAAGAAGTCGCGTGCTGTTGCTAGTTAAACATATGGCTATATGAACTAATTATATTCATTTTTATACAGGAAAATGTTAGATTGTTTTGTATTTTTTTTTTAATCTGGCATAAATTTTGATTTTTCATGTATACTCGTGATTTTTCCAGTATTAAAGATTACTTAAATAGATTACATTATTACAAAAATCATTACATAGTATAAAACAAAGTCCCCTACCGCGTCTGTCTGTCTGTCTGTTCGCGATAATCTCAAAAACTACTAAACGGATCTTAATGCGGTTTTCACCAGTGGATAAAGTGATTCACGAGGAACGTTTTGGTATATAATTTGTCCAGGATTTTTTTTATAATCAGGGCGGGACAACGTCTGCCGGGCCCGCTAGTGTTATACAAATCATTTTACGGATTGAAACATAAATATTGCACAAATAAATTTCAAAATGTTTTCTATATTATACTTTTAAGCTAAAATCAACGGGAACAGTAAATTATGTTTTGATTTCAATGAATCAAATCACATGGATAAAACATAAAAGGTTTCCACGAAATTACACCAATTTATCATCATAATACGTCAGCCAATACAAGATGAAAAATAAGGTCAAGGTTGGACTATTGAAACTAAAATCATTTCTGAATTCGATCTTGACGCTAATATTACTAGATAAAATAAATTATCTTATAAACTCCTCGAGGTTTGGAACATGCGCATCTCCGAAATAGCCTATGGTGGCTTTCTGCTACTTTAAAGTACCCCAAAGGGGTCCTCGAGAACCCTTAAAGTTTTCGTTCAGATCTAACAACAGTAAATATACAGTGCACGTACCTCGTGATCTTCCACCGTGTTATAACTGGCTGCTGAGCTTCCGCTATTGTTAGATATGACGATTTCGATGATGCAGCTGCTAAATGATTACGATGTGTGTACTTCTCGATCATTCGATTCAAACAGCTGAGTAACATGTCACTTTTCCTTTTCTTTTTTTTATTGACGTTCACGTGCATGGCCACCAAAAAGTTGGCTTCTCGATACTGCTAATTAACTGAGATCTGAACGTCAACACCCCACTTGTATAAATAGGTTTTATTCTATAGTGATAATGACACAAGGTTATTTTATTTCAATTGATTAAACTTTTAAAGTAATAGACAAAAGTTTACATTTGTAGACATTGAAATAAAAACAAATAATATATAACTTGCCAATAACTAGTGGTATAGAAATGTAGTTCAGAATAGTCGCCAATACAATGTTTAGACAAAGGTCGTAGAAAAAAAATGTCACTTCAATCTACGGGAAATACGCTTTGCGATTCTGTTTAAAAATACATATGTTGAAATAATTCTGTGAACGACCTCATTAAGTCTCGGTTTCCAGCCAAATACTTTTTACTGCGCCCTTTATTTTGGTCCCCACTTAAGCGTCTATTATTGGAGTATTTGAAAAGGTAATTTGTCATCTACATTATGAGAAATCATTATAATTTATATTTTTCAGAATATGAGAATGTATCTTAAAGTCGTCAATATGGGAAAGGTACAAGTCGATTTTAACGTACTTATAGAAAATTTACCGGTAAACGCCCTCTATCAGTCACTATTAATACTATTTAAGAAATCGTGTACGTGATTTTTCTATTACGTACCAGATAATCATGATACGAGAACAATAATTCTGTCCTGGTGAACTAGATGGCGCTCCATAACTTACAAAATGTAATTTGAAGTAAACGTGCACGAATATCAGTAAAATATTTGTTTTTTTTTTATGTTTAATCTGTATAATTTTGTTTTATCTATAACATTATTTTGTATACCTTGTGAAGCGCTTTGTTATTAATAAATTGAAATTTATTCACTGAGTAATTTAATTAAAAAAACACATGTAAATACGTCACAACTGCACTGCAGATTGTGACGTCACGGGTGCATTGCACTGTATCGTAACGCAACTGATACTGATACTCACGTGTCACTTATAAACTCCATATTATGTCTAATACAGTATACATATTCTGTAAAACAAGTACTTTATCGTTATAATAAATAACAGTTACAAACAGAAATATTTATATTTGCGTAATGTTTACAAATGATATTTAAGTCCAGCCAATGATATAGTCTTGTACGTCTAGCTCTAAATGTAGTTCAATGATTAATCGAATCAATCATTTTTAAGGTGCGGGAACACGTATACACACACCGTCTACCAATAGTAATCTCGGCTCTTATGAAACACATATGGCGGGAACGCATTCCAGTGCGAATATTCTGGAATAACGCAGTTCCGTTACGAACCTCGGTGAAAATCGCTTGTCTATTGTGTTAGTTTAGTTAATGTTTTTTTTTTATATAGAAATCATATTCAAATCAACACGAATATAATGGGTGAGTTAGCTAATTTTGGTTATTTCGTCATTATGTTAATTATTCGAAGAATGGTTCTGTTAAGAGTTTTTTAATGGTGTACCGCTTTGATTGTGGGCTGTAATGGAGTTTTTATGATGGTTTTAAAAACGCTAGTGAGGATCTTGGAATTTTATCGAAATGACTATTTCGAAAACATCTGTTTGATCTGTAGGTAGAGCATTTATATGGATATAATATACTAATAATAATTGACAGCGTTATCTATACATATAATAAAAATGTAAATCTAACGTATGAGTTGTTTATAGATTGTTGTGAAAAAAATTGTAGCAGGTGTCTTGGAACAAGTAATAAAATACATTTCAATCATTTTTAGAAATGTTTGTTTGTCTATCTGTTTCTCTGTCTGTTTGAACACGTGTCACTGCTAAAGTACTGCGTTTACGGTAAAATCTCGACAGGAAAAGCATATAGCATATCCTCGAGTAACACTTAGTCTATTTTTAATTAAAATCGGTTTGGTCTATCAAAAAATATTGTAATTTTAATGACGACGCGACTTAAGTACGAGAGAACAGTACATATGTACGTAAATGGACTTGACATTCCGATGATTTTATTAGTCACTGATTTCATACATTAGGTTACACGCGGACGGAGTCGCCGGCACAGCTATCATTACATAGTATAAAACAAAGTCCCCTATCGCGTCTGTCTGTTCGCGATAAACTCAAAAACTACTCAACGGATTTTCAAGCGGTTTCGCCAGTAGATAAAGTGATTCCTGAGGAACGGTATATAATTTGTCAAGGATTTTTTATAACCAGGGCGGGACAACGTCTGCCGGGCCCGCTAGTTAAACAATATAATCTTAGATATACCAGTAAAACAGCCTTGTAAGTTTTATGAATAGAAATCGATTTATGATATTGGATCGCTTCATATTGCTTATAAGTAGGTATTAGTAGCGGCTTGACGAGGCCGATTGTGACCTTTGAGAAAAAGATCCATAAAATGACTATTCATTTTTATTGACATGCCTATTGGACCGGGTACACTTGTAGTAATATCTTATATATCTCATACTACTAGACTTATTGAAGTGTAATTTCGTTTGGGACGATGGGAATTGGGCTTTATACAACGAGAATATGTTACAAAAAAGAGATAGCTATAAGATATAGAGATATAGGTTTTAGGCTGTGAGCGAATGAGATAGAATGCGCATCTATATAATTTCCCTATCCTCGAGATATAGGTATACAAAGAGAAAGAAACGTTGAAGCTTACAAGTACATTATTTTCTGTCGGATCGTAGTGGCTATCGCGCACTTTTAAAGATTATTCTGTGTTGTGTATTATTAATATTCTTAAAATATTACAAAATAATGCTGAAAGCTAATTTTTACCACATTCATAGTGTATTTATCTTATCTCTTAAAAATTAATCAGATTACTAAGCTTCACTTCTACCGCGCGTGAACTCACTCTCTTTTTTATTTTCTACATTTAAACAAATAATGATTGGGAATATGTACACTGACTTTGTTACAAAAACCAAACTTTGACCAAGCTCCGATGAATATAACAGAAGTGTATACTTTTTTAGCAACGTACCTCGCTAACGTGAAAATGCCAATTAATTTCATATATTAACCGGAGTCTCGTGTAGCCAAGTTCAATATGGCATCCAGTGTATACTGCCTTTGTAATCACCGATGGTTCTCTCCCATCCAATCTGTATCGGCGCTTATTAATCAAAGAAAGAAATCGGCGCCAGTCTCTAAATCTGTGCTTCTCACACGGCAGTTAATGACGTCCCATTTTCTATGAACATTATTTATGAGTGAAAATTGAAGTTGGTGTTTTAAATATATTTTTGTTGAGATGATTGACTTTATTGAACTTGTTTATAGATCGGACCCTGTGAATCGGACTTTCGTTATGATTTGTTTATAGTGTGTTATGGTAAATTTATATTTATCTTTATTTTGAAATCTGTATAGAGTGTGATTCATCTGTGTCTATCGGTAGAATGATAATAGCTTGATAATGATGATGAACATAGAATAACATCGGTATAATATCTGTTACAGAGTACAGATATCTCTCGTGTTAAACTTTACCACAGATAATTTGGTTTGTCGAATATTATCTGTAGATTAGTCAAATGTTCTTTCGATATTTCGTAATTCAATACCATTATACACCAGTAGTAATTATCAGCCATAGTGAAACCTTTAAGCATGACGCGTTACATGGTCAGACGATGTATAATCTATAAGGTGGTAGGAATCTGTGCTCAATATGAGACGCCGTTTGGAATCATTATATGTATATACAATATACCTATAGGTCTATACAGCAGATGATAGATTTGCAAATCGCTATGTTAGTGAATATCCGCGAATTGTCGATCTGTCAGTGTTCGCTGTTGTTCTTGGATTGTCCTACGCTTACGTGACGTCACTTTACCATGTTGATGATTCGATCAGATAATGATGAACGAAAAATAAAATCATAACATGGCATTAGGTTATTTACTGGTCATCACCAGGATAGGTATCATTCTCAAATTACAAATATATGATTAGGTTTTGCTTCTTGCGATATTTAACAAAATCATCGTTAACACTTTTACTGCCACGTAGCCACGCCGTAATCATATTTGTTTCTTTTAGAACGCCACGGATTAATTTTTACTATTGTAAAAACAGATCACTAATGACCATCGTGACACCACACAAGAGATATCGTGTCCGGTCATATATGACCAACGTGGCAGTCAAAGTGTTTAACATTAATTGCTAAGTTATATGTAGTAGGAACTGCTTGCGACTTCGTACGGCTTAAATTACCGTTTAAAAGTAGCCCAGCGCCAACAAGTGGCGGGTTATAGTAAAATTGTTATTATTAACATAAAAAGTTTATGATAACAAACAGTTTAAAAGAACAGATATACTCAAATGTATCAAACATTCACATTTATATATACACTAGCTTCTGCTCGCGACTTCATTTGCTCCACTCCTATTAGTCTTAACGTTAGCGTTTTGATATAACCTTCCTCGATAAATGAGTTATCTAACTCTCAGAGAATTTTTTCAAATGGACCAGTGGTTCCAGAAATTAGCGCGTTTAAACAAACTCTTCATCTTTATAATATTAGATAATCATCTTAAGTTGTGAATCGAAGTAACCACAGATCACGCCGGCGTGGTCTGGGGGTCAATCTCGCTTCCGCACACCAGATTAGGCCCCCCTCGGCAGCGGCTCAAGCTTAGGTCTGTTCACTCGGCGTGGAGCCCTATTGAGTACGCTACTCGCGCGATAGAGTGACACAAAATCTTACATCCGGTCTTAGTCCGGTGAAGCTGTTAAGACCTTGCTAGGTCAATAGCGTAGTCAGTTCGAAAAAAAAATTGTGGATCGAAGTCAAATATTTTTTCTGTACAGAGTCTTATTTTAGGCAACAAAATTACGTAATAGATAATTTGTAAATGTTATAAGCGTAACGAGTATTCTTTGAACGTTGCAAACAATCGGCCATAAATAGTGGTATGTTGTATTCACCATGTCGCGATCGGGTCACAGACAATGACGCAGACAAAGAATCGCACCATCACTCAAACGGGCACTCGTGTTTTGTTTATTAACAGATTTTCGATTAAAAATGAACGGCGAGTTCTCACGATATTGAAGCTTTCGTCAGTTAAATATATTTAAGTCACGTATTTACTTAGAAAGTTTCGATGGCCTTTTAATTGAGAAATACGGTTTAATAACCGTAATATCATCGATAATAAATTATACCATTGCTTGGTAATTTATACTATCGGGCCCGGTGGACGTTATCACGCCCTGATAATAAAAAAATCATTCACACACGCAGACACTTAAACCTTCTTCATGAATCAATTTACGTACTGGTGAAAACCGTATGAAAATCCGTTACGTAGTATTTAAATTTATCGCGAACAGACAGACAGACAGACTTGGCAGTGGACTTTGTTTTATAATATGTAGTGATAAATAAAATGAAAGAGGTCTATAGTTGTGCAGGCATCTCTCAAAAACTACTAATAGGTTTACTTACACATTTTTTTTATATATTTTTCGTTCTTATAATAAAACTTACCCTTATCTAAAAAAATATCAGGCTATCTCCACTTTACACATATACAGTTATTCCACTTTTAAGAAACTAAGATTGTTATTAATTTTATTTTTGGTAATCAATCTTCTTGTATATTATTACTGGCATATAACAAGTTTCTTATAATCATTTCAATGTCCTAACAAGATGGCGGCCGTCTTGTTAGAGTTTTTGAGGCAAGTCAGAATTCATGCTCCGTGGTATTGTTTCCCATCTACTTCACTTGTGCACAATAACCTAACTATATTACGCAAAACACCACCAATTTTACTAAACACCACAAATTTTCCCCAAAGCCGAGGTGTGCCGCGCACCCTTAATCTAGTTGTCACAATAAAATCGGCTGAGTGCCTTAAGCGCTCGCCTTAGTAGTCCGGTGAAGCTGTTAAGACCTTGCTTGGTCAATTGCGTAGTCAGTTCGAAAAAAAAACCATCAATTTTATAAAATATATAGTCGAATAACACAAGATTATGAACAAAATATAAAATCCCCTACATGACATTCCAATATCCAGCCAAAAACTTAAGATTGTTGTAAGCACTACGCATTCTGTGTGTGTTTCTTGTCATGGAGAAGTGGAGCAAACACATAATGACGCAGAGGAAGTCGCGGGTGTCAGCTAGTATAAATTAAAAATAAATAAACAACATTTGAACTTCGAACACGTCTATTATTTATTCAGTATTTCTCTAAATTGTGAATCATAAGTTGTACAGTCACCAATAAATAACAGTACAATACGATAAGATTTTATATTGTTATTACAGAATGAAAAGAACTTAATTACAAGACGCGGTGATACACAATATATACATACATAGTAAATATGTACATAAGTGCACATGCAATAGCTGAGTACGTAAATATACTTATAGACGATACTTATAAAATTAGACGTTTATAAAGATCTAACGAGCCCGGTGGATGTTGTTCTGCCTTTATAAAAAAAAACGACCGTTGCGCCACCTACCGCTTCCTATTATGAATGTAAACCATTCTTGAATCCACCTGAGAACGCAAAAAATGTCTTTAAAAAGTTTGGGAAGTAAATACATCAGAGTATTATTTAAAAACTAGGTTATTTTATAGTATACAAATAATATATAAGACGCAGAGTATTAACTCTGAACTCAATAAATCAATAACAAAACAAATACATGGTTTCTAGGATTTTTGTCAGTCCTTCGTAAAATAACATTTATTTCCACGCGAACGTAATCATCGACACAGCTAGTTTATATTATATGCAAAAATGGATGTGGATGTATCTAAGTCTAGATACCTCATGAGAATTGGTATGAAACAAGAAGAATATCTATACTATAATAAAACTTTAGCAAGGTCAAATCTGTACATTAAATATTTTTTGAAAATTTTGATCGGAGTAGACTTTTTTATCGATATAAATAATTCTTTTACGATTTTTGTCTGTCTGTCCCTGTGAACACGTATCACTCTGAAAGTACTGAACCAATTTTGACGAAACTTGACACAATGATAACTCATATTACAAGGTTACATCTTTGTGTCCTATAGCATGCAAGGGGTTCTCCAGGGTAACGGAAGTCAAAAATTTGTAGTAAATGTAATTAGACTTTTTTGCGACACCTTAGTACAAGAGCCAGCAACGTTGGAAGAACGAGAATTTTAGAAAAGCTGGTTCTTTCATATGAAGATATATTATGCCCTTCCAAACATGAATTTATCACTGCCAGACAATTTTGTTATTGACAATAATGTCCCCGATGATATTCTTTATAAATACAATAATTCATTTCAAACCATTTTATTTTTTCCATTGTAAAGAACATATTTTATTAACCATTATGATATTGAGATTTCACCGTAAACAATAAAAACAACGATAAACGTAGACATATGACTTGGGACTGACGCGAATACATACTACATGTATATTCATGTATCTTGAATACATGCATCTATAACAGATCTTTATCATACAGCCAGTGTTGCGCTAAACTATAGCTATAGCAAAGTTATTCTATATATATTATTTTTAATTTACCCTCTTTTATGTCTAAATAAATTAATATTAAAATTACAGCTATCACATGGTTTGAACTTACTTATTTTATTTACGAAAAATAGCATCGGGAACGTTATTGTTAATAACAAAAATGTCTGGCAATAATAATCTCATGTACTAGTAGCGTTTCAAAGTTAATGACAAACAAAACATTCAAAAATTATATAAAAATCAATATTTTGGCCTGTAAAGGTACGATATGCACTAATAAACGCAACGTTTATCGTCAGCTAGGTAGCCCGCACGCTGTTTGGAAGAACATAAAGATGTATAAAAAACTGGCTTATTGAAATTCGTTGTCGAAACCGTTGCTAGTTCTTAGACGAATAGTTACAGGCAAGTGACAGTTGACGCGTCGTGCTCATATCTTTTTAATATTTATATTTTTCTTCAATACAATGGAGCGTGAAAAAGTTTTAATACCAGTTGAAAATAGTTATGATATCGTTCAGTGTTTCATTTATCATTATTTATTTTATGAATATATTTTATCGTTTAATTTACAATTTAACACTATTAACTCGATATTTTATAATGTAAACTATACTGACTTGTGTAGTAAACGTCTACAAAAAAGGGAAAGGAACTTCGTTAGAAACTGGGGTCCATAAATCTCTAAAGCTTTTTTTTTACATTACCGCCAATATATGTAGATTCGTTTTTATTTTTATTGAACCCGGTAGATGATGCTACGAACGGGTTGTAGGCTTATTTTAAAAGATTTCTCACCTACCATCTGCGTATATGTTTGAGTGAGTCCCTTGATAGCTTGGATTCACAATTGGAAACCGTAGGTGAGGCTGCAATCGGGTTTTAGGTTTATTAAAATTTTTCGCGCTTAAAAATACAATTGAAACCAGTGATAACCGATTTGGTGCAGACGAAGTTTCACAGGTCAGCTAATAACAAATAAAATACATTATGTTATGAAATGTATTGGGTATTTCTAGAGATTGTCACGTATAAAACTCACAATACTAATCGAATAATTTTGAAATCGCGTCTTACACAATATACAGCATTTCTACTGAGAGTAACGTAAACTAATAAGTTTACGACACGTTAAACCCACGTTATTTTTTTGTAATGTAGTTATTATTCTTAGATTTACACCGTTAACGTTCATTAAAAAGTATTTACGGCTGTTGGTTTCACGTGTTAACTTAATGTTGATTTAATTCTGGCTTATCAAATGTCCCATATACTTTAAATGATAATATGAGAAAGGTTTCTTTGAATACTTAAGTATCGATTAAACGCTTACTTTTTTTTTAACTTTATCGGTCTTATTACAAAAAAAGCTAAATACGTTTTGAATACTTGCTTTAAAAGGGGTCGAATTAAACGCACCTCGCTCGCTGAACGTTCACCATATTGCTCTTTTGTCTCGCTTTGGTTAGGTTAGGTTAGACTTGCGAAAAAGGGATAACGCGAACTTGTATCGGGCGAGCGCGGTGTATTTAGTACGGAACCTTTTTAAAGCAAGTCTTTAATACGTATTTAACTTTTTTGTGATAACACCGTATAGGTTTTAGCGTTGAATCACAAGCTCAACTGATGTTAAATGACAATGTGGTCTATGAGGGTAAATAGGGGTAAGGGGGATAAAGGGGGTCTGACACTTTAAGTTCAGCCACCACAACACACTCGGTGCTTAGCTATAGGTTTTGAATTTGACGTTTGTAGCTAGCCAGACGGAATCAGAAAAAGATTTACTACCATGCAAATACCGATAATAAAGAAACCTTGACAAATTATATACCTAAAGCTCTCTCCCGAATCACTTTGTCTATTAGTGAAACCCATATGAATATCCGTTCAGTAGTTTTTGAGTTTATCGCGAACAGACAGACAGACAGATGTAGCAGAGGGCTTTGTTTTATAATTACAATTTAAAAATAAAAATGTGCGTGCGTACAACATACACATGTCAGATGTGAAACATCTTTGGCGAACTAATTTATAAGTCTTGTTTATATTTATACAAACAAGAAAAAAGAATAAAAAGTTTTTTATTTATTTAATCTGCGTTTACTGCAAATGACGTCACTTCCGTTGCATACCTGCGTGACGTGACATCTGTAAAAATTTTACCCTCATGCGCCTAAAGAAGATTCACTTCAAAAATCTTGACTACATTGTTTTACTGCATATGTTTTGATCGGGTTATTTGAACTATTTTGTCGTTAATTAACGATCGGGTATTACACAACGATTTAACGTAGCAATTTTATCGTTAGTATAAATACAGATTTTATACGATCACCTCTATAACCTTTTGAAGATTAATTATGTTCTCAAAACATAATGATATTATTGCACGTCTTACAATTTTGTCGGCGAGTATGGTCCGTGGATTACAAGTTACCAAAAATAGTGTTCGAGATTTCTCACCCACTAATAATCTGTGCGGAAGCCAGCATACGTTAATTACGCGCTAATAAAACTAAATGTTAATAAGCAAAAATATCAGAACACATAAAGCGATATCAGACGTGTGAAAATGGAATACGTAGGGACATTAATCATTAGAAAATATATTGTAGTCTTGAATTTTTTTATGTACAAATTCTTTGATAACTTCTTAGAACGAAACATTTATTTACGTTGTGAATATGAATCAAAGAAGATATTTCTTATATGGTATATCTTCATTTGTCCAGTTGGTATCTATGACAAGTCCATTCATAATGAAATACCATTCAAGTATAATATGATCAAATCTCGAACAAAGGAGTTTTATAGCTACGACAAAACTCACACTCATACATTCAAACTATATACATATATTTTTCTAATGTCTAACATATCCATATACAAATAAGAAGAAACAACGCAGTAGTGAATGTCAAATTAGGTTTTGTACCAAATTTTCAGATCATGTTAGAATCCAGAAGGCATAAACCCATACAACAAATTATACGAATCTGATTATAAGTTGGCAAGATTAATGATTTTGTTGAAATGGGATGGGTCTTTCTTAATAGTCCTAATTAAATTAACTGTAATTAATTATAATATATTAAAAGCATTTTAATTATCTCTACACAATCTTTATCGGCATTAAATCGTAATAAATTTGCGTGAACTGTTAATAGCTATCGTTTCTATTAAAGCCGGTAACATGCCTCAAAGAGCCGCCATCGTGTCCTGCATTCCCATCTCGGGAAGCTTCCGAGAAACCACGGGACCGCTAGTTCCCACTAGGTACTGGTGACCTTCCCTGCTTACCGGTTGGTTACCGATACGCTCGCCCACACGCTACTACGACGATTAATCGCGCAATTCCACAATGGATGTTAAGATCATTAGAACACGGTTTGTACGGTGTTGCGCTCGGTTGTCAGTCTATCCGACGACATCATCCAAAGACGCCGCCGCTGCATCAGTGCGCGCATTCCCAATTACCCTTCACGTTTTTAAGTGTTCGCGATTCGTGGTTGTATCGTTAGCGGAATCGATTCGATACGGTTATGAACTGGGTGTTTGTGTAACGAATTCGGTAATTTGTGTACGCTTGTGCGTCTCGCTGTGAACTGGTTGTAATGTCCCTTTTGTACCGATCAACCGGTAATTATTGGAGCGCCGATTAGAAAAATAACTGCTCAATTTCGTCGGCAATTGTTTCGTGAGCTTTCGCATCATGTTTAACCTAATCAAGACTTTTTTCTAGTAGAAATTATTGGCGCGGTCGAGATTGAAATAAATTATCTCTTACAATAGGAAAATTGCATTGTTGACTTTAATATATGTATATATAAAAATTATTATATTATAGATTACATGAAAAGAGATTTTGACGTGAATCTGTTTAAAATATACAAATTTTTAAATAAAATATTAAATACTAGCTGACCCGTGCCCACTTCGTTGGGCGGTAATAGACATTATCAAGCTACAACTTTTTTCTAGAACTTAATCATATATCTCTCATCGTTAAAGCAGCGTTCGTAGGAAACATTTTTCGTTCGACCATTTTTTCTCCGGCTCCCCAGATATTACCCCCTACAACCTCACAAACTTTACCTCTTTATGATATTAGTATAGATAATATAATTAGTTAATAGCTTCTGCCCGCGACTTCGTACGCGTGGAATGGTTATTGTGGGCTAAGACGCAGCGAAAGCTCTGAAAAGGAAAAATACCCCGATTTTGCAACATTCTTCATTGCTGCTCCGCTCCTATGATTCTTAGGGTGATGGTATATAGTCTATAACCTTCCCCGATAAATGAACTATATAACAGTGAAAGAATTTTCCAAATCGGACTAGTAGTTCCTGAGATTACCCCTTACAATATCACAACGTCACAAACTCACAACTTTACCTCTTTATAATATTAGTATAAATATAGATTACAAAGAATAAAATTTTTAGTTTGGGACGTTGTTATTATTTGATTTTTAAATGAGCTCATGGTGTAAAGATGATAATCCGATTAAGAAATAGTCCTAATAGGAATATAATAATTCCTACTGTACATACTTTTAGAGTTGCCAATAGAGTTCACTTATTTGATACTCTTGGATCCTTGAAATTACATATAATCAAATTTTGTTATACTAACCAACATTGTCTGTAATCAGCAATTCAGAAAGGTTTCATATCTCGACGTATTTTTATAAGATTAGTGTGAGAATGTAGTGTAAATTGTTGATTTACACTACATTTCCGATATTTTAATTCTGGCAATGTTTACATATTATTTTTGTAAAAAAAATTATAAAGTCATTTCTTATACAGACACGATCTGGCAGCCTATAGCTTAATGATATTTCTGTAGTAATGTAAGAAAGGAAACTATTCCTTTTTATAAGTTATTCGAATATTTGAAGAATCATTGGCATAACAAGGCATAAATAATTACGTATAATCATGGACTAATTTATAATCATCTAGTATCTCATTATTTGACACATCACATACTTCGATGATGAAATTTTATTGCGACATGCAAGAGATGATTTTACTCCTGGGGCATTTCACGTGAAGCGGACAACGAAAAAAAGGTGAGGTTCTGAAATTCGTTCATATTTAGTCTATTTGTACGTCTAGTAGGTATGAATGTGATTGCATAATTATTTTTTTTCTATCACGTTTATTTGTCAAGTTATGGGCTTCTAAAGAACAGTCACACCTGAAATTCAGATTTTTTGGAAGTAGTTTTTCGAATTGAACATATTTACAATAAAATATTAAACGCAGCGATTTACATAGAAGAATAATTGCTCTTTTTGAAAATAAAATAAAACTTGGAAATTTTTTTTTTTTAAAATGTTCAAAACTGAAAGTAAATTTTTCGAAACAAAATTTGAATAACTTGGGCATCTTTTTTTTCTTTTTTTTTACATCAAAGCGTAGCTTAAAATACACATAAAATATAATAAAACTTTTAAAGTTGGCACAGAATTGGTTAAGGAGATAGATCGATTGATGTACATGTATGTCGCACTGTACTAAGATCTGGGACTAGCATATTTGGGCGATGTTCCGTGAAAATAGACATACTCAGTAATGAAATAACACGGTAATAGAGACAAAACGATTTTACTTTATAATTTTTACAGTTTTATAAAGGGAATTTATGTCAGAACTGGTGCTATTTACATGAAGACCTTCGATTGTTGAAATGAAGGCATGCAACTTTTTTGTTCCTGAAATAGTAATTGTAGATAATATATAGCTTTGTTTACATATTTTGTTAAAATTAATAAGTAACTCTATTTTCGGCTAAGAGATGCCGTCACTTTTTAAACACAAAAATTTACTTTCGGTTTTGATCATTAAAAAAAAAGTTTTTTCCAAGTTTTATTTTATTTTCAAACAGAGCAATTATTCTGCTACATAAATCGATGCGTTTAATATTTTATTGTAAATTTGTTCAATTCGAAAAACTACTTATAAAAAATCTGAATTTCAGGTATGACTGTTCTTTAGAAGCCCATAACTTGACAAATAAACGTGATAGAAAAAAAAATGCATTCACATTCATACCTACTAGAAGTCCAAATAGACTGAATATGAACGAATTTCAGATCCTCACCTTTTTTTCGTTGTCCGCTTCACGTGAAATGCTCCTCTATCAAATCCAATCTGCAAGACGACAGATATTCTTTCTTTTTGGTTTTTAATCTATTTCTTGTTTTATGTAAGGCCTTTGACTGAAAGGACATCAAACGTTTAACTTGAATTATTTGTTAGTGGAATTCTAATAACATACCAAAGTGTAGAAATAAAGTCGCACTGATAGTGATGGTTATACTCATAGAATCAGAAGGCGTTTCAACTCGATACTAGATAGTCTTAGAATCAAATGTACTACAACTACATTTGCAACTTCTTTTACCATAGAATTGTATTGTCCTATCATTTATGCATAGCTCGACTGACAATGTCAATCAAAATGTACCGTGTTTTGTATACCTGGAAGTTATTCTGTATGCGACGCGTCGTCCTTAGCTGTACGGTGTGAAATTTTGTAACCGTATGTCAACTACCGACTGATTGAATTATTTATCAACAATCCCAATTAGTACTGATTAGTACGTGTATAGATATTTTCCTGTGTCGAACGCTAGCTTATTATCTTTATACTAATATATATAATTATTTTTATGTACGTTTGAACGGATTTAATTTAAACTAATACTTTTTTTAATGGTCCTTTTTTATCCAGACGATCTACAGTGATATAGATGTGAATATGAGATTGTTTATTTCTTTGTTTACACGCCTTAACTATTCAACTGATTGTCATGAAATTTTATATATACGTTGTTAGGGGTAAAAATAAGGTCATGGGGTACTTTTGATATAACAAAGTACTGTTCCCAAGATATAGGTCAAATGTACACTATCGCGAACGAATCTTCTGGAAAAGCTTGTATATTATAATAAAATATTAACAAATTTGAATGTAATTTTAGATCATAATATTTACTTGAGGAAAGATCTAGTTTAATTCCAGTAAAGATTTTTTCTAAGCGTAGAATAGAATGCGAAAAATAATATGACCGCTCTAAAAGACAACTCACTTTTTATTCCAAATAAGAAAGGCGGTTCTCGTTGAACAAAAAAAAAGCATCTCCATTTGCTTTGTTGTCGATAAGAAATATGTTTATGGTATTTAACGGCAGTGCCTAATAATTCAGAAGTTCTAATGTGATTTGTCGCTGTTTTCACGCCATATAAGTTCTATTTTTGTATAGATAGATGAATTATTTGACAATTTAATTCTTCTGTATCAAAAGGGTTAGCATTAAAGTTAAGGATTGATCTACTTACTACCAATGCTAGGGTCGACATATTTAAAAATATCAATGTCATGAAGTCTTCACGTGGAATCCTTAGGAATGAGCTACGCCTGTGACTTATTTTCTGTTATATCATCCTATTAAAAGGGATCAAGAATGAAGAAGGAATGTAATAGTGAAGGTTACAGTAGAAAGTTATCATTCGAATTATATCTTCGATGTAGATCATTGAGAAATAAACTTGTCAACTTGTTCGTTAACTATCAATCAACTCTGAAACAGTCGTCACTGTAGGTACTTATCGGGTCGGTTGACATACTTAGAATGTCCATCTGTGCAGTACTTCATTACTAAAACCGCAGTTATGGTGAAACGAGTTAATTAAAAGACGAATGTTTTGATTTAAGATCGGCAGGAAAACGATCTTATCTCCTTTGATATTTGATTCATCGATTCAACAACAAATTATTTAAACATGTAACCAAGAACAAGAACGTAAGTTTTCTTTAGAAACAAATCCAACTTACAAACTTGACCTCAATAGCAGTTGTTTTTTTTAATTATTAAGTGACAAGTAAAAGCTCTAAGAACAGGCGGACACCTTATCTAGGTTGACAACATTTCCAGCTTTTTTATATGGTAAGGTCAATAATACATAATTAAAATTAAACCTAAAAAAATATGTCGAAATTTATAATTGACAATTACAATAACTGAACTACGAATTATAAAGAGACAAGGAACTTAAGTACACCTATTATTGACTTAAAATAATTAAAATGAAGACATTAAAAAGGAAATTAATATTATTTACATGACATGCTCTAAAATCTAGCAAAATTAATGTATCGGTTATGAAGTAGAAGTACAGATTATTCATTTATCTGCAAAGCTTATGAATTACCTAAGTTATTGTTCTTACATCTATTATTATTATCTATTCTTGTTATCTAAAGCACGATTATGCTTTCCTATATGGCATGCTTTAAAAACCACATGAATATGTCCAAACGGGTACAATATCATTTGATATAACATTGACAGTCAATGTGGTTCTAATATTGGTTGCATCGGTTCGAATAACGATTCAAGACTGCAATGCACTAAGCTCAACAAAATATTTAGTCCATATTATTTGTAATATTGTGTTTTAGATTTTGAAATTTCTGTTGTTCACATAATAGAAACTGTACACTGGAGAACACTTTTTTTAAACGTTGCAAGTACAATTTGTAGAATGAATGATCGCAAACATGTTCGAAGAACTCTTCGTTTACCATAAAAAGATGAAGACAGTTATGTAAAGTGTTAAGCTGACTTAGTTTTGTCCGTGTCTATTTTTCTGTTAGTTTAACGTGCACTTAAAGATTGTTACTATGAATATTTGCTTTAAGATTGGTGTGTTTCTGTATTCCTAGTTTAGTAAATGTAGGGTAGACTTTTAAATGTGTTTAAAATCACCTTTACCTTATAAAATAGGTTGGTATTGTTTAAAATGAATTATAATGCTAATTGATGAAAAATGTTGGCAAATTCCATAGAACTCCTTATCGATTTTTGAATTCTGCTAGGATCTTTAGAAATAATTAAAGAAGGCTACTGTGATGCTTTAAACTTCAGGTTCTTTTACAAGTTTGATGCATCTCTGTGAGTAGAACTGGAATACGGCATGGTTTACATACTGCCTGTGTGTGTTAAATATATTAACATGTGATAATTGCATTATTGAACACTAAACACCTTCGGTAATGTGTTCACGATTGTGGTACTTCAGTGGCATTGCCCACGCATATTTATTATGGTGTTAAATAAAGATAAATATAAATGTAATATGACTTAAACCTCAGCGACTACTTTATAAAATAATCGGTATTTTTTCGTGGTCCGCGTTTATTCTTAAATCCAGCTAGTTTTTAAACGACTCGCAATCATTCACGTCGAGTATGTAGCTTCCTATTAGTGAAAGTACTTTTAGAATTGTTTCAGTAATTTCAAGAGAAACATATAATCTCTTGTAAACTTTACCTTTTTATAATATACCTATAGTAGTTTAGCTTGTATTGTTTTATGGTTTTATAGATTAATTAAACCTGTCCCAAATGGCCTCAGTGCCGATGACAAATACCTATGCAATCATTCTATTTTTAATGTTTATAGGGGGATCAATTCGTCGCAATGTTTTCTGTACCACTGTACATGTACCCAGAAATACCATTTAAAGTAGTGTATTACCTATCAAATTTTTTTTAGGTATATATTATGCATTCTAAAGCAAATGTATATATACTTCGCAGTATACCGATGGCACTACTACTGATGACCAATATCTTAGGAATTATACTATTTCTTATGTTACATAAATAACTTCTATGTAAAATTAAATGCATCCAGAGATAGCAGTTAAAGTAGTACATTATACATCAGAAATTTCTTTGGTACAGCTAAACTCTAACAGCATTCGAGCGTTCTAAAGCACTTGTAGGTATTGGAACTAAATATGATGGATCGTAATGATTCGATTCTATTTTTTTAGTGGTCAGTTTTAAGTATAACGATTTATTGTACTTTTCCCTTACCTTGAAAAACCATGTCATATTTTAAGTCGCCATATATTACATTAAACAGATTAAATTTCTCATAAAGACGTCTGTGAATAGACGATTGCTATAGAAAAATCACGATGGAACATTGACAAAGTTAATACATAAAACAATGATTTATCAGGTTAAGGTCGTTCTTTTATAATACCGTGAATTATCACCGATTCGTACCGTATTACGTTTAACGTTATTACTGTGACCTTCGGCTTCCATAGTAGACCCACCTACGCGGATGGGCTCGCCCACGTTACCTCGACTACAGAATATATTCATATAAAGCTAAGAAAAGCTATGAAATACGTGACCCATAGCTACATCTGTTGACATATATACCTGCTTCATCTGTTACATTTCCTCTGAGTTATGCAACTACATTAATTATTTGTTTTTTATTTTTATTTTATTGAATTAATGTCTGTTATGTATGTAATATCATAATTGTGTCGTTAAATTTTAAAATGAGATAAATCTAATTTCAATCGTTCATATAACATGTTTAATTTCTTAAGATTTCCAATTTTTATACAGCCAGGACGAAGTTCAAATTTTACGGTTCATAATGCTTTATGCATTTCTTGTTGAGGTTTTATTGTGAATGCAGCAGGACTTTAGCAGTGATGAGTGTCTAAGCAAACAGATAGACAGACTTTTATAAAAAAGATTAAAATGTATTTTATTACTTATTTGTAGACAACTGCAACATTTTTTTCACAAAAACCAAAGAAGTGCAGACGTGTAAGGTATATATTAGTGGTTTATGTACAGACATGGAAGCAATGTAAAGGCAAGATTTGCACTATAGTGTAAGATTGCAGGCTAGTTACATATAAATGTTACATTCATTCAACAAATTACAAACTCTTATACAAGATCAAAGAAAATATAGTAAACAGCTTAGTAGAATTGTTATTATGCATTATTAATACACATGTTATTAATAATGTTAAGCAAAATCAAAGTTCCGGAGTCCACAAATCTATAATAACGTTTGCTATGTTCAAAATTAAAGTAGAGAAGAACTTTCCATTAGCCTCATTGCCTGGAGTTCATTAGTTGTTCATGAATACGTCCTTCATTCCCATTTTCTATAAACAACGCCTTGTTGAACCAAACCGCAACAAAGAGACCGTTCATTTGAAAGTGCTTAACTGTTTACACTATAACGAACATTAAAGCTATCCGAAGTTCGTTCTAGTTTTGGTAGCTATATCTTTATATCGTTGTATATGCCTGCTGCGATTATTGTGTAATTATATTTAATGACTCTTACATATGTTTAACGTCAATTAACTGTACATTGACAATTTACTAAGATGGTGGTAATACTCGCCGATGTAAATTTACTATACATATATGGTAGCTCAGTGTTAAGTGTTTTCGAATTCGTACTGGCCGTAATAATTACAAAAATTTTCAATTTTAACCTTCAATTGTGTCGGTGCATTACAAATTCAGCTAAATCTATGTTTAATCGTTCATATAACATGTTTAATTTTTTTAAAGATTTTCAGTCGTAATACATTGAAGGCGAAGTTAAAATTTTGCCGTCCATAAGGTCATTAGCTTTTTTATGAACTTCATATTTTACATGTACAAAATTTGAAGATCTTTTGAAAAATAACGTAAAATATTAGGAACGGGTAAAATTGGATTTAGCTTATTTTGAAATGTAACGATAAAATTAATTTTTATTCAAATATAGCTTCGGTATTTTTTTAAATAGAAAAACAAGAAGATATTTTTTATGTTACTTTGGAACATATATATATATAAGATATACGTAATTACTCCTTCAACATACTAAATATTTGTTGAAGGTAATTTGTTTGACTCGGTAACATTCGGGTTAATTTTGTTTACGCGCGAAGACCACGTGAACTCTACGAGTAAATATATTGTAGGGCGCCGCCCGCCTACATTCTGTCACTTATGTAATACGGACGTGCGAACCCTACTCGTATACTCAATCTCTCAACATGTTTCTCGTAATAAAGAGGTTAATGAAGTCGGTTCGCGATTGAGCAAGTTAACGGAAACGCGACCACCTGACGGGAATAGATCATCTCGTAACTGTCGCCAGTCTCACAGTGCGACCGCACAATCACAGAGTCTACGATACTCGCTCTGCAGATAACCCTGTACCGTGCCAAAAATAATCAGTTTACTCTTAGCCACGGTCGGACCACGACTGCCCGTGAATTTGACCTGTCCCGCTTTATATACCAAGCTCAGGGATGACATCGGTGCGCACGCGCTCTGCTTCCCCAAAGTCTGTATCGTTCTCCCCCTTTCTTGAACGAAAGTACAGTGTAGAACGGGGTCCGTCGAGTCCCCCTGAACTGAGGACGGACGATTGGAAGAAATACTTCACGGATTTCAGTGCATATCTCGGTGAGTACCTAAAACAGATGTGATGTTGGAGTCGTGTTTATGAGTCAAGTCGCTTTTATTGAACGACCTTGCGCTAAATCGGTTACGTGTCAGTGGATCATTCGGGACCGATATAGTAAACAAACCTTGGGTAATTATTATTATATTAAACAGTTTTGCAAACTCTTAGTTGCCGTGTTGTGTCATTCATTTTTTAAGTAACGGTAAACAGTAGTTCCAAATATTACTTCCTTCAAATAAACTATACCACTCTATAATAATAGCATAGACGAAGTAATATAGATAGTTACGTATATATTAAGATTTTTTGTGAAGAAATTCCTATCCTACGCTAAATATTTACATAGTAATCTATCAACAACCAGTTTATTAATTAATTGAATAATTTAAGTATATAAAAAGCAAACACCCACTTCAAAATAATGGATAGGAATATTAATATAGGGGAGAGTGTTTACATTATATCGTAGATATTGTTTAAGAACGAAACTCTTGTAATTCAACGCGTACAAAAGTGAAAGCTGGTGGCCAAGTTTGTATGTGTAATGACATTTTGCACATTAGATTCGTTTGAAATTTAAAAATGATAATTTTTGACATAAAGAAAAACGTGTTTCATCGTTTTTCACAATGCATCACTAAAGTTATGAAAAGATTTGGAAAAGTTTGGATGTAATTTAATACTAACGTGATAAGATTTATTTACAACCAAAAAACTATAAATATTAACAGTTTATGCATTCCCAACTGTGAGCGGAAAACTATGTTATAATAATTATTAAGCATTACATATTCAAACGTGGCGTTGACCGTAAATAATTAATCTATTCAACTATGATATATAGAAAATATTGATGTTTTGTTTGTAATGGATAAAACTTAAAAAATACTTTACCGATTTCAGAAGTTCTCTCATCTAGAGTAAGCTACATTCTCACCAAGTAATAGGTGCAATACTTTATTTTTCAAAATCTATCTTAATGCCAATGAAACAGCTGGGATAAGCTAGTGTAATTCATAAATGAATTCAATTAATATTATTTAAAAACTTAAAGAATATAATTTTAGTTTTTTTTAATCTAGTAATCTAATTCCTTTCTAATTACTGTTGCTTTGTTGAAACTTTAAATCAAAAAAGTAAAAAAACGAAAATAATTTTAGTTTTTTTTCTTATTATTTAGAAGCTTTTGACCGTAGTCATAGCAGACCCGTCACAACCTAATTATAGTAACGTGTTTTATAAAATCATCTTTTACTTACATTGCATCTTGGCAACCTCATATGAATGTTTAGCTCAAGTTCTATGGAATATGCCGATATCCTTTTTATTGAAATGAAACTTTGTAATTATATTTATTTTTCACATTCCATTAGAATTAACATAATTGGACAAAAAGGTTTTCATTAGACATAAATGTTAATAATTTTTATTGGTGATTTAGCGTGAATAAATAGGTTGTAAAAATAATTTATGTTAAAAAAATGGAAAAACCGTTGGAATATTGCTTGTTAACATTAATGAGGTTTTATTGTTTTAAAAAGCGGAATGTAGACTGCTGTTGGATAACCTTGTGGCCTTAACCGCAAAATGTGTTAGCGATACTTCAGTGGTTTGTTCGAAAACTATATTAGATGTAATATTCCTATATTATTATGTATTTATGGTAACATCTCTTGCGTTCAAATTTTGTTGATGTTTCTACGTATACCAATGCTCATGGCGATGATCGGTTAACGGTAAAATAAATAAAAGTTGAATCTCTACACCGCCATCTAGTGGTGAATGATAGTAAAATAGGTAGCAAAAAGACTTTCTCCATATTGTCACTTACTCATTCTTAAATGAAGCCACTTGGTGGTAGAGCCACGCTGAAACTATTACTGGTTTCAGCATGAATGGGTCAGCTCGACGGGGGTACTCCTGCAGAAAACCGACGTGAAGGAACACTGTTGTGTTTCGTTCGGTTAGTGAGAGCGCCGGAGGTCCCGCCTCCTCTTTTCCTCTCCGCCGCCTTTCCCCTTCCCTTACTCCCTCTTTCCCCCAAGACAGGTTGGCAACGCATTAGCGACTCCCCTGGTGTTGCAACTGTCTATGGACGGTGATGATCACTTTACATCAGGTGACCCACCTGTCCGTGTGCTTGCTATAATATAAAAAAAACACAGACTGAGATATATAAAATAGGTTCTAATTTGAGATTCGATATACGATTTATTAAACAACTGATAGGCAACGCGCTAAAGTTAATATCAACACTTCCCAGTGTTAACTATTAAAATTTTACACGTTAAAACCCGTGTAGTGTGCCTTTTTTTAAATAGATGTGTTTGACGACCTTTTTGGAAAGTTATCTCGTAACCTATTCATATAAATTCATTATTTTTCAGAAATCCTACAATACATATATATGTTTATTACAATTAATAACACTAGAACCTACGGGAAGACCTCCCTGAAACAAAACTTATATTGTACCACAGAGGCTCGGATATGAGTGGGCAAGAGATTATTCAAAATTGTCGCACGGTTGTAAAACTTTATTCTAAGCCCGTCTGGCTAGCCACCACCCTCAATAAAAATCTCTCGATCAAATCAAAATACTCTTTATTCAATTTAGGCCCTGAGAAAGCACTTATGAACGTCAAAGCTACCACCATAAGCTATCGATAAGCACCTATAGGGATGTTCTGAAAGTTGGACGTGAAAGCCAACCCCTCTCTAGGTGTAGCTCGTTTGCCATCTTGGACCACAGTCATTTAATATCAGGTAAGATTGTGGTCAAGCGCTAACCTAGTTTGGGGGCCTGTTTTTGTGAAGCACAAAGTGTGAAAACAGTGTACAAAGTGGTATTTATTTAATTTCACACTGTAGGTTATGTAGTTATCTTTGATTTAAAAAACACGCTTATTACAATAATAGTTTACTTTAATAATTGTTAATGTTTTTGTATGAAAACATAGGAAATAAGATATTTGTAAGCAGATGCTAAGGTACCCTATTTTAGCTCACTTTCGAAAAATATAGAAAAGCCTAATTGTATATTTTATTTTGTAATAAAATACACTTTTAGAAATATATTAATCCAATACACAGTGTAAATAACAAAATAAATATTATACATTATTGAATTTAGTAACGCGCGCCTATATCGCAAGATACTTAAGAAAGCCTTTACTTTATAGGACTTCACTCACAAAAACTTTTGCGAGATGCACAAATTTTCTGCAGTACGGTCACAGTATAAATATAAGAGACAGTATGGAAACTACCTATAAACGATCTTACCGGCACACTCACGCAAACACGCGTCGCATGTGCCGATTTCGAGCGTTTGTAGGTAGTTTCCGTACTGTCTCTTATATTTATACTGTGGTATGGTTGCGCCTGCGATTTCAATTATACCGCTGAACATTTTAACATAAGCATGTGTTGCTATAAGAATAAAATCAGGCGCAAATACGTTTCCATCGTCGCGGCGCTCGGCGAGCAGATTTTAGCTTCCAAGACTGATATAACTGACATAAGTAACACAGACATAAGTAACACAGATCAAGAACACTTATTTTAGTTTTTGTTCTACACTACAATGACAATTATTTCGTTTATTAAATTTAATACCATATAATTAAGTAATAAAATTATAACGTTAACTGATTACAAAATTGCACTCAAATCGTTACCATTTCTATACAAGTGTATGTGAAATATTATATTATTCTATTTGCAATTTTGTAACTTGTTAGCGCATCAGTATTTTGGATTAACTAATACATATTGTTGTAAAGAGTTGGCCAGTCTACAAAATATGTATTTTATTATTCTTCGTTAAATGTAGTGGCTTGAAAATTATTCAGGGTCTCATATTTGAATTTTCATTATAAGTATGAAATAATTGTTTAGAAAATTAAGAAATAAATTTAGAAAATAATAAATCGTATTGACGTATCGTTTTAATGAGCATTTAACAGAACGATGAGTTTTTTCACAGGATTGAGCGATAGACTTTCTGAAAATTATTTCATAAAAAAATCTCAGGTTCAGGTTTAAATTGTTTTTTCGATTATTCTTTACTCCGATACGACCATATTTAACGATGCTTAACCATTCGAAAAATTGCTAAAAAAATATATTTTTTATCCATTCATATTTTCCTTTTTTTTTTTCTCGAACTTATAAGATAAGGGAAGTTGTATTCAAGCGACTTTTATTTAATTGCTCTTTTTGCTATGTAATATTTACATTTATTTATATTAAAAACATAATTTTAGTTTATAAAAAGTGGCAGTGGTACAAATGTATTTACCATCACGTTATAAATAACAATGATTAATAAATCACCGTTGCATAGCTATTTCGTCGAAGTGTCTAAATCGTTTCGATTATTGCCACTTCCATGTTATTATCTCAATGAACATTATATTGTGTGGGATTTAATTTCTCAGCTCGTTGCCCTCACTCTTTGTTGTCGTCCTTTATGGGACTCCGGGGTATTATAGAAAAACGAACGTTTTTTTAAATTTATTTTTATAGAGGCTTTTGTTCCATCGACCATATAAGCCTCATTATTTCCCTATCTTTCCAACTCCATTAGCAGAGTCGCTGATCAGGTATCATCACCAAGTCATACAGCATCTTAGCTTCACCCGGACAGGTAGAACCACGCCGAAGCTATTATTGGTTTCAGCATGAATGGTTCGGCTCGCCCGGGGCAGTACCCCCCTCTCACAGAAAACCGACGTGAAGTAATAGTGCTTGCATTGTTGCGTTTCGTTCGGTCAGTGAGAGCGCCGGAGGCCCATCTCCTCTTCCCCCTCCCCCTTCCCCCACTCCCTCCTCCCCCAAACACAGGCTGGCAACGCACTTGCGACTCCCTTGGTGGTCACTTACCATCAGGCGAACCACCTGTTCGTTTGCCTCATATAATAAAATAAAGAGATACCTATGTTATGGCAACTACTTCTCATACTACTCATCAACGACTCTCTTTCGATGCCGCCTCTTGGCACACTCCATCATCATGTGATGCACATCCTCATTTTTTCTATATACATCGCAGTTAGGAGAATCCGCTTTCCTCATTAAGTATGCAAAACTTCTCGATGGATAGAACCCCGAACGGAGTTATAAAGCTACCTAACATATTGTCGGTTTAGGTTACATTCATTAATCCAAAATAGGAAATCTTATAAGGTCTATTGTTGAAACTAACTTTACCGTATACTATTCAGGAAAAACAACACTTGGGCATGTGTGTACGAAGAATTAATCATTCCAAATGATGGATTACGTATTTAATGTTATACTGTTTTTAGACTCATCATAATTACTTAATTGTTTTTCCCCTTTTTCATACCTTTTGTAGAATATATTCCCTTTCGTATATAAAAAAGTAATACGTTAACATACTATTAGTACATTATGCCACTAATAATGCTAATGACATGGACTCATTCTTATTTGTAAAACGTGTTACGGTCAACGAACCATAATTAAAGATAAGATATTAAATATTTCGTATCTGATTAACCTATAAGATCTCAAAGAAGCCCGCGGACGTCTTTTCTTTTAACGTTTCTTATGTTTTTGAAGACTTCCATGGTACCCCAAGGCTATTTATCCAAACCCTTACTGCATCAGACCGATAAATTATAATTAGGTGACAACTGTCAAGATGGAATATCAATCATTGTTCTCAATAATTTTATCATTTTAATGTCAAATGTTTTCTGTGAAATAAAGCTCTTGTTTGGTCAAAATGCCTTCTAAAGAGATTGCATCAATTCGAAAGGATAACGAACGCTGTATAAGACTATTTAAATTCTTCGAAATATCAATAGCGCTGACTAATCTAACCCTCACCCTTTTGTTCGGACAGTACCGACTTGCAAGAGAGAGTAAGAATACAAATTCCGCCGAGTACGCGTCACCGAATGACGCCTCAGCTCTTCATTATCAAGACATGCTCTTTGATGACGTAGTATCTTCCAGCATATAAAGCGCTGCGATGAGGTCTATAAATAAATGATGCTAATACATGTCTAGTTTACTTTATAAAAAAGATCGCTAGATTTGTAACTGTCATATTTGCGGATCGAAATCACTTTCGTCTATCTTAATTCAGCGTCGCGACGCAATGTAAGCGATTGAAGCGCTGTTAACGAGAATGATTAAAGAATGACAAATATTCATGTGAACAATGTGTTAGGCTGTTAGGCTGAACGCGATTTTTGCGGTCTGCGCTTGAGGTGAATCAGTATAGCGTTAGTCCATAAGAGAGTCGCTCGCGCGTTGTACGAATACAGAGATATATTTAAATTTAGAATCCCTTCCTCTGCCCTTGAGTTGCATCGCTTTTTATTTTATTTTTTATGGCACATCTCGCGAACTCTGAGCGACAAGTTTGTAGTGAACCACATACTGTGTGACTGTAGAAGTTGTTTTTAGTAGTAGATTTATTTTTTTAAAACATGTCGAATTATCATTACACTGTTAACGATGATGTTTATGGGAAAATTTTAAAACCACATACGAATTCATCGCCTGAAGTGGAATATGCAGAGGTTTTCGAAGCAGTCGAAGGATTGGGTATATTAATTTAATTTTTATCCTGTTTATAGTGTAATTTTATGTAAACTAGTGATGTATCTAGTAGTCTAAATTCGATCATAATTCATTCATTTTTAAGTATCAAATTAAAGACCGTAAACAAATGATTCTCAAAAAAAAAATTGTTGACATTAATGATCGTTAATATCTAGTAAAAAAATAAAATAAAAGGAAATTGGTCGAGAAACTGAGGAAGATGTACTTAACTGTTTCGTCTCTGCCTATTTATTTAAAGATAACACAGAAAACAAAAAAGTTGTTTATAATTTGCCTACAGATGAAGCCACTTATTATTATCACAAGTCGCTTATTAAAGTGATTCGTTGTGATAAGGAACATCAGATACACAAATTCGCTTATCAACAACGTTCAAACTCAGTATTGTATATGACCGATAAGGTATTATGGTACTTAATGGCTGAAGCATAAGGAGTAAATATGAAATTTAGTGCTTGTATAAATGAAGTTCACACCAGGGAGGCGTTGAACCCCACCGAAAAGCTAACTAGTACTTGCCAAACAAGTCGGACAGGGCGAAGGGACTGACCGGGAGATTCGCTCCAAAAATTATATTTGCATATACATGTTATAAAGCAATATAATAGTATTAAAGGAATAACGTTCGATTTTTCCTTGAATAATCGGTTTATTGACTATGAGAACAATAACTTGTTTATTTTGAAAATATAGTGTATAAATTTCTGAATTAATATTATTCGATATCATTACGAATAAAGTTATATACATACATACATTTGCAATTATACATATCTAAAGAGGTTAACTTTTAATAGAGGTTATTCTCTATATCATAATATCGGACGCGCATTTTTAAATTACAATGTTTAGTACTTCTTCCTAGAAATTGTCAAATTGACTTCTTCTCTCTAATTATTTTACATAAACTAAGTAACTAGTGTCAGGCTTAGAATGGTATATACAGATTATTCACCAACTAGGATATATATTAAAATTTTCACATAACGTATACACGGACAGTACTGTCGTTACGTTGCTAAAGTTGCCTTATGTTTGGTAGATAATCTGAGTCTAATCGTTAATTATGACCGTTGTATTAAGTAACCTCATTTTACTCTCATGGAGAAGTATGCGTTTAATCTTCGGTTAAATGCAAATAATCGAGCAATTTAAAACCATCATAAAACTCTTCAAGATCTTTACAAATGGTCTGTGATACATAGGATCAAAATCCGTGCTGAATAACGTGTTTCTGATGAGATATATCTTTCGATTGACTTTTAAAGAAACGTATAATTAATTTCTAAAAAAAAAGAAAGATTTAGTACTAGTGATTATAGTAAATTAGCTGTGCCCGCGGCTCTGCATGCTTTTTATTATTGTTTATTGTTATTCTACTATCCAAAGAGACAGGGTTGCATCTTTAGTTTTTGGCAACATCGAGTTTTATATATATTTGGAATCAGGAGAACAGATGCATCTAATCAAATATAAGCTTCTGCTCTCAAATTACACTTAATCAGAAAACGAGTTAGACGTACTTTGCTAAAAGAGACTACATACAGACTTTTCCATTTCTCTCCAATCTGCAGATCCCTTTTCGTTGCGGAGCGGTTGCAGAATTATTAATTAAAAACACACAACTGTGTTGGAATCTGTTATTCCAGATACATAAATATAATGAAAGTACGGTTCCTTTGAGGCTCAATCACATGAAAATGGTGGTAGAGCCACGCTGAAACTATTATTGGTTTCAGCATGAATGGGTCGGCTCGTCCGGGGTAGTACCACCCTCTCATAGAAAACTGACGTGAAGTAACAGTGCTTGCATTGTTGCGTTTCGTTCGGTCAGTGAGAGCGCCGGAGACCCACCTCATCTCCCCTCTCCTCTCTCCTCTCCCTTTCCCTCCCCTAACCCTTCCCTTCAAAAGATGGCAACGCACTTGCGACTCCTCTGGTGTTGTTAGTGTCCATGGACGGTGGTGATCACTTAACAGCAGGTGACCCACCTGTTCGTTTGCCACCTATGACATAAAAAAAAAAAATGAAAACTACTGAATGTATCGGTATAAAATTGTAATCATTCGGTGCGGAAGTTTTTGAGTTAGATTGGCATTATTTTAAACCCCTAATGATACGGGCGGGAATCGGATAAACTTCTCGCCAATCTATTGACCACTCTGAATATAGATGCGTAGAACATACATTTCGGTTTAAATACGTATAACATCGAGATTACTTAAGGATAAATAAATGCTAATATTAGTTTCGTATAACTAAATATTCCAACAAGTCAATGTAAAAGATAATGCGAGAAGTTAAAATACTCATCTTCCTTACCGGGTAAACTTTTCAAATAATTACATCGATTTTGGTTATTTCCGAGCAGGGAATAAAGAGCATTTCAGAGAAAATCACGGAACTACAATTATAGTTGTAGTTAAAAAAATAGATCTTTATCTAAGCCGACAGTGTGAATGCCGTTAAGAATTGCGTGGGTCACTTGTTCCCATATCGGGATACACGACTTGAATCGCGGATGTATTCGGAACAGCATCGTCCATAAATCTAGAGCGGTGTTTAGTAAGACCTTAAAATGAAATCACGGACCTTGTTTCTTGGTCGTAATTTATCGGTATGCGATCTCATTTGTTTCTCACCTCTCTTCATAACTAGACAGCATTGTCCATATACTACTTTGTATCGTTTCTTAGTAAATCTATTTATACATATAATAAAAATAACGTGTCTGTATGTAGTAACAAAATAACAACCCTTTACTGTTTGGATATGAGAGTATATACGCTACTGACAACAAAAATATTTTTTTTATATTTTTTGTCGGTCTGTCTGTTTGTTCCGGGTAATCTCCGAAACGGTTGGACCGATTTGGACGGGAATTTCACTAACAGATAGCTGAAATTATAGGACGTGACATAGACTTTTTATTTTAATTTAGAATAGCTGTTACCCGCGGCTTTGTCCGCAGTGATATCTCCAAAACGGTTGTACCGATTTTCACTGAGCTTTTATTGGCATATAGCTGACCTTACAAGAAATAACTTACTACATTTTATTTTAGACTATTTCATAGAGAATTTCTGTGATTCTACACCTTCTCACAATTTAACATTTCTTTCATACAATTTAAAAAAACGCGTGCGTAGCAGTTGGCACCAGCTAGGTCTAAATAAGATCATTGAAAAATCTTATAAGTATTAGTTACGAACTATTCATTGTCTCTACATTACATGTATAAGTTATACCGAGCACTTGTTAGACATGAATTTAAAAGGACTATTTATAGTATTGATGGTTGCTCTGACTCACATATGTACTCTAATGTGGTAAGTAAAGTCTATTTACAATGTTTAAAAGTGTTACAACAATTCATTTTAATACGCAAACTATTTATGACATTAAGAGCTTAGGATATTAAAATGACGTAGTTTGGCTATATATTTTCTTATTTTTTAACGTGGTAATTTTATCTTAGTTGTGTATTATTAAGTAATACTTTGTCCTGTGATTGTTTGGGTTTTGTTCATATGAATTAATTACTTCATATATTCCTGTAAATAATAATAATATACTGCCAATCAACATGAGTCTCTTTGCATTATTTTACTATGGACTATGCAATATTTTATTGACGTGCATATAAATTGCTAGCCAATTATCGCTCGCTAAACTAGGTTTTACAAAATCGTAAAGAGTCAGTCGAATCCATAAAATGAGTAGACTAGATGCATCTAAGATAACTTCCGCGTCGAATGATTATAGTTTATACCGTTACGTTTATTAATATTCACATGATTAACCCTGAAAGTAATTAAATTTTCACTATATTAATCCACTAGATGTGCCTGCGACTACGTTCGCGTGGAACCTTATTTAAAAAATTACAATTTTTAATAAAAGAAATCTGAATGTATTAAGTCCATTTATTTACCTACTTTTCTGTGGTACATAAGTCGCGTCGTCATTAAATTTACAATAACTTTTGATAAAGTGAACCGATTTGAATGAAAAAAGACTAAATGTTGCTCGAGGATATGCTTTATGATTGTCTTGCTGAGATTTTATAACGCAGTACTTTAGCAATGATGTGTGTTCATACAAACAGACAGACAGACATTTCTAAAAATGATTGAAATGTATTTTATTACTTATTCCAAGACACCTTCAACATTTTTTTTATAAATAAATTTTACATTCTAATTATATGTACAGAAAATGGTGTCGAAAACCATAGTGTTCAAAGTTCTTTATTGATAAAACTAACGCTCTCCAATAGCTAATAAAAAAAAGAGAATCCCTTGCCTAACAAATGAGAATATGATACAGAACTGTTTTGTATTCGTCTATATATATATATATCTTCTTATTACACTTTTCCCTTTTAATAATGTCGGCACAAGATGTTTTCCTTTTCTACTCTCGCCTATCAGATGTCATCTCAGTATTCACACCTTTTATACACATATCATTTTTCATACAATCCATCCATACCTTTTTTGGTCTCCCTTTATTCATATATCCGTCCGTCTTCACACTCAAACCTTTCCGGTATTATTACAAAAAAGTTAAATACGTATTGAACCCTGGCTTTAAAAAGGTCTCATATTAAATGCACCGCGGTCGCTGAATGTTCGCCATCTTGCTCTTTTGTCTCGCTTTGGTTACGTTAGGTTAGACTTGTAGAAAAGGATAACGCGAACTTGTCTCGGGCGAGCGCGGTGCATTTATTAAGAAACTTTTTTAAACCAAGTATTTAATACGTATTTAACTTTTTTGTAATAACACGGTTCTAGTTCTTCATCGTTCTCATAATATGTCTATTTGTTTGTATTCACCTATTTATATATCATACGTAAAACAAAGTTCTCCGCCGCGTCTGTCTGTCTATTCGCGATAAACTCAAAAACTAATGAAAGGGTTCATTAATAGATAGAGCCATTCACAGGGAAGCTTTAGGTATATAATTTGTCAAGATTTTTGGTAAATTCGATGCAATATAACGATAATTGTTGTAAGTGTCGGAAAGCCGCCTGATAGCTTTCGTCCAAAACGCTGCCTAATCCGTTTAAGATATAACAAAACAATGGAGATACTAAACGGACGTAGACGATGTCGCGGTTGTCATCTAGTAGATTTTTTTATATCATAGGAGGCGAACGAACAGGTGAGTCATGTGATGTTAAGTGATAACCACCGTCTATAGACATTTGCAACACCAAAAGTGTCGCAAGTGCGTTGCCACCCTGTATTTTGGGGAGGAGGAGTGGGGAAGGGGAGAGGGGAGGTAGGTTATCCGGCGCTCTCACTGACCGAACGAAACGCAAGCATACAAGGACTGTTACTTCACGTCGGTTTTCTGTGTGACGGGTGGTAGTACCCCGGGCGAGCCAGCCCATTCATGCTGAAACCAGTAATAGCTTCAGAGTGGCTCTAACACCTCTGTATTAAATAGATTTGTAGGATATTCGTTGTTCTAAAATTATTGGAATAACTTAAATGGAACGTATATGTATTGTAAAATATATGTTTTATGTAAGTATTAAATACCGCTACGCTATCACTATATATAGAGAGGTCCATCGTTGGTATTAATTCCGACCAATTGTAAGAACTTCAGCTCCGTTTGGAGCACATGATGTCACCGGATAAACTAGGAATTGTGTTTATTTAACTCAAATGATAATAATTTATTTATTGTTGTCATATATAGGTTTTATTTATATAAGTATGTCAAGTTGTATTGATAAACACACTTATTGGGTCGTGAGGAAAATCAATTGAATATAGGTTATTAATGTGAACATTTGAATAGTACTGTCGCAACAAAGGTCGCGAACTGTACTACGATACATAGAAATTCTGGCAGTCGCCCGTGACTTTGCCTGCGTTTGTATATTTATTAACGGTAAACAGCGTTTTTTTGCAGCGAACACTTAGATAACTGTCGGATGGCAGGTGTTTTTACTACTTACTTGGGACTTATCGTTAACTTTAGCCAACTAAAAAAAACGAGCGAGCCTTCCAATAGTTACGTTAGTTAGTTCCAATAGTTAACGCATATAAATATAACTTCAGATTTTATACACGACGACGCTGTATAACTGTAGATGAGTGAAATTTTACATATACGTTGTGAGGGTTACAGAAAAGGACACGTGGTGCCTTTTATTAATAAAAAATACTGTTTCCGAGATATTGGTCAAATCTACAAAAAAAAAGCGCGTGAAGTCGCGAGCAAACGCTGGAATTTTTATAAAATATACCGCATGTGTTACTGTAATATATAAGCTATATTATTGTCAATTTGCATCCAAATCTGTTCAGTAGTTTTTGCGTAAAACAATAACAAATATTCATCCATCCTCACAAACCATCTAATTTATAATATTGAAATTAGGAGTCAAATAATGATCTCCTAAATTACGTGTTTCGCAAGAGCAAAACGATAGCGAAGGTGGCTTAATGTCGATTCAAAAATGAGAAATTTAGATTATGTACCGGCAGTACATACATACCATAATCTTCCTATGAATGAGTCTAGAGTGAGCAGTATATATTTTAGTTTAAATAATTTTACTGGTACATATAAGAATTTTCTACTTTGAAGCTGACATTTACACATGTTTGCTATCGCTTTTCTATTACAAATTATGAGGCAAGGTTGTATACATGAAGAAATATATATTACGTAAAAGTAATATGGTTTAATAATATGGATATGTCGGTTTTTACTACAGAAAAATAATTCTTGAAAAATATATTGTTTGTTTAATATATGTGTAACAAATATACCTTTTGTCTTTTTATACGTTTCCAATAAAACATATTTTTAAGTTGATATTATATTTTTGGTATTTTATTCTGAATAATAAAGAGGAAAATGTTAGTCACACTAATAGTAACTAGGGAATACAATATTTGAATCGTTACATTTGAAAATCTAATTTTAGTCGTTCCTAATAAATATTTTACGTTATTTTTCAACATCTTCAAATTTTGTACGTGTAAAATAGGAAAATCATAAAAAATAATGCAAACCTTATAAACGGCACTTACGGTTATGAATGGCAAAATTTGAAATTAGTTTCGTTTTAAATAGAAAGCAAGGAGGAAATAAAATTTCTTTATTGTTGGAAAATATCACAAACAACAAGATAGATAAAGTTAATATATATATTGCTTAATAAAATCCAATAATGACACCCCCATTCAGCTACATGTTGCAGTACAACTGGATGGTACTGCAGCGCTGATTTTCAATGTTGGGTCAAGGTAATGTACGGACGTGTAGTCGGTGTTTTGACAAAACAAGAAATAAATTAAACATGTTATATATGAACGATTAAAATTGGAATTAGCTCATTTTCAAATGTGATGTAACTCATAATGTTTCCTAGTAAGATTGTAGCGACACAGTATAACGCATGTATGGTAATTTGTCTATGCAGACAAATTGCAAAGCACACGCATCACACTTACTGCATCCAATCACCTCCGAAAGATCGTAGGTCACGACCGTTTAGACATTTGTTATTATTTATACTAATTAATTAAGTAAAATAATAGACACTCAAGGAGATACGGTTTCTTTACTGACTCACCCCTCCTCGGTGATTAAATTGGTAAAAGATGTAACTAATTGGAATAATCTATTAAATTTCAGATGCTCTGTTAGCCGATCTACAGAACTCCATCAATCCTGGTGGGCGAGTTGGCAGTCCTGGTGGCAGGACGGCCTCTCCTGGTGGGCGGGCGACTTCCCCCCTCGGTAGGGGGGTGTCACCAGGACGGATCAGCTCACCCGGCGGTAGTCTCAGTTCTCCGACTTCGACAGGTTACGGTTCCATCAACGGATCCAGGAATATTTCTTCGGATTATGCCAAACCGGCTTCTGTAAGTATTTTATGCGTTCTTTATGTACGGTTACGTTCATGTTGCGCTACTTATTATGTGCGCATCAGCACAGTTCAATTAAAATTATATTGAATGAATAATTGAATTGTTAGTTGCGTTCAAGCACTCAGGTTGCAGAACAACATCATTGTAACAGATTAAATAAACTAATTGTGACCTAACAAGCACCTAAGAACAGATGTAAGGCAAGGATTTGCTCCTCATCCCTACACATTACATTACGCTTACTTAGGGGTCATTCAAGTATTACGTAGGCACTGATGAGGGTAGGGACCCCCTCGATTTGCTTCTTTTTGATGACATAGGGGTTGAGGGGTTTGGATGGTGATTACGTCAGCAATGTTTATTTACTGAATTAGAACAGTTTTGAATATACTTATATAAATGTTTACGTAATTATGGGAGGGAGGGTTAAGAACATTGCTTACTTTTGCTGACCAGGGGGAGGGGGCGGTCCGAAATCACAAAAAATCTGCTTTATGTAAGCTTACTTGAATGGCTCCTTAGGACGGTATCAATAAATTAATTGTCTTCCAAGATCGTTTGACCGACTACCGTGAATTTTGGTATAACTGATGGTTTTATTATCGAAAAGGAAAGAGTTACATTTTTTTCTATACTACTACTTACTATGAACTCTTACAATTTGCGATATATGGTTGTTTTTCAGAAGATGTACCTATCTATGCATATGTTTATGGCCAGTTTACCTAGAATATTATACCATTTTGGAATCGTAGTTAGTTGGGCCAATTTTTAAAAATATTTGGCATATTAGTGTCAAAATTATTTTTTCAGCACTGTGAGTGAAAATGAACTAAAAGTTAAAATCTTACATAATTAAAAAAAACACTTTTTTTTTATAGTAGCACGGCAAAATGACTGCACTGTGCCTGATGGTAAGCACAGTACAATCCAAAAACAATGGCGACCACCGAGTGACACAGTATCCATCGCCGGTCGCCACTGTCATGCCGGCCTGCGAAAAGCTGGATATGCACAGGCTGATCCCGAAACGCGACCCGCAGAAGCGAATCACTATGACGGGCTTTTTCGCCAAATACATGGTGGTTGCGACCCAGTCAGGCTGTAAAACCCTACCACCCCGCAAGGCAAAGGCATCATTTTGGTTAAATTCTGTATAAAAACTACAGGCATTATGGGATTTTTACTTGTTGTGATAGATAGTAGTCCTACTTAAGTTGTCAATACAAATAAGAATACATAATTATTAGTAAAATTGTAGCAATGATACTTAAAACTATAATAAGGGTGTCCATTTTTTAAGGATTTTGCTTTTTTTCGGAACAAAAGAAAAAAATCAAGATACATTTTTTTCTCGACTAGTTAAGTAGGTCGACCCGACCACCTTTTGGTACCCGCTTATCGTTGAATTTTGGGACACGTTGTTGTAGGTGAAGTCGAAATAGTTCAGTACCTGCATAGTAAATAGTGTATGTAAATGTAATGTACAATGTAAATATGTAATAATGTAAATAGTATACAGTCTGATAGATGAGAAAAACGACTCTCAAAAACAGATCTGTTAGTGAACGGATTGTCTTTTAACTTTCACATTTTCAATTATATATGCTAGGATTTCGATGTACGTTTGTTCGTAATCTTCTGTCCTAAACGGCTTGAACGATATTTGTAAAAAAAAAATCTAACTTATGGGGTCATTAGCATTGTACTTAGATATAATTACAACTCGTAAGTAGTGGTATAATCGACATCTAGATTTTTTTAAACACATTTCTATACTCTATATACTCGTATTTTCGATGGCTCGTGTAAAAATATATAATCGCAAATTTTCAGCCTCCCAGTACCTCACAATATTTTTAATTGGTCTTGTAATATTCAGAGCTTTTAAGATTTCTTGCAAAACAGCATCTGCCTACAGGTTCTGTTAGAAATATACATATAAATTGTAATTACATGTATTTCGATATTGCACAGTTTAATTATAAGTATGTATGTACGTACATTCATATTTTTTACGTTAATTATTCATTATATAATTGTCCGCTACCAAACTACTCGTTGGAGCAGATATCTGTTTGTTGCCTAAGAAATATCATTGTTTACTGATATTGCGAGATTTTCTTACTGATAACAGATACTGATAAACGTTATCATAATATCACAGTGTCAATATAGATAAAATTGATTTTATTATTACACTACTTACTTTACCTTCTATCGAGGGCTTTGGTCTGTATTTTTGGTTAGAAGTTATATTATTTTCCCATGAAATTAATGTACGATGAATTTTAATCACCTAATTGTTTTTTTTCTTAAACAATTATCTTTCTTCCATGGTAGTTACAGGAGTTATGACGTATGATTTCTATATACGATGGAAATAATAAACTTTTTAGTTGATTTTATCCTTGATAAGTGTCTATGACTAAATTTGTCGCGACCCCGCACGGGTTTTTGAAGTGAAACTTCTAATGCGACTACCAACAAGGTTGCGTAATAAGTTCATCGCTCATGGGGAGGGGGAATAGAAAGAGACAGAGGGAGAAAAATAATCAAACAATTCGTATCTTACTTTAGTTATCATAATCCTATTGTAAATGTTATAGATTTGGATGTTTTTCCACTCGAAAATGATAATTAAAAGATGCGATCAATTGTGAATTATAAGCAATGTTAATAAAGTTTGTCTTAAAGAAACAATATGATTTCACTAAAAAAATCAATGTCTACCCCTTCCTATTTTCATTTCCACATTAAGAAGTTTCACTTCTTCCGCGCGGAGGGACTCCACGCACTATTTTTTTTGCTATATTTTTTGTAATTACTATTTACTGTAAAAATTGTTGAGGTATAATTAAAAAAAATGTGTAATACGTAATATCTGTGTCCAAATTTCTATACAAACCAAATTTCATTGCAACCGATACAATACTATAGAATGTGCCGCAAGACTCCTTAATGGAAATTTGCAGTAACTGAATAGCAAAAGCCCTAGGCAGGCGTCTAAACTAAGAACTAAAGAAACAAATATAATTGTGTCTGTGGTTTTTGTAGTATAAATATAATTTTAATATTATTCTCCCATCTGTCATTTTTGTAGCTCAGCACTCAGCTCTATACAGCATGACTCTAATACTGGGCTACAACAGAGTCGGATGAGAGAAGAATATTAAAAATTCGGCTGAGTGCCTTAAGCGCTCACCTTAGTAGTCCGGTGAAGCTGTTACGACCTTGCTAGGTCAATAGCGTAGTAAGTTCGAGAAAAAAAATAAACAAATCACATGTGGCAGAGATGTGACTGCTTAAAATGGATGTATGGTGTAACTAGAATAGATAAGATTAAGAATGAGTGAGAGGAAGTAAGTAACAGTGAAGTTGAGAAGTAATAGGTTAGCACGGTATGGGCTTGTCATTAGGAGAGATGAAAACTATGTAATTAGAGAAGTTTTAAGTATGAAGGTGGACGGATATAGGAGTAGAAGAAGACCGAAAAAAGTAGGGATAAATTGTGTGAAAGATCAGAAGAAAAAATAAATCTGACAGAGCCTGGGAGAGAGAAGGAAATCTGAGAGTGGAAAATGTAAACATGTTGTGCTGGCCCTACTTAAGTGGGATAACGGTAAAAAGTTAAAGCTATATAATTTCAATATTTTAAAGTATGTATGTACACTTTGCAATATTTCAAGCATTTAAAAATAATATTTTTGTATGGGCATTAGTCACAGTTACACACTTTTGTCCATACTATTTTAATCAGTACACCGTGATGACGTCATAATGTTTATATAAAATTTTGAACCACATTTGTATTGTAATTACGATTTACGTAGTCGCTATAGGATTACTTCTAACCGTTTGCGTCAATCGTGGCGCCATCTAGTTGGGATGTTTATTACGTGTATTACGTCTTGTTGTTTTGACTATATTTGACATTCAGTTTCTTGTTTACTATTCGGTGGCTAAGGCTGAAACTACCGAGTAAGGTATTCTTTTTATAATAGTACCAGTAATCGTAATTATATTTATCTTATTAGTTCATATTTTTACGCTTAGTACAGCGCCATCTACTTTTGTTTGTAGTAGTAGTTTGGTCTTGTTGTAACGCGTTATATCTGGAAAACGTCCAAATTAATTTTCGTTTGAAGAGTGTAGATGGCATTCGATATAGATACAGGATTTTAAACACTGAAGATGCAAGAGGCAGTTCAAAAACTACGCGAGACATTTTCATTTGGACTCTCCTTTTTTTTCAGAATTTGGTAAGATGTCGTAGGACCCGCCTCTCTCCGTCACGTGATAGTTTTTTCAATGTATATTTATATATTTATCTAATATGTAATTACATTTCATATAATTTGCGCCATGTCACTAAATGCCTAAGCTGTAATATCTTAATGGGGAGTCTAGACCTTTTTTATTTTTTATAGAGATTTTCTTATTTCAGTACTATACATTACGTTTAGATTTCCAGGGTTCCTCATGGTATTTCGTGTATCAGAGACAATGATATCGTTTGTGCAATTTTTCACGAAATGAGCCGGGCATATATATATTGTCTTAAATTATCATTAAATATACACCCGCACTTGTTACTAACTACAACGATACATTATGGCATATTTAAACAGTTGGTAGTTTGTGTAATACGTTATGTTAGTATGTAATAATACGGTATATTTTGGTACAAGGTAATTCAATACGTAATTTAACAAAGCATATTACAGGCCACGATTAAATATACGGGTAATCTGAATCAATAAATCAGTAATAATTTTAAAGAAAATATGGTCTAGAATTACTTATTTTTCAAATTTGAAATTACAAAATATTCATCACGTTATGCACTTTTAGGGGTGAACGGAGGTGTATCTATAGACGATCATTTCTCAAATTATGGGTATATGTGAGAATGTAAATAAAATTAGATCCGAAAACAAAACATCTTTTCATTGAAGGAACTTTAACTTCATAATAAGAGTCAAAAAATTATTTATCATCAAATAATAATAAACTATATAAACAGCCAAAGCCAGATAATTAATTATTTTTTCACTATTCAAAAAATTATGTTATAACCCTGTAGAAGTTTGTGAACCATTAAAATACCAGGGTTCGAATAATTCAGATTTTTATAATAAATATCAAAAATCTGATTTTTTATATAAATCGGATATATATCCAGGCTAAGAAAAAGAAGCGTATTTCATTTTGTAACGGGATTAAACACTGAGAATGTTAATGGAATTTGTAAAATAATATAAGTGTCAAATTACTACATTTTTAATTATTTTTTTTAAGTACTCAAACTCTGAAAAAAAAAACACTTCCCAACGCACGATATTGAAAAAAGGATACATTGTCGCCGTATTTATTATAATACTTATCGAAACGACGAATTAAAATACACTAGTGAGTGTCTCACCACTATGTTTTACTTTAGTTTTTCGGTTAGGAATTGTAAGATGATGCTGCAGACTTTTGCATTTAGATAATGGTGCCAACTTATCACCATTTCTGGAAAAATTGTGACGATAACCTTTTTAATAGGGATTTTGATTCAGTATTTCACGCCCTTTTATACCTTAATTTCTCGCATTATATTGGCTGTATAGTACGTAACCAGTGAATATTAACGTATGTGACGAAATTAGGCTTATATATATTGCGCTCTGTTGAAACATGCCTACAAATACCCGTATATTTGGCTAGCTTCCTAGTGTCCCATATGAAGATATTCCCATTGTATACCTAAGTACACGGAAGTTATATTTTTGATAATGAAGAGTAAAGATAAGAAGTATCGACTATGTATTTTCGATAGAAATTCTGTTAAACGTAATAGGTACGTAAATAAGGGCTCAAAAATTTACCAGATTACCAAACGGTAGCAAAAGAATATAAAGGTTAACAGTGTATAACAATTAATGCAAGAGTAACGCCATCTGAGTTTATAGATATCCAATATAGGGAATCGTGACTGCTCAAGTGTTATTAAGTAATTCTATTCAATTACAGTTCTTGTCAAACTATATTTTACTTATTAGTTACATGAGTAAGTTCTTTCTAGACTTTGTACGGTAGAAAAAAAATCATAACTGTATTCTGAGAAACAAACGATTTACATCGGCGATGAGACAACTCGTAAGAAATTTACAGATTTTGGTATGTTAACGATAGCTTTAAAAATATTATAAAAGTTAGCGCTGTCTTATGTTCTTAAACGTATAATTTGCTACAATGTCTAAAGAGGTTTTATCTATACTAATATTATAAAGCTGGAGGATTTGTTTGTTTGCTTGATTGAATGCGCTAACCTCAGGAACTACGGGTCCAATTTGAAAATTTCTTTCAGTGTTAGATAGCTGATTTATCGAGCCAGACCTATGACCAATAGGAGCGGAGCACCAATGAAGAATGTTTCAAAATCGTTTTATTTTTCCTTTTGAGAGCTTCCGTTACGTGTTAGCATTAGACTAAAGTAACTATACCTCGCGGACGAAGTCGCGGGCAGACACTAGTATTAATATAAGTTATATAAACTATTAAAAAGAATTGTAATGGCATCTCGGTAGTGCAGGCGTATTGTCACATATCCACACAGAGGTTATTAAAATGATAATTATTAAATGAATCATTGTATAATATGTAAGACAATACTTTAAAATTGTCCTTGAACGTCTTGAGTTGGTGGACACGGTTTATTTTCATTTGATAAATAACTCTTCAATCGTGTCCTAGAAATCGACAGTTTAACGATGTTTTGACAGGTGCAATATGTTTTACAATTCGTCGACTATCAAACGCAGCTGTCACGAGCCGAAAGTGGCGTGTGTTGTTAATTTTTTATAAGGAATGTTTTTTTTTTATTATCACCGAGACACGTGTTATAGTAAATATCGTGGACATTGATATTATGAACCCATTTAAGTTATCATTTTTTGTATTGATGTGTTCACGTACCTTGCAGTGAAAGAAAAACCACACGGTGAATTCACGTGTGAATTGACATTTGTTTGTAGGGTTATCACCCATATTTCTATAATAATTACTGTATACTCGTATACTTTGGTGAATGTACTGTATACGCTATGAGAACAATAAAATTCAAGAAATTATTCTATTTTACACAGTTCATTTCATATGGATACCATTGAAAACCCCAAAAAAACTTAATCCTAATCTTTTGTGCAAGGTATTGACTTACTTAACATCTCAATAGAGTTTGCATTTCAAACCCGTAGGGTAGATTTAAAAATTTAGACAAAAATGTTGTATAAAAGGCGTATGACAAATAATAGGGCATTTTATAATAAAATTGAACATAGTTTTATTTTGATACACTGTATTCTTTTCTTTTCTTTTTATTACCCTTTTTTTGTTGATTTAAAATGTAGCAACCCTAGTTGTACAATTTTAGCTTTCTAAGGGTTATAATTTAAAATATCGACAGTGTATTATTGGATGTTGTACAAAATTAGGGTCTGTATTTCACTGTGTAAGGGTTCATTTCTTGTATTTTACATTTGTAATGAAGATGAATTACTTCTGTTTTTTATTTATTTATTAATGTAACAAACAGGCATACATAAACATGTTTGTGTTATAATATAAATAATCACTACATATAAAACATAGTCCTCTGTCACGTCTGTCTGTCTGTCTGTCTGTCTGTCTGTTCGCGGTAAACTCAAAAACTATTGAACGGATTTTCATGCGATTTTCACCAGTTGATAGAATGATTCATGAGGAAGATTTAGGTATATAATTTCTCAAGGTTTTTTTATTATCAGGGCGGAATGACCTCCGCCGGGCCCGCTAGTATAAACTAAAATGTATAAATTACCATTATTTCAAAGCATAACATTATTAACCTATTTTTATGAAATCGACTAAGCATCTTATTCTGTTTGTCTGCAGCCAACGTACCAGAACACGAGTTCTCTACATGAGAAGTCGTTCCCGTGTAAATACACGAGCACCACTCAGACGAGTTACACCAGCCACACTCCAGCATACGATGTAGGACAACATCCCACCACGTACAGCAGAGCCGGTCGGGGAAATCTAACTGAGCTGGATACACTGCTCGATGATTTGAGCAATGCTCGTTACGGCGACTACGGAGAGAAGTCTTCGACGATGTACAGCGAAAGAACTGGTATGTACTTTAAGAACTTTAACTAATCTTTGTAAATAATAGTATATCTAATATTTATATATAAATCTATATCTATACTAATATATAAAGTTGAAGAGTTTGTTTCTTTGTTCGTTTGTTTGTTTGGTTGAACGCGCTAATCTCAGGAATTGAAAAAATCTCAGGTTCGAATTGAAAAAATCTTTCGGTTTTAGATAGCTCAATGTTTTTGAAAAAGCATTTCTGTAATGTATACACCTGCTTACAATTTTACATTTCTTTAATACATTTTTAAAAAATGCGTGCGGAGCAGTATTATACTATATACTGCATACTATAGCTAGTATACGATAAAGGTCTGCAGTGTGTGTGCATCATGCAAAACCTACTGGAAGTATTTAATAATTTTTTTTGGTTCTACTTCTTTAGGTTCTACTTCCTTAGGTTCATGACCTATCACAAAAAAGTTAAATGCGCGTTGAACATTTGTTTAAATGAAGTTTGATCACAAAAGAGTGTTACACTTGTTTACACCGTTTAAATTTAACTATTGTCTAACGCTTGTCTACGTTGAAACTGCTTATTTATTGTTGTGATTTGTTGAAATTCTATTTGCCGACAAAAGAATGTCTGTGAAGTTGGCATACAAAGATATCGGAATCGTGAAACAAAAATGAGTTCTGATATTCAAATCAATAGTTCTGGAGTTCCTGAAAGTTAGGAAAATAGTTCTGCATATAAAGACCCTATAAGGGCATAAGACATATGGGGGTGCCAACTTCACGCAGCATACAAAGGTCGTGACAGAGGAGTTCTGAAGGGAGTTCTGGGCTTCTTTTCAATAGTTCTGGAGTTCTTTGCAGTATGAGCAATAGTTCTGCATAATTAAAGCCATGGCAGCCAATTGAAAATTACACCCTATAAGTATGAAAAAAATCAACTCTCGATTTTTGAATAGTTCTAAGGAGTTCTGGGCTCCTTTACAATAGTTCTGGAGTTCTTTGCAATATGAGCAATAGTTCTGTATAATTGAGGCCATGGCAGCCCATTGAAAATTACACCCTATAAGTATGAAAAAAATCAACTCTCGATTTTTGAATAGTTCTAAGGAGTTCTGGGCTCCTTTACAATAGTTCTGGAGTTCTTTGCAATATGAGCAATAGTTCTGTATAATTGAGGCCATGGCAGCCCATTGAAAATTACACCCTATAAGTATGAAAAAAATCAACTCTCGATTTTTGAATAGTTCTAAGGAGTTCTGGGCTCCTTTACAATAGTTCTGGAGTTCTTTGCAATATGAGCAATAGTTCTGTATAATTGAGGCCATGGCAGCCCATTGAAAATTACACCCTATAAGTATGAAAAAAATCAACTCTCGATTTTTGAATAGTTCTAAGGAGTTCTGGGCTCCTTTACAATAGTTCTGGAGTTCTTTGCAATATGAGCAATAGTTCTGTATAATTGAGGCCATGGCAGCCCATTGAAAATTACACCCTATAAGTATGAAAAAAATCAACTCTCGATTTTTGAATAGTTCTAAGGAGTTCTGGGCTCCTTTACAATAGTTCTGGAGTTCTTTGCAATATGAGCAATAGTTCTATATAATTGAGGCCATGGCAGCCAATTGAAAATCACTCCGTGTAAGTATGCAAAAAACCAACTCTCGACTTTTGAATAGTTTTAAGGAGTTCTGGGCTCCTTTACAATAGTTCTAGAGTTCTTTGCAATATGAGCAATAGTTCTGTATAATTCTCATATTGCAAAGAACTCCAGAACTATTGTAAAGGAGCCCAGAACTCCTTAGAACTATTCAAAAATCGAGAGTTGATTTTTTTCATACTTATAGGGTGTAATTTTCAATGGGCTGCCATGGCCTCAGTTATACAGAACTATTGCTCATATTGCAAAGAACTCCAGAACTATTGTAAAGGAGCCCAGAACTCCTTAGAACTATTCAAAAATCGAGAGTTGATTTTTTTCATAATTATAGCGTGTAATTTTCAATCGGCTGCCATGGCCTCAATTATACAGAACTATTGCTCATATTGCAAAGAACTCCAGAACTATTGTAAAGGAGCCCAGAACTCCTTAGAACTATTCAAAAATCGAGAGTTGATTTTTTTCATACTTATAGGGTGTAATTTTCAATGGGCTGCCATGGCCTCAATTATACAGAACTATTGCTCATATTGCAAAGAACTCCAGAACTATTGTAAAGGAGCCCAGAACTCCTTAGAACTATTCAAAAATCGAGAGTTGATTTTTTTCATACTTATAGGGTGTAATTTTCAATGGGCTGCCATGGCCTCAATTATACAGAACTATTGCTCATATTGCAAAGAACTCCAGAACTATTGTAAAGGAGCCCAGAACTCCTTAGAACTATTCAAAAATCGAGAGTTGATTTTTTTCATACTTATAGGGTGTAATTTTCAATGGGCTGCCATGGCCTCAATTATACAGAACTATTGCTCATATTGCAAAGAACTCCAGAACTATTGTAAAGGAGCCCAGAACTCCTTAGAACTATTCAAAAATCGAGAGTTGATTTTTTTCATACTTATAGGGTGTAATTTTCAATGGGCTGCCATGGCCTCAATTATACAGAACTATTGCTCATATTGCAAAGAACTCCAGAACTATTGTAAAGGAGCCCAGAACTCCTTAGAACTATTCAAAAATCGAGAGTTGATTTTTTTCATACTTATAGGGTGTAATTTTCAATGGGCTGCCATGGCCTCAATTATACAGAACTATTGCTCATATTGCAAAGAACTCCAGAACTATTGTAAAGGAGCCCAGAACTCCTTAGAACTATTCAAAAATCGAGAGTTGATTTTTTTCATACTTATAGGGTGTAATTTTCAATGGGCTGCCATGGCCTCAATTATACAGAACTATTGCTCATATTGCAAAGAACTCCAGGTGTATATAGCGCGCGCTTAGAACTCCTTACAACTATTCAAAAATCGAGAGTTGATTTTTTGCACAGTCATACGGTGTCATTTTCAGTGGGCTGTCATGGCCTCAATTATACAGAACTATTGCTCATATTGAAAAGAACTCCAAAACTATTGTAAAGGAGCCCAGAACTCCTTAGAACTATTGAAAAATCTTAAGTTGATTTTTTTGCATACTTATAAGTACGTGGTGTGATTTTTAATGGGCTGCCATGTCTTTAATTATGCAGAACTATGCTCATATTGCAAAGAACTCCAGAACTATTGTAAAGGAGCCTAGAACTCCTTAGAACTATTCAAAAATCGAGAGTTGATTTTTTGCATACTTATAGGGTGTAATTTTCAATGGGCTGCCATGGCCTCAATTATACAGAACTATTGCTCATATTGCAAAGAACTCCAGAACTATTGTAAAGGAGCCCAGAACTCCTTAGAACTATTCAAAAATCGAGAGTTGATTTTTTTCATACCTATAGGGTGTAATTTTCAATTGGCTGCCATGGCTTTAATTATGCAGAACTATTGCTAATACTGCAAAGAACTCCAGAACTATTGTAAAGGAGCCCAGAACTCCTTAGAACTATTCAAAAATCGAGAGTTGATTTTTTTCATAATAGTTCTGGAGTTCTTTGCAATATGAGCAATAGTTCTGTATAATTGAGGCCATGGCAGCCCATTGAAAATTACACCCTAAAAGTATGAAAAAAATCAACTCTCGATTTTTGAATAGTTCTAAGGAGTTCTGGGTTCCTTTACAATAGTTCTGGAGTTCTTTGCAATATGAGCAATAGTTCTGTATAATTGAGGCCATGGCAGCCCATTGAAAATTACACCCTATAAGTATGAAAAAAATCAACTCTCGATTTTTGAATAGTTCTAAGGAGTTCTGGGCTCCTTTACAATAGTTCTGGAGTTCTTTGCAATATGAGCAATAGTTCTGTATAACTGAGGCCATGGCAGCCCATTGAAAATCACACCACGTACTTGTAAGTATGCAAAAAATCAACTCTCGATTTTTGAATAGTTCTAAGGAGTTCTGGGCTCCTTTACAATAGTTCTGGAGTTCTTTGCAATATGAGCAATAGTTCTGTATAACTGAGGCCATGGCAGCCCATTGAAAATCACACCACGTACTTGTAAGTATGCAAAAAATCAACTCTCGATTTTTGAATAGTTCTAAGGAGTTCTGGGCTCCTTTACAATAGTTCTGGAGTTCTTTGCAATATGAGCAATAGTTCTGTATAACTGAGGCCATGGCAGCCCATTGAAAATCACACCACGTACTTGTAAGTATGCAAAAAAATCAACTTCAATGGGCTGCCATGGCCTCAGTTATACAGAACTATTGCTCATATTGCAAAGAACTCCAGAACTATTGTAAAGGAGCCCAGAACTCCTTAGAACTATTGAAAAATCTTAAGTTGATTTTTTTGCATACTTATAAGTACGTGGTGTGATTTTCAATGGGCTGCCATGGCCTCAATTATACAGAACTATTGCACATATTGCAAAGAACTCCAGAACTATTGTAAAGGAGCCCAGAACTCCTTAGAACTATTCAAAAATCGAGAGTTGATTTTTTTCATACTTATAGGGTGTAATTTTCAATGGGCTGCCATGGCCTCAATTATACAGATCTATTGCTCATATTGCAAAGAACTCCAGAACTATTGTAAAGGAGCCCAGAACTCCTTAGAACTATTCAAAAATCGAGAGTTGATTTTTTTCATACTTATAGGGTGTAATTTTCAATGGGCTGCCATGGCTTTAATTATGCAGAACTATTGCTAATACTGCAAAGAACTCCAGAACTATTGAAAAGAAGCCCAGAACTCCCTTCAGAACTCCTCTGTCACGACCTTTGTATGCTGCGTGAAGTTGGCACCCCCATATGTCTTATGCCCTTATGGGGTCTTTATATGCAGAACTATTTTCCTAAATTTCAGAAACTCCAGAACTATTGATTCGAATATCAGAACTCATTTTTGTTTCACGATTCCGATATCTTTGTATGCCAACTTCACAGACATGACAAAAGACGATTTAGTAGTTAGTGGATTTCGTGGGTATAATTAATGTGGAGTATGTATGTAGATGAATTAAACATATCTATAAATTCAAAAGTAAATCATAATTTTTACTATATGATATTTTACAATGTATTAAATCTATGATCATCATACTCGTTTTTTTTTTCTCGAACTGATTACGCTATTGACCTAGTAAGGTCTTAACAGCTTCACCGGACTACGATCTTGTTGTTTCATTTCACGTACTTTGACGTAATATGTTAAACTTATATATTACTTATTTTAAAAATCATCACTTCCATTTAACCAAACTGTCATAATAACAATAACCAGGTTCATTTAAAATAAATAAATTTTCGTTATGAAGATCTGAACAAAAATATTGTTCACAAATTCAGATTGCAAAATATCTGTTTGTAATGGAACGTTTTTAAATGATGAGCTTGTGCTATATTAATGTAATTCAGAATTGCTTGCATAAAAACTTGAAACATGTATTTAGCTAAAGAGACATGCTTTTGTAATAAAGTATTTTAAACATGTGTGCAACAACTTTTAGAATATTTTAATTTCGTAACTCGTGTCGAACGCATGTTCATTTTTGTTTTATGATCAGAATGATGCTTTACGTTTTTAGAAGAACGAAACTCATGATATTATTTACAAATTTTTTTTTTCTATCATTTTTTTTTACGTTTTTTCCTCTGTATATGAAACATATTGATAAGATAATAAATAACGCAGGCGAAACCACGACTATCAGCTAGTTATTCCTATATCCATCCTAATATTATAAAGAGGTAAAGTTTGTGAAGTTGTAGGGGGGTATTCTAAGGAACTACTGGTCCGATTTGAAAAATTCTTTCAATGTTATATCACTCATTTATCGAGGAAGCTTATAGGCTATATATATCATCGCGCTAAGACCAATAGGAGCGGAGCTCTAATGAAGAATGCTTCCAAATCGGGATTTTTTATTCTCTTGAGAGTTTCCGCTGCACGTTAGGGTTAGCCAAAGTAACTATTCCACACGGACAAAGTCGCGGGCAGAGGCTACTTTTAACATAAAACGTTGCAAACGCAAGTGCCTAAATAACTTATCTATTAGTACTATTTACATTACATCATATATATTCATAGAATAGTTATTCACTGTATGCAACCTTGTAATACAGTTTTCAATGTTTACTTTATTTGACATCCGACCTCAATATATCATGTAAGATTTAAGAATAGTTTCACAACGGTTCACTTCACGTCTTCAACAGTATCTTGATTTTAGATCAACTTCATAAAGGAAACGATTTCGTAAATTCGATTTTTATTCGAAACGGGATATTTTCAAGGTGGTTTCATTGTAATTTCACTATAAACAGTCAAAATAACAACATCGAAGGAACTACTGATATTTGTCGTAAAAATCGATAGTCGTAACAACCGGTGGTGTTTTCGAGATACGGCATTCAGCCGCGACCTTTGTTCAGGATCAATATGTGCGATATGTGTTTGGACACCGCGTCGATGGACGTAGGTTCGAATCCTAGCAGCTGGTTTGGAGCTTTCGGTGTAGGAAAACGTCGACCTTAGACCACATCGTCATTATAACATCAGATAAGATTGTGGATAAACACTAAAACCTATATATAATGTATTAAAAAAAACACCCGATTTGAAAAAAAAATTAGTGCGTGTAACCATCACACGCGATTGAAGTTAAAACTTGTTAAATTAAGTTTTGAATTATTCGATAGATGGCACTACAGATAATGAAGCTTTGATTTAATTTGTTACTTACATTGAAACCAGATGGCAGCACGGTCGCGCGCCCATATATATATACATAATTAATTCTATTGTATGATTTTTATTATTATTCATTTTAATATTTTCTAATTTGATTTGATTTTTAATTGATTTGTTTATAAACTATCTATTGACTAAATCTAAAATATTTAAAAACCTGATGAGTACAGAAAGGTGACGCCATATTGTCGTAACGGACCTCCGTTACATTGTCGTCGAGTTACCTCCTAGTTGCGCCTAAAGAAATTTTACTTCAAAAAATTACTCTAGAAAATGGATCAGAAAGTTCTTGACCATAGTCTTAGATTATCATAAACCTGCCTACCTATAATTCAATCACTATACATTTTCTATTACATTTTCAGTTCCCTGCTGTATCTTTAAAATCCAAGATACAATGCTAATCTTTATATTTCTTCTGTCCGTTTATATGTGACTGAACTGCTTCCAAAAGGCTGGACAGATGTTTAAAAAAAATATTGTGTGAAGGTAGCGCGGCGGTTGATTTTTTTTTTATTATCAAGGCAGGACAACATCCGTCGGACCCTCTAATAGTTCATTCAAACTTTATATATGTAACTTTATATAGAGTGAAGATAACGCCTAAACGTCGATAAACAATTATTTTTTTAGTTTTTATACAACGGTAGACGTCTACCATATTATGTATACAGATAGATTACAATTTATTATAAGGGATAAATGGTGTATAACTTTGTAAAATTTAATCAGACAAAGGTAAATAATAAATATTACGTCTATTTGCTACGACTAGCGAATATTATGATAGATAGATAGTTATTTGTTTACAGCGATGGATACTGATCTCCAAATTGTTAGTGTTGGCAAGGCTTCAGTTTTACTCCCGCCTATAACAGAAATAGACCAACGTCACCGTGCTCCATTTCGGCATGTTTATTTGCCTTACAATTGCTGTGTGATATTCATATTTTTTCTACTAGACCAGTGGAAAAAAAATCAGTTATAAATATTTAAATAATAACAGACAGTGTAGAATGATATCGTCGGTGAACATCTGCGATGCAAAGGTCTCGAATTATTAATTATATAAGTTGGGTCTCTATTATTTTTGTATTACGCTTTGTAGGATTTAGCGTATGAGCATAGTGACGCCTGATGTTAAATTACGATGTCGTTCAAAATGGGTAACATGCAAAACCTAGAGGTGGGAGCTGGCTCTCGAGTGCCGCTGCTGGAACATATCGACAGATTCTTGGCAATGGATTTTCAATTTGTGGATTGTAGCTAGAGCTTTTCGAAGGTGGTAGAGCCACGCTGTAGCTATTACTAGTTTCAGCATGAATGGGTCGGCTCGCCCGGGATAGTACCACCCGACCCACAGAACACCGACGTGAAGTAACAGTGCTTGCATTGTTGCGTATCGTTCGGTCAGTGAGAGCGCCGGAGGCCCACCTCCTTTCCCTCTTTCCCTTTCCCTACCCCTCCCCCATACACAGGCTGGCAAGGCACTTGCGACTCCCCTGGTGTTGCTAGTGTCTATGGACGGTGGTGGTCACTTAAAATCAAGTGACCCACCTGTTCGTTTGCCTCCAAAGCTACGTAAACATAGGAAAGTCCGATCACCACGTTATGGTTTTCCTACGGTATACGATGTTTTCCTTCACCGAAAGACCGGCTCATTCGCAAATATTTGAACCTAAGTGATTAACGCCTTAGCCCATCAAACTAACCCAGTGGTACTCAACCTTTTTTTTAAACGGGTCACAAACACGTTTCACTCATGGTGTTGCGCGCCGCAAACTATAAATATTTAGGTATTAAATAAAAAAAACGTAATTTCAAATTAACAACGTATTAATGTAGTGAAAAATGGTTGTCCAATAAAACAAGCTTGGTATAACCCTTATATCATAAGGATCTAAGAGTTATTTAAGGGTTATCTGGGATCTATTTAATTTACTCAGCGTCTTTATAGTTCTTCTGATGGGCGCGAAATTTAAAATAATCGAATAGTATCGAGTATGGTTGCTCTAACCACTGAGCAATTATCGCTTTAGTTATAAAGCGCTGTTATTGGAACGCGATTCATTAAAACGACGTTTGTTTCAGTATTACACAAAGTTAGCAAAATACATATATAGTTCTGATCACAATTTATCACAAATGATCACAGAACAAGATATTTCTCGTGTACAAAAAATATATTAATTGTGTTTAACTTTACTGTGGATTCCTTAATAACGGCAGTGTATGTGTAATAAATACCCAATATATATTACAAACAAATGAAAATTAATAATATTGATAAAGATTATATCCTGAGTGTCCTTATATGTAACTAGCGGGCCAGGCGGACGTTGCCCCGCTCTGATAATATAAAAACGTAGACAAATTATATACTAAAATCTTCCTCGTGAATCACTCTATCTACAGGTGAAAACCGCATGAAAATCCGTTCAGTCGTTTTTGAGTTTATCGCGAACACACAGACAGACAGATGCTGTAGGGGACTTTGTTTTATACTATGTAATGATAATGATAATCGAATCTAATAAAACACCTCTATTAATGAATACGTATTAATGATTTATAAAAATTGTATAAATACAAAATCGGACAACATGCACAAATAACCCTTACTGGGTAACTTTTCCTTTAGTTGAAACTTGCTAATATAAAATTGAAATAAAATATAATATAAAATTAATAACCTTGACCGTATTGGACATCTACAATTCAAAATTGTATATCTTCTGTAAGTGTTTTTGGCCATCGCCTAAGAAATTACTTGAGTGTGACAAAAGCCACTAACTGAAAACCAAGTATTATTTCAAGTCAGTATAATATATAGTGGAAATTTAAATATAAAACACTACCTTCTGCCCGCGACTTCGTTCACGTGGAATAGTTATTTTGGGCTAACGTTAACACGCGGCGGAAGCTCTCAAAAGAAAAAAAAACCATTTTGAAACATTCTTCATTGGTTCTTCTTTGTTACTGGTCTTAGCGTGATGATATATAGCCTTCATCGATAAATTAGTTATCTAAAACACTGAAAGATTTTTCCAAATCGGACCAGTAGTTCCCGAGATTAGGGCGTTAAAGCAAACAAACTCTTCAGCTTTATAATATTAAATATAGATGAATAAATAATGTACCGACTTGTATATATCCATTTTTTCAGTTTCATTCCATCCGCCATCCAAAGCCAAACAAAGGACTTTAGATTCTTCGGGCTAGAACCCGTGAATTATTACTTAGATAGATAGGATTACATTTAATTGTCTTAATTCTCCAGTTACGTTATCAAACCAAAGTCAAAATCACTTTATTCAATTTAGGCCCTAAGAAGGCACTCATGAACGTCAAAACTACCACCGCGCCGGTTCGGAAAACAACCCAGTCATCGAGAAGAACTGGCAAGAAACTCGATCTGGTTTATCTTTTTAACAAATATATATAATATTTACAATAATAATATTTTATATATAATAGTAAATTTTACAAACGTTTTTAATGGATGCACAGAGATGAGTCAATTCCAGACATCACCATCGTTTACATATTGATTCACTCTATAATAGCCTTTTGAAACGTTAATAGAAAAGACTATTATTTCACTACTAATATAACTAAAAAAACCGTGTAGTGGCTACTTAAAATTGTAAAGGTTAATTTATAGATTCCATGACAGCTCTTGGCATTGCGTCGACACATTTATTTAAACATTTGACATTGAATAGCGTATCAGTTCTCGGACGTATTTTATGGGAATTAGTGCCACATCTTCATGAATTATCTTTATTTTATGTATGTAATATCCTGAATAAGATATTTTAAATCTAAAACTGCTAACTTCTACGAATCTTTTGTGCGATGAAAAAGACGATTCGGATGAAACAGATTGAAACGTAATAAAGATAATTTTCGAAGTACCAAAAACGTAAATTGTTGTGTCTGAACTATTTTATATTAAAATACTAGTAAATAAATACTCTTTATTATTAAATCTTAACATGAACATCTGCATAACTCAGCTATTATTCTGGTCTTTCAATTAACCACATACCTTTTGTAGATTTTACTTTTTACTATCCACGAAATTCAATTAATAAGGTGTTGTTATTGTTTCAACGCTAACGAATAAGAAAATGAAAACAAAGGCATTACTAAAAACTTTGTGTTATTTGATTTTATTTCGATGAAATTTCGACGGATCTTAACACGATTCTACAGTCTATTATTAAATGGACTTGACTTTGATCTTTAAAACGCGTCCGTTGATGAAACTCATTTGTATGTCATCGCGTTTTTTTTTTTCATATGGCATAGTAAAGCTGACACTTTCAATATTGTCATCGTCATTTGGAGCTTGAATGTCGAGTTGCGAATTTGCCCGAATATTTTTAAATCTTATTATGTGGTGAAGTCTGCACACTGTTTGAATACAGAAACACTAGAGTCAGGGTTTATTTGCTTCAAAGCAGTAGTACTATGATTGGCTACACACACCATCTTAACTCTTAGAAATAGTAATCTATCTATAATTCGCTTCTTACAGAATTGCTTTCTTGTTCAAGATTAGTTGTAATCGCCACTTGTGTTCAGTTGATTTAGTGATCACCTGGAGTGAGTTGGATTAAAATTTGTTTTAGTAATTTATAATAATAATAATAACATACGCGATGATGGCTTCCTGGTAGCGTGTTTCGACATCGTGTCTATCGAAGTAGGTCTAATGCCTGCAATGAGCTGTAGGGTTTTGGCGAAGGAAAACATATGATACAACCATAGCACGGTGGTAGTCAAGCAAGCAAGTCCTTCTTTAGGTTTAGCGTGTTTACTATCTTATCTTAGATCAAATCGCCATTTGTGGTTGTGATTAAACGCTATAATATATATTGTTAAAAACAATAACAGAATGTCAAGTATAATTGATTACTTAAAACATAATTTTCAGTGTACGTATATTATTACTTAGTCGATTTGCACGTCAATCCTACCTCGTCTTGGCAGTGAAACGAATATGACATCGCGACCGAATAACTTATTCCAGTTACAATGTTTAATATAACAGTTCATTTGTTTTTGGCCGTATCCCTAATTGATAATTATCACACAGTTTTATTTAATTATGTCTTGTCATGTAAGGTGACATTGCTTCGTATAATATTTGCGTTAATTATATGTTTATTTCAGCCTGAGCTACGACTCTAAATTATGAACTAAGCTCAAATTGTCCAACTCAAGAGACTATTATAATATTAACGACTTCTAAAGAATGTATAGGAAAATCATCTAAAAAAGGTATTGTTTAACGAATTTTGTAAAAAAAAAACACTCGTTAAATTAATAGCAATTGCAAAGAACGCAACGAAGTGAGGCTTGTATATTAAAATGTTCTGAAAACTAGCTAAGGCTAATGCTTAATGCCAAGTATGATTGCGTTCGAGCTTGATGCAAATATTATCTTTACATAGTATAAAATGTTGTCGTTCCGCGGTCTAATCTCTTAAAGTATTCAACGGGTTTTAATACAGTTTTCAGCAATAGATAGAGTGATTCGAGAGGAAGGTTTATATGTATAATGGATACATATTATAGTACAGAAAGGCCGAAAAATTATAAGATTTATAATGTGATATCGTAAAAGACATATTTATGTGCGCTTCAAACGAAAACGCTAGCTAAACATTACGAGATGGATCAATTAATATATACCGGAATTGTATGTCTTGAAAAGATCGATAAAAATGTCGACGATGGTACATATTTATCTCTAAAGGATAACCCACAGTAACCACTTTTATCTTTTTATAAAAATAATTATGTGTTCTTTACCAAGCTATTTTATACAATACAATATTATTCCTTATTCAATTAAATACATGACATACGTTGTACATGTTATGTAGATCAAAACTGCTATTAACAGTATTTAATTAAAATGGCTATCTAAATTACACTCGTGCGAAGCGTCGCTAGTTATAAGTCAGAAAAATGCTTAAAAGTATAATACAAATATAATATAATATTCATATAATTAATATAGATATATTTGACATCTCCGAAACTAACTTCACTTTTCTCATTTCTCTTTATACTCACTTACGTATAATCTTTGTATAATGTAAAATCCACACGAATCACGCAACCCTAGTTTATGTGTAAGATCTTTGTCATTGTAGAAATTCGTGAAAAATACAAGAATACTACAGTTGAACATTAAGTTTTATTATGGTGTAGCTACTTGTAATACCTGATTTGTAATATAAATCGTTTTATGACAGTATCAGATGGGTACGCGCGGTCGAACGGTGCCGCGAGTCCTGCTACAGCGAGGCCCTCCGTTGACTCCCTACTCGATCAACTCAGCACCGACATTCCTAATGGGTGAGTATCTTATACATTTCTAATGTGACTACATTATTAATATTTATTCGTCTCCTTTTGTAACCCCGACGTTACTTGTCGCCGCGAATGGATTGCCCTGAAAAAAATTAATTAAGTGGTACTTTAAATTACCATTACTAGCAGGCACGGCAAACGTTATCCCGCTCTGATAATGAAAAAAAAATTGACTAATTATAAACGTAAACCATCCTCATATATTTTTATGGAGGTAGAGCCACGATGAAACTACTACTGGTTTCAGCTTGAATGGGTCGGCTCGTCCGGGGTAGTACCACCCTCTCATAGAAAACCGACGTGAAGTAACAGTGCTTGCATTGTTGCGTTTCGTTCGGTCAGTAAGAGCGCTGAAGGCCCACCTCCCCTCCCCTCTCCTCTCTCCTCTTCCTCTCCCTCCCCTAAACCTTCCCTCCAAAGGCCAACGCACTTGCGACTCCTCTGGTGTTGTTAGCGTCCATGGACGGTGGTGATCACACACACAATCACACATTATGATGACATAAAAAAAAGAATCACTTTATCTCCTGTTAAAAACTGTATGAAAACCCGTTCAGTAGTTTTTGAGTTAGTCCGGTGAAGCTGTAAAGACCTTGCCAGGTCAATAGCATAGTCAGTTCGAGAAAAAAAAAAAAAAAAGTTTTTGAGTATATCGCGAACAGACAGACACGTGTGGCAGAGCACTTTGTTTTATAATATGTAATGATTGATCGCGTAAGAATAATCTTTTAGAAATAAAGCGCGGAAAACTGTGCTTCAAGTGTTATCGTATTTTTCCATCTATCCAACGTTTATAACGCTGCAGTAAAATAAATGTTTTATTGTTATATTATAAAACACGTTTAATAAAATATTCAATTTATTACATTTTAAGAAATAAATAAATCTTCGAAAACCTGCTATATGTATGTATGGACGTCAAATTTTATACGTTTTCATTTGAGAGTGCGATGACGTAAAAACAAGATGATAGAAATATGAAATAGCGCGTTTTATGCACACACATATCATAATTTTTTTAAAGTTGTTTTTAGGTTTTTCACCGAATGTGGTAAATAAAACCAGTAAAACTTAAACGAAACAAGAAAACATTAGCGCTGCCAAAAATGAAGATTACGATGTCAAATTAGTTTCACTTCGATACAATCTATTTAAATTGTGATTGTTTTGTGATGATCTATTACGAGATCACTCCTGTTTCTGTAACTGTAAAAATTAAACAATTCTGTTAATCTAAAATAACAGTGTTATGTAACAAAGTAACTGCATTAATTCAATTATTCATTATTTTTTCAAAACGTACATCTTATATGAGCGACCAATTTTAATTGTTTTGTTGTAAACAACGTCCAACAAGCTACACATAGAAATAAATGTTATGTAGCTCTAAAACGGGTTATTTTAAAGGTGTAACCGAGTATTAGTGGTTAAACTATGGAATTACCGTTTCGTATTGTAAAAATATTATTGATTTTGTTTTGTTTTGTAGTATACAATGTATTTACTATTTACTTTAATTGTCTATACATTTGCATACTTTGCGATAGAACTCTGGTAACAGTGGTAACCCCGACTCTATAAACTGTCTAAAGGCATTTTGTACTAAGTCTAAAGGCCTCACCGCGATTTTAAATATAACTAAGCAAGAGTTCAGAAAACTTTGAACGTGCGTTTGACACCTCTTACATATTTTTCTATACCCTCCTTTCGCGTATTTTTTATCTAGTCTGGAAGTGAATAGAATGCACCTAATATTCCGCAATTTACAAAGAATTTGCAGTTTCTTTACATAGTTTAAACAATTTAAACAATAGTATAAAGTACAGGAAGACTCATAATATCAGAACCGTTTTATAATATACTAGCCGACCCGTGCCCACTTCGTTGGGCGGTTATACGTAAGCGTGGAATGGTTATTTTGCGCTAAAACGCAGCGGAAGCTCTGAAAAGGAAAAAAATACCTCGATTTTGCAACATTATTCATTGCTGCTCCGCTCCTATGGGTCTTAGCGTGATGATATATTGCCTATAACCTTCCCTGATAAATGAGCTATATAACACTGAAAGAATTTTCCAAATCGGACCAGTAGTTCCTGAGATTACCCCTTACAACGTCACAAACTCACAAACTCTACCTCTTTATAATATTAGTATAGAGTATAGATTGTTAATAAAGCATATAAGAAAATTAGTATTGTACCTATTCACTCCATTTTAGGCTAACAAATACACGGAGAATCGCATAATCAACTAGCCACATGTAAAAAGCGTACAAAAATCGAAGGTTTACAGTTTAAATCTTGTCTGTTGACGATCGTGGTCAGATTTGGAGCTGTCATATACATTAATTATGTTCAATAATATCCATATTAAATGCTCTTGTGCTACTACTATACTTGTGATAATTATCACCAATTATATAAAGTTCTATATACTATATATTTGGCACATCAACGATAACAAATTTGTTGGCAAATTGACAAATTAACAAGAATAATATCCGCGAGACAACTATACACGACGACGGCGCGGCATGTCGATCTTTCAACAAGGCTCTGACATTATAGTGATGTCAACACAATATAACAAGGCTGTATATTGTATACCGACTTCCAGTACATCTCTAGGAAGCACACATATTCATATGTTTTATTTAATTTGGTTAATTTGATAAACTATTTATTTTCCGCTTTTTAGTGCCTTATGGGTTTTTGATTGATATTGAAGTCGGTTAATACTTTTTTTTCAAAATTTACTTTATTAAACATTTGGTTTCTTACAAACCTAGTCTTGACAATTATAAACGCAACAAAAAAAAGAATTAACCAAATAGGTGCTACCATTCTCAAACGACACGCCTCTATACATCCGGCAATTGATTTTTATTTATATAGAAGAAAGAAAATACATTACCACGGTATTCGTGTAATAAAGTATCATTAGTTTATTAAGCACATCGTATTTTATGAATGTTTAAATTGACTTATTTTTCAATAAATTCTTTCAACAGTAAAGCGATGCGGTTCTGAAATATATACTCCAATAAAACTGTAAAAACACAGATCTATTTCAACGTCCGGTAGCGTCGTACACCGTTTTTATGTTTCCTGCATCGGTTCCGATGTTAGTATATTATGTTCTAATTTTCAACCGGCTGGATTTTATTATTCTGAATGAAACTTTTTAAATTTGTACACTTTCTTTTTTAACTTTATTTTTGGCAACCAATCTTTTAGATTATTACTGCCATTGTCGAGTACTTAATAGTATTACAAGTTCTTCTTCCATTCCATTTTTGGCAACCAGTCTTCTAGTAGACTATTACTGCCATTGTCAAGCGAGTATCGATATTACAAGTTTCTTGGTAAAATTTTAATGAACTAACGTGATGGCCATCTTGTTAGAACTTTCCGTGGAGTTTTTGTGGCATCTCAGAATTCATGATCCGTGGTATTATTTTCCATTCATTTCACTTATGCACAATAAACAAACTATATTACATAAAACACCACCAATTTTACACAATAAGGAGTCAAGTAACACAAGATAATGAATAAAAAATAAAATCCACTACATGACAGACCAAGATCCCGCCAAAAACTCCTCATTTGTACACTTATAAAAATACTATTCCTTTTTTTTTTAATTATTAAGATCACTGGATAAACATCCTTTAAGCCTAATTTCGTACTATTTTCTAATCTTCAATTTTCTATCAAAATGGTGATTCTTTACTAGAAATTTCCTGAAACTTTTTGTTGTATTACTTAGTATTTGTGTTTCACGTCTTTATTTCGGTATTCATCGGAGTTACCGACCCTTCAATAGCCTATTTACTTTCCCCTTGAAAAAATTCATACTGTAGTCCCTAGGAAAATCCTCAGCAAAAAGCAGGAAGCTCATTCCACGATCTTCACTTATGCGTAATTATCAAAGTATATTACACAAAATTCCGCTATTATTACATAGTACAGAGACAAATAACTCATGTCTGTGAATTAAAAAAAAAAAACAAAGATTCCTTTAAATACTCCTGACATCCGTTTAGTCTGTAATGCGTCGTGCCACAGATAAAATAGAAACAAAAACTATATGTACCTTGTTATTGCTCAATGTGACTTGTGATAAATGACTTTCTTTGCTTGTTTTACCTCCCACGCTATGGTCAGATTTAGAAAAGCGTGTCTGGTAACAAACTTGTGACATTTGATTACACCCTTCCTTTCAGTTAAAAAATATGTTAGATATTCCGCTATTTTTTTTTCGAACTGACTATACTATTGACCTTTCAAGGTCTTAATAGCTTTACCGGACTACCGCTGCGAAATTCCGCTAAATTAATACAAGTTTCAGTCTAATTTCCACAATATTTAGCACTCGTTTTCATTGATAAACTGTAATTTTTAAACTGAAAGTGCCATAGCTGTCTTTAATTATATTACTTATTGCTTGATATATTTAAACCTCCAAATAAGATTGCTTATTTGCGTTAAGAAATAGGTATTTATTTTATTTTTTTATTTGTATTTAAACTTACAAGTATTTAAATAATAATAAAAGTAATAGCAGAAGAAGGTTAAATTACAAGATTTCACACATAGAACATTAACAAAAAGAAAATAATCATAAATAGTTTTTTTTAAAGTGGGTTGTTTGTAAAATCGGTTTACGGGCAATAATTTTACGTGATAACAACGCATCGGCGGATGCAGTGGAAGAGAGATAGATGCAACCCAAGCCGAACGCTTAAGCCGATCGCGCCTCTCTATCGCTTGTTCAAATCAAATCAAAAATACTTTATTCAGTTTAGGCCCTAATAAGGCACTTATGAACGTCAAAGACTACTACCGGTTAGGAAAACAACCCAGTCTTCGAGAAGAACCGGCAAGAAACTCGATCGGGTACATTTTTTAAACATATATTTCCAATACATTATACAATGCTTTTAGTGGATGCACAGAGAGCGGTCAATTCCAGACATCACTATCATTCACATACTGATCCACTCTATAATATCCTTTTGAAACTAAAACCCGTTTGACGTGGCGCTTAAATTTACAGTCCGGCAAATCGGTAACATGCTTTGGGACTTTATTGTAGAACCTAACACTATTACCTAAAAGACTATTACTGGTTTTGCTAAGTGTGAAACATGGGAGAACCAGTTTATTACAGTTTCTAGTATTTAGATTATGCCGGTCTTTTACTAAATTCAGTTTTTAAAGTTTTTCCGGGCATACATTAAATTATCAAGAATGTATTGGGAGGGCAGAGTTAAGATACCGAATTCCTGGAATTTCGTTTTTAATGATTCGCGAGGTCCCATATTATATATTGCCCGAACTGCCCGTTTTTGTAATAAAAATACCGTGTCTACCTCAGCAGCCGTACCCCATAGCAGAATGCCATAAGACATTACGCTATGGAAGTAAGCGAAGTAAACTAACCTAGCAGTGGCAATATCTGTAAGCTGGCGAATCTTACGTATTGCGAATGCAGCGGAACTTAATCTGCTCGCCAGTTTTTTAATGTGAGGGCCCCATTGTAATTTAGAATCTAGTGTAATTCCCAAGAATACAGTATTGTATTGTTCCGTACTCTCGCTTGCACGCTCGGCTCAGGTGGAACGTGACGATGTGTCATGCTTTTTCGTGCGTGCTGCCGGCGATCATCGATTTATAAGAAGACGTTATCACGTCATAAAATACAATGACAAACTTGAACTGTATTGAAACAACACATATATATTTATTATATGTTAGTATGGTTATTGTATAGAGTACAATCTATGAGTAGATTAGTGTCGTATATTATATACTTGTATTTTAGTTTATAAACTTCACTGATTATAAAAATGAGCTTCATTTTTATATTTATTATGATAATTGTTATTTTTCTTTTTTTATTTGCACCTACAATAAATTTCATTTTATCCAAAATAGATATTTAGATTGTAGATATTTTTTAGCTAAAAAGTGCTGTAAAATTTTAATTAAAGAAGTTTGCATAAATGTCTTGTAAGAGAAAGATACACTAGTGTAAAATAAGTCTGCATTATTGCCTAGACATTTATTCACATACACGCCCATATCATTTTTATATATGATTGATAAACTCTGTCTATATGCTGTCCTAACAAGTAGTACATATTAAAGTTAGAAGACATAATGGGTGCCGTTTTGTGCGACCGTGCCAAGTACGTGAGGTCCAGCGCTGCACACGGTCGCGTGAACTATGAAAACCGCGGAGTATTTTTGTGGCGCGCTCGCTAATAAATTTTCCCGTGACGTCACCGAGTCTGTTTTGTTTTTGTAAATTGTAACCACCGCAACGTGATAGGTTAGCCCCACAATTTCATACTTTGTGAATAGATTCTTTTACAGCACATATTTAGTCAGTCAGAACTTTTTCTTTAACATCAATAATATAATAGTGTATTTCTGATAGAATATTTCTCGTATCAATTTTCTATTTAAGATTTTTTTAATTGTTTAATAGTTAATTTTGAAAGTGGAATAACTCCAAAAACCTGTATTATGTCTGCCCATTATTTCAAATCCATTTAAGATAATATTAAATTAATTTTAATTCATTTTTGTTTGTATGTATTTTTTAAATGTTTTTGTAAATGAAGAGAAAATGCTTTTAATACTTATAAATGACTTACTGAACTTATTTAATACTTCGGTGATTGATGATCCCAAAAATTTGGGTTACTTTATATTTTATATCGTTGCATACATCTTACGTGATATTGTATGTCGGTAAGTATGAATAATAGGAAAAAATAGTTTGAATTGTCTCAAAGTATCCGTAGAAAGTAATAGATAAACCATCGTTTGTTCTGGTAGAATTATATGTCTTACATATTAGATTTTAGACAATGAAGATACCGATATCGTATTGAATATGCCACGGAAATAATACAATGATACCTGCAGCCGCTTACGTGACGTCGATTGAACAAAAAAAAACTATCAAACATACACTACATACTAGTTATCTGTTATGATAAATTACTGCTTGATTTATCCCGTAATTCTAGACGTTGCTAACGGCACTCAGGATATATTTGCTTCTATTAATAACACAGTGGGCAATAAATGTTTAAAAAACAAGATTAAAATTAGACGTTGTTATAGAGAAAAATAACTTTACTACCGACAGTACTGACTCCAATATGTTTGAGCTGAAAGTATGCCGTATGCATTTCCGATTTAAATTCGTTCATTTTATGCGTTCCTGGTATCGACGGAACGGTTTTGTTTATTGTTATTACTTTTTAACCGGCTTCAGAAAATAAAGAGGTTCTATGTTTATGTATGTATGTTACTCAGTTGTATGTTTTTTATGTATGTTAACTGATATCGTCAACAATTATGTACCAATTTTAATGAATCTTTTTGAAGCTATACTTTTGGCGCGTTAGGGAAAAATGATGAGAGTAAATTTTTAAGATGCGCGCGCGCACCGTCATGAAAAACCGACACCCTGAAGTTAGCTATAGTCAACATTTTGTATCTTTGTATTTGTTGTTTCTATTATTAAAACTTTTAATGTATTAAATACCTTTTTTCTATTGTTAGTGTCGTTTTTTCTACAAACGTAGAATAAGGCGAAAGATAAAATTTTTGAAAAGATTTTTATCTTGTTACCCTAAATAAGTATAACTTCTAACGCGTGTACATAAGTACACACACACTTTTTTTTAATTTAAATTGGTTATTTTTTTGTACTCTTTAGGTTTTAGTGTTTGACCACAATTTTATCTGTTGTTAAATGACGATGTGGTTTAATATGGTAAATCCCCTTAACCTAGAAGAAGCTTTCAAGTGTAGCTGCCAGAACAGATCTATAGATGCTTGGCGACAAATTTTCTAGTTGACGGTGGTAGCTAAGCTAGGCGGTATTACAGAAAGCCGTACCACCATGTAGCCCGGTGAAGCTGTAAAGATCTTGTCAAGTCCACAGCGTAGTCAGTTCGAGAAAAAAAAACCGTACCACGATGTTTTCCTTCACCGAGAGGCCAACTCGGTTGCTAGAATACGAACCTACGTCCATCGGCGCGGTGAATACTCTAACCTACTACCTTGCCTAACCCTGAAGCTGGACACGCAAAGACGATCCTTATTCAACATGTATATTTCTAGATACGATACTTCCGTAATATGTCATAGGCTCTGGTATTTAGGGACATGAAGGGAATACCAAAAATAAATCTTAATCTAACACATAAAAGAGCAGGTTATAAAAAAATAATTAACTTCATTGTTCTAAAAATGTTGTTGTGTTGTTTTTAGTAGCGAACAGTGTAAAGCCGTTATTTACCTTGACAATATAGCAGCGTTTGTTTGAGGTTCGGGAAAAAGACTTTCTATCAGTGAGAGTATTTTCGTAATCGGATCAGTACTTCCGTAAATTACCTTCTATTTTACCTCTGTATAATATCCTAACTAGTCCTACCTTAACTAAATTATATAAGTACCAATTAATGTGTATTTGTTTGTTACATTTCAAGCCGTATCAAGCCTTCACTAATCCACCTAACAATATGAAATTTTGCACACACGTTGTTAAAGGTACCGGAATGGGTAGGGTAACCTGAAGGTAACACGAGCGAAGCCGTGAGCATAAGTTAGTAGAATATTATTATTCGTAACGATATAAGTGTTTTGCGATATCGATTATTAAAAGCTCTTGTAATTTATATACCTTATATTAATCCCATTAAAACTAGGTTAATTTCGATACAAATAAATCATACAATTTTATCAAAAATATATACGAAAGATTTACTACAGCTTATCGTCCACCATACGATAGTCATTACATTTCGGAAGAGTCATATTTCATGATCGAAATTCTGGCACTGGTCCATTATATTCGCTTATATATTGTACTACGTATGTTTTTATATATATACATATAAATGTACATCTAACGTGTTTGTACTTTTTAGATTTTTGTAAATAATATTGTTCGCTGACGTCTAGGGATAAGTAATTACATTTCATTTTAGAAGTGTCTGAAATATCTGTATGATTGTGTGAACACGCATCAATGCTAAATTACTGCGCTCACGATAAAATATCTTGAAGAAAATCATAAAGCAATATCGTCGAGTGACATTTAGACTTTGTTTCATTAGAATCGGTTAGGTCTATCAAAAGTTATTGTAATTTTAATGAAGAGGCGACTTAAGTACGGATACGGAGAGAAAAGTAGGTAAGTAATTAAAATCAAATGAAATCAAATCAAAAATACTTTTATCAGTTTAGGCCCTAATAAGGCACTTATGAACGTCAAAGACTACCACGGGTTCGGAAAACAACCCAGTCATCTAGAAGAAGCGGCAAGAAACTCGATCGGGTACATTTTTTTACATATATTTCCAATACATCATCAATGCTTTTAGTGGATGCACAGAGAGGAGTCAATTCCAGACATCACTATCATTCACATACTGATCCACTCTATAATATCCTTTTGAAACAAAAACCCGTTTGACGCGGTGCGTAAATTTACAGTCCGGCAAATCGGTAACATGCTTTGGGACTTTATTGTAGAACCTAAAACTATTACCTAAAAAACTATTATTGGTTTTGTTAAGTCTGAAACATGGGACCACCAGTTTATTACAATTCTAGTATTTAGATTATGCCGGTCTTTTACTAAATTCAGTTTTTCAAAGTTTTTACGGACATACATTAAATTATCAAGAATGTATTGGAAGGGCAGAGTTAAGATACCGATAAGACTTAATACATCGAGATGACTTTCTTAGTCATTGTTTTGTAGATAAGGTTCCACGTGGACGAAGTCGAGGGCACAGCTAGTGCAAAAATATAATAGTTTCGTAACGATAAATAAGTTTCATATAATTTCTTTCTAGGTAATGAATTTGTATTACGTCATAGGGTTTATCGTCCCTTGATATGTATTATTCAGAAAATCCAATCATATAACCACATACTTTGATCATAGTTTCACGACGATCTGGTTTCATAACACTGTCCTCTTTCACTCTCCTCTATTAGCAATGAATGAATGAACCTTTTTGCACCTTTTAGTTGGTACACTGGCGAGCTCAATGTTACAAGGCATTTTCTACCGGCTAACCAATGGTATTGTTCAAAAATAACAGGTATTGTAGGTAGCTCACATGTCAGCTAAAGTTGGGTAAACAGCCCAGTCCCTGAGTTTGAGGTCACTGTAATGGAAATCGGCTAGGAACATTATTACTATTATTATTGTAGGTAGGTAGTAAATATATAAAATAAGCAAAAGATAAAAAAAACGATAGTAATACAAATTAACTTATATTAATTATTGTGGTACTTTGCACTTCCGCTTGGAATTGATTGGCCGCTACCACGTTTCTCTTCAACGAAAAATCGTTTGATTTATTTATACGAGGTGTACCTGGAAAAGGTAACCTGAAACTAGTAATAGAGAAATAGAGTGAAATAGTAGTAATTAAACGACAAAAAGAATTAAAAACGCGTTCCTTGGTTGGCGGTTGAACATAACGGCGGTGGACACTGTGGGTATGTAACTGTATATATAAAAAAATATACAATTCATTAAAATGTATAGCAGACGATAATAACCACGATCGATTACACGTGTTTCGCTCCTTCACGGAGCATTACTATATTATATTATTCAATTATGAATACAATACATCACAAATAATCCGAATACAAACACATTGTTTTATAAAACACTAGCGGACTCGGCAGACGTTGTCCCGCCCCGATTATAAAAAATCATTGACAAAAATATACTAAAACGTTCCTCGTGAATCACTTTATCCGCTCGTGAAAACCGCATGAAAATCCGTTCAGGAGTTATTGAGTTTATCGCGAACAGACAGACGGACAGACGCGGTAGGTGACTTTGTTTTATAGCTTAAAAAAAAACATATTTAACAAATGTTCAATTTGGTTATCAACAAATGTCGTCTGCATGGTGGGTAGGGCTTTATTCTAAGCACCTGTTGGTCAATGCCGATAGCTGCACTTTAGAACCAATCGCCCTCTAGGTTTAGCGTAATTACCTTTTTAGAACACATCGTCACTTAATATCAGATTGAGGTCAAACGGTAAAAACCTATACGGTGTTATTACAAAAAAGTTAAATACGTATTGAACCCTGGTTTTAAAAAGGTGGCATATTAAATGCACCGCGGTCGCTGAATGTTCGCTATCTTGCTTTTTGTCTCGCTTTGATTACGTTAGTTTATATTTGTGAAAAAGGACAATGCGAACTTGCCTCGGCCGAGCGCGGTGCATTTATTAGGAAACTTTTTTAAACCAAGTATTTAATACGTATTTAACTTTTTTATAACAACACGGATAAAGTTTTTTTTTAATGATTATATTCAGTACTTTTTTTTTTTAACGTGGGGAAATCCTTTATGGATACGCCACCCCCCCGGGGGGGAGAGGGTGGGTTATGTCCGACTCGTACAGACTAAAACCCCACGGTGTACCGACAGACCGTTTTGTGGGGGCGGCAAGGGATCGAACAAGCTAATCAACCTTGTAGAGCCGCCCCCACGGTCCGCCCGGCGGAAGGTGACCGCCGGGCTCCTACCTATAGAGGGACAGACCGGGTACACACCGGCTGCCCCCCCTCGTCCGCCGGACCCGGTGCAGGTACTCACCGGACACGGTTGCTTCGGGTGGTACCTGCACCGGATTGCACGCAGGGAGCCGACGGCCGCCTGCCACGAGTGCGGCGCTAAGGAAGATACCGCGCAGCACACGCTGTCTGAGTGTGCTGCGTGGGGGGAGCAGCGCCGCATCCTGGCGGCGGCCGTGGGAATGGACTTATCGCTGCCGAGCGTGGTTTCGGTCATGCTCGGCAGCGAACAGGCTTGGCGAGCGATGGCCTCCTTCTGCGAGGAGGTCGTCTCGCAGGAGGTGGAGGCGGAGAGGGCCCGAGAGGCAGAACCTGAAAGTGGCCGTCTCCACCAAAGGAGGACAGGCAGGAGGAGAAGGCGCTTCGCCCAACTCCTCCTGCCACCGTAGCCGGACCTGAGGGGATGGGCCGGGGGGCCCATCTCCTCATTGCACAGGTCCAGCGGACGAGGGGGGGCAGCCGGTGTGTACCCGGTCTGTCCCTCTATAGGTAGGACCGGCGGAAGGTGATCGCCGGGCGGACCGTGGGGGCGGCTCTACAAGGTTGATTAGCTTGTTCGATCCCTTGCCGCCCCCACAAAACGATCTGTCGGTACACCGTGTAAAAAAGATAGGTCGCGAATTGCATGTATCAGGCAACAGCCAAAGCCAAAGGTGTGCCGCGCACCCTTGCGCTAGTTGTCAAAATAAAAAATAAAATTGGCTGAGTGCCATAAGCACTCGCCTTAGTAGTCCGGTGAA